>OW388295.1:54721607-55115500 GCA_936450465.1 Gibbula magus
CTATTGACCTTTTGGAACCGGAGAAGAAGATGAAAATAGGTTTTTAAGGATGTGACCCCAGTGACCCCATTTAGGGTCATGGGGTCACAAAATCTACAATTTAGAATCCCCATTGGCCAAGGAGTCTGTACACAATTTTTCAGCTCTCTAGACCTTTTGGAACTGGAGAAGAAGATGAAAATAGGTTTTTAAGGATGTGACCCCTGTGACCCCATTTGGGGTCACGGGGTCACGAAATCTACAATTTAGTATCCCCATTGGCCAAGGAGTCTGCACACAACTTTTCCGCTCTATTGACCTTTTGGAACCGGAGAAGAAGATGAAAATAGGTTTTTAAGGATGTGACCCCTGTGACCCCATTTGGGGTCATGGGGTCACAAAATGTACAATTTAGTATCCCCATTGGCCAAGGAGTATGTACACAACTTTTCAGCTCTCTAGACCTTTTGGAACTGGAGAAGATGATGTAAATAGGTTTTTAAGGCTGTGACCCCGGTAACCCCATTTGGGGTCATGGGGTCACGAAATCTTCAATTTAGAATCCCCATTGGCCAAGGAGTCTGTACACAACTTTTCAGCTCTCTTGACCTTTTGGAACTGGAGAAGAAGATGAAAATAGGTTTTTAAGGATGTGACCCCTGTGACCCCATTTGGGGTCATGGGGTCACGAAATCTACAATTTAGTATCCCCATTGGCCAAGGAGTCTGTACACAACTTTTCAGCTCTCTAGACCTTTTGGAACTGCAGAAGAAGATGAAATTTTTTTTTAAGGATGTGACCCCTGTGACCCCATTTGGGGTCATGGGGTCACGAAATCTACAATTTAGAATCCCCATTGGCCAAGGAGTCTGTACACAATTTTTCAGCTCTCTAGACCTTTTGGAACTGGAGAAGAAGATGAAAATAGGTTTTTAAGGATGTGACCCCGGTGACCCCATTTGGGGTCATGGGGTCACGAAATCTACAATTTAGAATCCCCATTGGCCAAGGAGTCTGTACACAACTTTTCAGCTCTCTTGACCTTTTGGAACTGGAGAAGAAGATGAAAATAGGTTTTTAAGGATGTGACCCCTGTGACCCCATTTGGGGTCACGGGGTCACGAAATCTACAATTTAGAATCCCCATTGGCCAAGGAGTCTGCACATAAAATTTTAGCTCTGTGGAGTCATTGGTTCTGGAGTAGAAGTCGAAAATGTGCAAAGTTTACGGACGGATGGACGGACGGATGGACGGACGGACGGATGGACGGACGCCGGACGCCATGCCATGCCATAAGCCCATCGGGCCTTTCAGGCCTGATGAGCTAATAAAAAAAATTCAAATTTGAAAATCACGCTAATATCATAGCATCCTCACAAAGTAACTCAAGCACCAAGTTATAACACTCTATAGAGATAAACGTCTGATATCTGTGCAGAGACTTTGACTGTTCTACCTTAAGTTTGTAATCAATAAATGTCATTTAACTTATCAAGAGGCGATCACGTTTTCTTATGGAGCCCTCACAACTTCAGGTTTTCAGTCAATAATAGTTTCAGCAGGATTTTGTAAAAGTGTCTTACAAACTTGCTATATATTGTAGGTATGCATGTCTTTATGTGTTAAAACAAAAGTGCCATAATGGAATATAGAAGTTTGGTATTTTTGTCTGTGAGTTTTTTGGTCTATTTTATTCTTGGCAGGATATTTCTCAATATAAAATTTCAAACATCTTGGAGTGAGTGAGTGAGTTATTGTTTAACGCAGCTTCGGCAGTATCACAGCCATAAGCGGCGTCAAACATCTTGGAACATTTCATTTTGAAACAAGATCAAAATGTTAAGAAAAATCATCTGCTAATGAAAAGAAACTATAAATATCAATTCCAAACTTGAAGCTTTGCTCTGTAAAATCAGCTATGGTAGATTTATTCAAGGTGATCTTTCATGAAAAACTAATTAACTGGTACAAAAGGAGCAAAACTATATATAGTTAAGATAAGCCATAAACTGGTTATTATTTACAAATATTGAACAAAGATTTTGAAATAAAGATAAAGTTTTTTTCCAAACAGACACTTCACAGAGAAATATCGCAACACCAGTTGAAAATTACATGAAACAACGGTTGCTCCTGTGACAAATTTGTCAGAGGGATCATAAAAAAAGCACTTGTCACGCCGAGTGATAATTAACCAGCTGCAGAAAATTACTTAGACAACAAATCTGAATTAATGACTCATATTAATAACGAGCTGCAATCAACATTAGGTGAAAACAACGTCAGCAATGTCAATATCTGCTTCTATAACTTTGCTCTGATAGCAACACAAACAAGCTCACAACACCTCTGGATGAAGGTGACAGTGAGAGGAGCTTGTATGCACCAAGTTTATAATCTGTAAGCGTCAAGCGAAGCGGCGCAAGTTACACAAGGGGTCGAAATGAACACGACACGCCTCCCACCTGACAAAACTGACGTGTACAAGCATGCAACACAGGCTTACTTACTCAACATGTGTATTTACATTAACTTTATTTACATTAACTTTACTCCCCTTGTAACATATATCATACCTTGACATTGAAGCAGTTTTTAAATTTGTCGAACAATCTGGAGACAATCTGATACTGAAATTCAGTATGCACACAAAATCAAATAACTTGGTTTATATTTTTATTAACGTATGACATTTAAAGGCTAAAATGAATGACTAGTGAGGTATTCTATTATAATAGTGATAGTGTTTCAATCATGGTTTAGCGTAAACATTGGTGAAAGAAAGCCTCATATATCAAAAAAGATCATTCGTCATTCATAGATTTTGAGCGGCAGCCCATCTCAAATTAACTTCAATTTAATGTTTTATTTACGCTAAAATATTCTTGTTATCATAAATATCTATTCTTGCATCATAAAAATCTATTTATCTGTATTTTCCTCAGACCATCGCTTTATATTGTAAAACTGATTATATGATAATGGTGCTGCAACAGGGAGATGCGCTCTGTCCTATTTTATTATGCAGGTCGGTGGGGCACCTGTGCTGGATATGTGAGGAGCAAGTAAGCTTGCCTGTATCTAAACAAACAATTAGAGAACAGTCGCCCCATGCCTTTTGTGAGCAATTCCAGACCTCTTAGTGGGACACTCATTCTTTGACATTTTCTCTCTTCAATCAAGATATATTTAAAGTTTAAATTTTCAAGATAAAAAGTATTTTTACATTTGTTGCAAATAATTTGCAAACCATTAACAGGAGAAATGTTTACTAAGCCTCCTTCACATTCACAATGTATATTTTGTTTTACTCATCTCCCTGCTCAAGTTAATGGCAAATGCAAACGGTAGACTACATTGTTTACAGATTTCAGACTGATGTAGACCTGGTAGACTTTCAAAAGAACTCAGTTTTCTTTCTTCTGCATTAAATTTTGTTTTCTGATTTAACTAGAAAATAGTCACATAATATTATATATATATAACATTTTAATCATTTTGTATTAATTATTATGATGTATGTATGTTAAACTAAATTCAAAACACTAAAAAAAATTGTTAAAATAATCATTCATTTAGGCCATCTTTCATTCATATAGACAGTAACCTAAAATATTAACATAAGTAAACAATTGATTCCAACTAACACGAACCAAAATTGGATTCTTCCTATTGATACTAAATCAACAAGCTTTATGAGCAATTCAATGTGCCCTAAAAAAAAATCAGTAAACAAGTTTGTGAAAGTTATTAAGAAGTACATTTTCTTTCAAGACATGCAAACAACATAACTGCAAAAAAAAACTATGCATTTCACACATTTTGGTTGTTTATCAGCCTTCAGCATATCTTTCCCTTTGGGATTCCTATCTGACAAGGGAGTAGTCAATTACCATGTCATGTTAATCATATCAACCTTTTGGCATGGCAGTTGTAAGCGACGTCTAACATTTGGTTTAAAAAATCCTTCACTGTTGGGCTTTCTTTCCGGGATCAGAAAAAACAAAACAATCAATATTTTTCCTTTCACATTCCATTTCTTCTGCCAACAAAATAAAAAAAAAAATTCTATGTGACAAAATATCACAACTGATTCGCAATCATGAGTTCATAAATCATTTTTTTGTCTTCCAGGCCTGAGCAAGGATTGCTTTTCAGTGCACAGCAGTTTATTTATACAGCATTGTCTTGTGTTATCTCTATCATCTTATCAGATCACTTGCTGAAATAAGTATTATCAGTTGTTCCCACACGTAGATAAAGACAAAGAATTAAGATTGTGTTTGTCAGTGGATATATCAGATAACGTTTGTGCCATGAAAAAGAAAATTGACAAAGAAGATCTATTGTTTGAAAGAATGTGATTTATACCTGGGATTCATCATAAGAAAGAGAGTTTTTTTAAAGTTCAGGTGAATGTTTTGAAGTGACGCTGAAGCAACGGGTTCATAAACAAAGCGAATTGAGGGGATTTAGGGTTTAACACTGCTGTCAATAGCATTTCACTAAACAGACGACTAGTGTTATTGCAGGGGGAAAGCCTGCAACACCAATGTGGCTATGGTGAAACCTGTGAGTATTGGCTGAAACTACCGAACCAAAAGTGGTACTGCACTGAAATTCAGTATAGTATTGTATCCAAACCTTACTGCATGTAGAACAGTTCTCTACTGCAGACAAAGTTGCCGTACCTCTGACGGAATTCGAACCAAGGACCTCTAGATCCAAAGAAGAGCGTGCTAACCACTGGGCTATCCTCCCTGCTCAATGACGACTCAATAGGAAAACTTGCATAATCATAGACTATGAAACAATGAGTCGAACAAATGCCAAGTGGTTTAACACACTTTTAATTGTCAATCTAAATTTCAGAAAATACATAATGTATTATGATTTAAATTATTAACATAAATCTAAATTTAATGGTACTCCACAATATCAGAATAAATCTGATCCCAAGAAAAATCTCAAGAATTGAGTGATGTAAATATCAGTGGTTATCGATTCAATTACTCAAAAGGCTAAATCATAGCTGAATCAACCCTGAAGTACATTTACTTCTTAAATGATGTCAAGATAGAGAGTTGTCAATTAGCCATTAACATCCCTCTGAGCGGTGTTTACCCAGTCCTTGTAAATGGCACCTGCTATGTACGAGCGAGCGTACATTTCCTCATCACTCTCCTAGCCAATGACATCATCATTCAACCACCTTGTCCATTTCACGATGACCACTCACTCAATCTCAACTAATCCATATCCGCTGCCAAAGTGAGGGAACATCTCAAAGCAAATTTCTGCATTATAAGACCAATAACTTCATCAATATTTTCAAATCCACATAATCCCTTCTCAAGCAATGGCTTAAAATTAAATTCTATAAATATTTTAACTTTATTTTTATTAAATATAATTGATTTATTAATAATCTTATGAGCAACCATAGAGAGGATTCAGATTCCCCATAACAAAATCTATGGAAAAATTAGCCTACAATCACCTCACAAAAGTAAACCAATTTCTAAATAAGCTTTGCATTTTTTTCACTTAATCTACTGAAAAACTGATGCAGAACAATTACTAAGGGCCAATTTACAGGAATAACAATTTCATTAGAAAAGGGATATTCTGGTATTTGATAATAAGTAAAATATTACGGGACAGAAACAGGTAGGCTATGGTTATAGATTTTCACTCAACAAATTGTACTATGCAATCACAACCTGGATCCACAAATGGTCTATCTCGAAACTTAATTCCTTATACCTTCTCAAAAAGCTCCATAAAACTAAATTTCAATTTCAAGAAATTCGAAAATTAAATCTTAATCAAGATTTTGAGATGGCCCCTGAGAGGTTGACCAATCAGAGAAGAGCGCTGGGTGTAGAGCTCTAGCCGAATGCAGAACATCAGGAATGATGTATGGAATTGGTTCCGGCTGTCCCCTGGATCAATAGAGAAAATAAGATGGTATATGGCCTGTACACAGAAAACGTGGCACTCGTCAGTGGCAGTCCCACTCAGCATTTACATGATACATACACTACCATAAGGCCTTGCAGAGCTAGCTTACAGGCAATAAATCTACTGTAATGGTCCTAATCAATGTCAGGCTGGAAATTTGAATACCAAATGCATTGCTGTCATTTCTCTTAAAGCAAAGGCTGTAATTGGAGATCTTGCAATAATTTTTTTTATAAAGCATAGCATTGCCATGTACTAAGGTATTATTTGCGATTTTTGGACAGATTTGGCTATGTTTACAGATTATTTAGGCTAAGTAGACAGATTATTTTTGGTTATGCTTACAGGTTATTTTTGGTTATGCTTAAAGATTATTTTGGTTATATTGACAGATCATTTTGGGTTATGCTTATAGATTGTTTAGGTTATGTTTACAGATTATTTTGGGTTATGATAACCCAAAATAATCTGTAGGCATTACTTTAGTTTTTGGATCAAGCATTCATACATTTATTCTTTTCCTCAAATCAAAGGATAAATTTTTAAAACACTACTTTCTATACTGCTACTATTTTAATAGTTAGTTGATTGTGATGTCAAGCATACAGATAATTTTTCATAAAAAATACAAATCAACGGTCTATTTCATCAGGTATGTCATGATCAATAAAAAATATTTTCAATAGATTCATAGTGAGTAATTCAAGAGTTGATCAACTTTTAATAATCTCCTTCCTGTTTAGAAGTTAAATGTCTTTGTTGTAAAAACAAGTCATCTATTTCAAATATCAAAGTCTATATCAATGTGACTATGCCAAGTAGGACTGTAACATCATTAACGTTTACCATGAATTAGATATAAAACCACGTTCTCTCAGATTAATGTCGTTTTAACGACACAAATAATTAAATGTCAAAATAATTAAGATCAATGACATTATAATTGTCAAGTGATACCGTTCAATATCAGATAACATATATAAAGTTTCAATTACAAAAAGGGCTTTGTTTCGTGGCTATGGTATTAATATTGTATAATCCTTTCTTCAGCAAATTGTTTCAATTATTGAGATAAATGATAACTGTGATAAAATTATTTCGCATAAATTATCTAATTGTGTTATCTTGACGTGATTGTATATATTGTATATTTCAATGAAATTATATTCCTAGTATATCTGCAATATTTGATTGTAAATAGATTAAAACTCATAAAAACAGATACATTGATACAGTCACTTGAAGTTTTACTGCAAAAGTAATTTTACACTTAGCACCTCATAATTGATAAATAATCAAATTAATAAAATAGTTAAAATGTGACATATGTTCATTCATAAACTTATAAATAACTATTTTTTAATCAATATCGCCGATATGATTGAATTACAAACCAAGAACCATATACTTAATACATCAAATACTTAACCCTATCCATGTTTGACTAGAATTTCTCTCCCTCAACGTATTTACACATTCTCCAGGCATAAAAGTTAAGCAAATGTTATAGCAATTTGCAATATTGAACTTTAACCAACAAAAACTACCCAACACTTGTGTAAAAACTGGGATTATTTTTACAGCCCAACTTTTTCACGATTTTTAAGACTTTGACAAATTACCACACCGGTTTTCAAAGCTGACTCACATTTTCACGAAAATTGATGTTTTAAAGGCCTTGAATGCATACATCTTTATACATAAACATACATATATTACATAAGTCAACATTTGAGTCAGCTCGTAGCATAAATGGCATCCATATATCAACTTGTTCAACGGGTTGCCCTAGCGACCTCAACTAAATGATTTTCAACATGGGTGAAGCCGTGTCAGGGAGTCCTAGAAGCCCAATTTGAGCGAGGAAAGCCACATGTAATTGCTCCACAAGGTGCACCATTCAGCGACCACTTCCGCTAAATAGCAACACAAAGTGTACACTTGCTTACCAGCGGCCACCGCGACTCTGGTGTGCCTGTAACACTCGAGAGTTGGCTCAACAAAGATACTTCAATGTGAGACTGAACTCCCTGAACATTTGGGCTATGGAGACCTGCTCCAGTACCAATGGGTTGACAATGGGCGAAATGAGGTGAGTTGGGATCTAACAGCGCTTTCAAGAGTATTTCACTTACATCACGACTGCTAATATTATGCCAGGGAGAAAGCCTGCAACGCCATGTGGCTATGCATTACAGTGAAACCTGCGAGCGTGGGCTGGAACCAGCGAACCATGGGTGGTACTATGCTGAAATTCAATGTAACATTGCACCCAAACGTTACTGCGTGTAGAACAGTTCTCAACTGCAGACAAAGTTGCTGTGCCCCTGGCGGGATTCAAACCCCGGACCTCTTGATCCGAAGCCGAACTCGTTAACTGGGCAAATTAAAGCTCAAAATTGGTGAGGAGAGGTGAATTAGGAGATAAACCTAACTTTTTGTGAGTCGAACGTAGATTCGATACCGATTTTGATCATTCGGAGCCGAACGCGTCATTCTACCATGACAAGTTTTCAGCATATTTAAAACGTGTTTCTTTGACACTGCGGAAGTGAACTGAGTGATGCGGTAATCAGTTAAACCCATTTTTATGACGCATCATATTTCGATACGGTAGATATTTACTAACAACTCTTGGAGAAATAAACAAGATATTCTACTTGTCCACATCATGAAGTCGATACAAACATTTACCTTGAGAAAGCTTTACATTTATTACTTTTTTGGGATAAAAGTTTCTTTTAAAATGTGTAATTTAAACGTCAAACAACCTGAGCATGTCAAAGCCAAACGTTTAAACGTCGGAGCTCAACATTGGATTAACACATTCAATAAACAGGAAAATTACGCTTTATAAAAAATACTCCTTTTAAAACAGTTAAATGTCAATGTTTTAAATATTTATATGAAAAATCCAGCCATAAAAATTCAAGATAAAAATACATAAAATTTCTTCATGACAAGAAACAAACACAATATATGACAATACACTAGTTTGTGATCCAACGCTTTAAAATCTATATTGTTTTGATTTTTCTTAAAATGTTTCCAAATAATCTTTTACAATTTTCAGGTGTTTAGAAATGATTAAAATGATCATTTTGATACTTCTGGAAGAACAAAAATATTTTACTTTTAAATAGTTAACAGCCTCATGAAAATTGCCCTTGATGACTTTTGACCCTATCAAAGGGAGATAATAACTATGCTTAAAATGACAACCTCTAAAACATTTTCATTTCCATGAATGAAATACTTTCCAAACTATTAAAGTTAATTTCCATTTATGAGCCCCAACAATCCCCTACAAAAAATAAGTGATTTAACAAAACAATCAATATTTTTCATCAACTTAGAAAAATATCTTATCATTTCCATGACAGCCACAATTTTCTACTTGATATGTGTTTACATTGTCATTGCGATTTGCAACATACTTGAAAGAACTGACAAACATTGACAAATAAGTAAGAAGACAAGCTATTAACTTCTCTTCGCTCTATAAGTATATACCACCTTCCGACCCCAAGACTCCTTAAACACGAGTCATGCATCATTAAGTATACCTAATTGCTGTTGTGAGGTAAACAACTCGCATATTGCACGCCTGTTGTATATTAACATGGGTAATCAATTGCGCTGTTATGTAACAGTACACAACATAAGGATAAGTGGTGTACAGTACAGAACAGATATGAACAAGCTGCGAGGAACTAGCGTGATTGACATTACGGATTATTGTCTTTATTGCCTTAACAGGATCAAAAACGTACAAAGTCAATCCGTGTGTGCCGTGGTAATGTAACTGTATTCAGCCAAACAACAAAGATATGTGTGGTCTGTGTATGTGACTTCAAAGGGCTGGGAAAAAAATAATGTTTTTGACAATGGGTACTTGACTCTTGACAGGGGGGGAAAGGATTAATTACATTACTTGAAAAATATTGAAGTGTCTAATTCAAGGCTTGTTGCTGTTGTAGATGACTTGATTGTTGATTACTCAAAGGGATTACTATGCATAATTTGTAAACATTAAATAAAAACTTCTCATGAATAATTTGACATGGCTTGCTGGTATGTACAAACATGTTGAAATTATACATGGGCAGGTCGCAATTACTTTGTATTTGAACTGTTTGACAGCAGTTATATTCAATATTTATTATTGGATTAAATATGTTGATTAAGGGGAAATCAGAATTTGTCAGTCTCTTCAAGTCAAAATATATTAACATGAAAAAATAATTAAATAAAACTCAAATTATATATTAAATTTATTAACTTAATTATTTCTTTAACATTTATTTCTGAAATTGTTTTTTAAGAAATGGAATATGCAAACTACTTAATAAAATCGTCATCAAAATAACGCCAAATGATATGCAATAATCCCGTTCACATTGAATATAAACAGTTTTTATGTTGATTCATATGACATGTTTGAGATTCCAGAGATATAAAACATGTACTGTGTGACTGACAGACCGATCTGATCGCAAAGTTATAAAACAACACTCAGTCTGGATAAATAACATGTCTGGCACAGCCAAACAAGCAGGTTTCGTTATTATCAACACCCTGGTCGAGAGGAAATACCTAATGAGCGAAATCAACAACTGAAGAGTATCACAGATGTAGGTTTCCTCACTGTAAGAAATTGAGTCAATCGCAATAGACGTCTACAGCAGTGAAATCTACAACATTGAAATCTACGACTGATTCATGTCATGCATGCTTCAAGGTGTACATAGCACCTCCATCAGATCAGTCATGAAAGCCGACACATTTTTTAATGAGTTTTCATTTTAACAGCCAATCCTATGTAAGAACTAATGAGCAATGAAAATATATCATCAAAGCAGAGATTGTAAGGTGTTGGACTGAACAAATGGGCCGGTACACAGAGGCAGGCCGATTACTGTTGAGGTTCAGCAGAGTGATTCTTCTCAATAAGGTAATCAATCCCATGCATAACAAATGTTCGTCTGTTACGAGACACGTCGATTTCAGGCCCCGATCTTTTGAAGTGAGATGTGGGGTTAACACACAGCTGAATCACAGGGCTGCACCTGACCGACAGAGGAGGGATTTCACACTCCAGCGACCTCGGGCTGGACGCCATGGGCTGGCAAGAAGTCATGGATCACTGGACACAGGTCAACGGTCATTACGTAACGTTAATTGCCAGCCTGTCAATCAATTCCAGGAAATAACAAGCAGCACTTGTTTACAATCATTCAGCTGTCAAATGCCAATCTTAGCCACGATTACCTTGATTGTTTTGGTATAGATTTCAAAGCCCAGTGCCATTAAACATTGATCTTTTCCACAAATTTTCTTACACTGAACAACTGCTCCAGTCAAGGAAACTGAGATATACTTACAATATCAATAAATATTATCTCATGATTTTGTTGATTCATTGATCTTGGAATGGTATATTTCAAAGTGAAAATGATTTTGAAATTGACATGAAAATAGTTCCCTCTCAATCTAAACACAACTGATCAAAATTACAAGTAATATGCAATTTATCCCTGGAGATTAAAATATACTAGTCAAACATCACACTGACATGTGACAGCTAACAAGATCCATCGACATGCAACGGCTGTTCATGAAAGATGAGCACTTACACCTGACGCAGGTAGATAAGCAGTGATCTACGACAGGTGTGCAGAACGTATTATTGTCTCCTATAGTACAGGCGCTGTGTGTTAATGTTCAGGTGCAATGCACACATACAACCGATATTTACATAGAGTTAAGCCGGGGCTGATATATACGAATCTCAACTTTTTGTTATTTTAAATTGAATCACCTTATTCAAGCGAACATGGTAGTGAAGACATCGCCATGAAACATTGATTGCCACTATGAACTGTTATTCACTGTTGTAAATATCACTGACACGGATGTCAATTTCGAAATATACATTACAACAAAAACATTTTTTTTCATTTTGTGATACAAAAGTGTCTTCAAATTTGTTTTGAAAGAGTAAGAGTAGATTGAAAGCTAAAACAGACTTGGATTGAACTAAATGAACAAATGATCTTTATAACAACATTATTCGTCTCTCTATACATCAGATGACTCAAAATTACAATTAAGTTTTATTACATATGCCAAGCAAAAACTTTTATGTCACTGAACATATGGTATATAACAGAAGGTTTTTTTAATCTGAAATATCAACAAAAGTACTCATTCATGTAAATATTATATTACATTCCCCTGTTATTCATGCCATCATCATTTGCGGAAATCTGAGCCCTTCAATAAATGCTTGACACTATTACATTAGCACTACGTGTATCAATGTACATAAAAATAAATAGGTATGAAATGGTGACTCACATGAAATGTTCAAATAAACAGACCAAAAGCATCACTTACATGTAAATAGACATACAGGGAGATAATTATAACCAATAGAGAAGACTTTTGTAATGTAAAAAGAGCCAGGGACAGTCTTTTCAGTGTAAAATTCCTCTACTCATCATTTACAGGGTACAGCCTCAATTTTCAAGAGGTCATCACACATGAACAGGGAAGGGATTGGGAAAGGTAGGGGCCATGGGTAACTATGCACATTGGATGACAAAATGTCCATTGAATTTTGAACTTTTACGATTGCTACAAAGAGGAATGGCCCATTTAAAATTCGAAAACGACTTAAAGCCCTAAAAATGGTCCATTGTCAAAGGTGTCTTTCCCAATCCCTGACAGTATCCGAAATTTGATTACTCAGTGCTTGGGTAGAGTAAACCTGCATTAAACTATCTACATCAACTTGCCTTGATTCAAATTTATGTCAAATTCTTTCCATAGATATTGTATGATAAAGGTCTTTTCAGGTTTGTTATTTGCATGTGACAAAAGACAAGGACAAAGACAGTGTTGACACTTGCCCTGTGGCAAATTTGAAATCATTTTGAAATCATGCATTAGAATTCCAATACATGTAACAAGAGGATAAATGATTATAAATTTAGGTTTTCCAAATGGATGTATTGACATAGCAAAATACATAACTGCAAAATTGTTAAGATGCAGTTAAAAAGTAGCGATAATGAGATGAGATAGAAGGTATGTTTTGTTTATTATATTTGAACAAAAAACAAGGTCCTATCTATCGTCAAGAAATAAGGTTTCACTGTGTTATTTAAACAGATGAAGGATTGGCGACAAATTTTCTTCACATACTGGACTGTCAAGTGAGTTAGCTTGATATTCATTGCAATGTCAATATTTTATGACCCAATTGGTACTTCTCTAAAATCTTATCACATAATTATGTTTATGGGTGATATTTATGTAGAGGGAGCATAAACATTTGTACAGCATGTCAACTTAATGTAAACTGTGTCAGTTGCCATGTTAGGAACAGATTTGCATAAACATGCATAGAAGGAAATAATATAAAGACTGAGAGAACCTAATAAGTTTCTAAATAAATACATTGTTGCAATTTTAAAACATCTCACCTTAGTTTATAAGCAAAGATGTGAATACAATGTTTTACATTTTAAAAGGTTTGTAGAAATAGGTGTGATAAATTATAGATTTGATATCACAACTGTCAAACAATAACACATATTGAATTGAATAATATCTTGGAGTGTTACACGATTAGCATTGGCGATTATGAAATATATTGAAGTATTTACAAGTTTGGATCGAGTTATCACACTCATTAAAATCCAACCGCGCTGATATGATCAATGTTTGTGATTGATCAACACTTGAGATGAGTAAATAAAGAGATAGGGAGTATGATCACTCTAAACAATCGGAGGGGATAATCTCAAAGCTGTGCCGATCTACCGCGCCATGGGCCAGTCAAATCGTGCCCGGAAATACTCGACAACAGACACTGACAGCGTACACACAAAAGAGGCCCAATGCAGGTGCGCGAAAATTGGATGGGGGAAAAGATCGATTATTCAATTCCACCTCCCATCTGTATATAAACAAATGAAGTACATGCCAGCGCATGCACGTGTTTTAATAGCATAAGAACTTATATCCGATGATGCTGTCTTTGTTGTAAGCAAGAAACCTCGCTCGGGCTCTCAAATTAGTTGCACATACCTCCAAATCCTCCAAGCTTTTGAAGCTGACGATAGCGAAGCCGTCAATAATGTCCTCCTCGATGGAACTATTCCTTCGTCTTCGGGGTTTAGTTCTCCCCTTTTCCTTGCTGGTGCGGGGTGGGGATTCATCCCCCTCATCCCCGCTCCCACCATGGGCAGTACCCTGTTTCTCTTGCTGGAGTTGATGAGCTCTCTCACGACGCTTATTTCGCTGAAACCGCTGCGGCTTCGGTTCGGTCTCCATCGAATCTCTGCTCTAACTGGAGCAAAACCACACAAAAAATGGCCACATCAGCTAGTGCAAAGGTCAAGCTAGACGATACGGTACTCCAAATTGGAAATATATCCACTAAATATGTAAAAATCCCCTGAAAACTGAAGAGAACCAATCTCCCAAATGAACACGATTGTTCAAATGGCGGAGCACACAATATGGCCGAACAACACAGCTGTGTCCTTCCGCTGGGGCACAGCTAGATATAGTGCGCCGATGAATGGAGGGGCTCGCCTAAGCTATCCTCGCTATGTTTGCGAGTTGGAAACTGGATCCAGGGAATTGAATTAGTTGAACTGATTCTGTATATAGAATACTTCATCATCAAGTAAAGTGTTGTTGAAAAGATTTTAACTTGAATGTTGAAAACTTCGGCAAATGAGGGGCCATCTAAACGAGGGTTTTTTCGGTCAAGATAAAATAGTAACATCATCTAACGTCAGCGTTCATTTAGGTGTTCATATTTAAAGGATTTATCATTAAGAACATACAAATAAACTAACTGAATGTATCAATGGATGTGGTAAATCAGCCAAACCACGAATGCGGAAGTTGCCATGAGTCTGTATAAGTCGTTTCATCATTTCAGCTCATTAGCCCGGCCTAATAAATTCATCAACAATTAATAATACTTTTATTAAGTGATTATCTTATATATGACACACTGAATATTAAGTTTGTGAATATAATAGTATAGCACGTTATAATTATTAACTTGATCTATATCGATAATAGGCTAACTATAATATATTAAATATATGTATATTGTTCTTATATTTAAATGATTCACTGACATGAGGTGGGTTCATTTATTCACCCATTAAACATTCCTGCAGGGTGAATAATTCATTTTCATTCATTCCCTCGTTTAATTTTATTCATTTATTCATTCACCTGTTCACTCGTTCGTGTATATACTCATCTTTCGCACATTATTTCGCTCATTCACTCATTTTTCCTGCATTCATTCACTCATTTGTCCCTCATTCACTCATTCTTTTCCTCATTCACTCATTTGTCCCTCATTCTTTTCCTCAGTCACTCATTTGTCCTTCATTCACTCATTTGTCCCTCATTCACTCTTTCTTTTCCTTAGCTTCATTCACTCATTCTTTCCCTCATTCACTCATTTGTCTCTTATTCATTCATTCTTTCCCTCATTCCCTCATTCTTTCCCTCATTCACTCATTCTTTCCCTCATTCGCTCCCTAATTTACCCATTCTTTCCTCCATTTACTCATTCGTTCCCCCATTCACTCATTATTTCCCCCATTCACTCATTCGTCCCCCAATTCACTCACTATTTGTCTCATTCACTCATTTGTTTCCCTCATTCACTCATTCCCTTACCCATTCACTCCTTTTTTACTCTCCTCTCTCATTCTTTTCATCTTTTACTCATCATGTTACCCTTTCACTTATTCTTTTAATAATTCACTCAACCTTTCACTCATTCATTCTTTCAATTACTCCCTCACTCCTTCTTTCATGATACTTATTTCATTTAATCACTCTTACTTCTTTCACTCGTTTATTCACTCGTTTATTTACCCATTCTCTCACCCTTCACTGTCTTCCTCCATTCACTTTTTCATTCATCAAATTAATAACATTTTCCTTCATTATTCCAATAAACATTCACTCAATTCATAATGCTGAACTTTTCACATGATATCTTTTTATCTATGATACAAATTGATATTCAGCTATTTGCTACCGGTGTCATTCTTCGTCTCCTTTCATGAATTATGTCATTACCCTCATCGTTTTTAACGATTACATTTCCTAAATTCCTATCATATTTACAAACAAATCTTAATCGATTACGACTTGCCAATATGAATGAACATTATATATCATACAGTTTCAAGTTCAATACCTGTTAATTAAAGACGAAGTCATTTAGATCACTCTTATATTCATATGATATAAATCTTTCGTAATCTTTTAAGTTGTTAAAGTTTGCATGGTTTCTCGGGCTTGTTGACAGTGACAACCACGGCATTTAAAGTGGCGGATGAATACACTTGTCGTTTTCACAAGGGAGCCGAAGTGATTATGTACAGTAGCAAGCGATTACAGGACACAGTCAAGAAACTCATGTCAATTTCACTGTTTCAGGTGACTAACTATTATTAGTTGCTGCCAATCAGAATAGTATATTGGTCAATTACTGTTATTGTCAAGAACTATATATGTGTTATAAAAACATACCGTTTTTCACATTTATCTAACTTTGTAAGCATGGATCGTTATAGAATTTATCTTGCAACAGCCGGTTTGAAGTTAATACCTAACGATGGACTGACTAGGCGTCAAATAGTAATGCGATACTGTATGCATTTGAATTTGGACGTTTATGATAAAGCAATTTGATTAGCAACTGAATATCATTTTGACCTCATTTAATTCATTTGTCTTCCTTTAGCCCGAGGCTAAATGCATTATTTATAATGTCATGTCTGTGCATCGGCTTGTTGAACATTGATGTCATATATACATTATAATGTTTATAACAGTAGTTAAACAGTGTTTAACTTGTTTCATTAACCTTTTACTTACCAATGTATACATATTTTAACATAAATGTTTAATATAAATCATTACCAAAGCATTGGCAGTATACTTCGCTTCAAAAGTTTAGAAATGTATTTAATAATTTGTTAAAGAATATATGTTATTTGGTTTGGTTTGGTTTGAGTGTACATGTTAAGGGGGGGGGGGGGGGGGGGGGGGGGGGGGGTTACTCTCTTCAGATTTCCGATCCTACCGTCTGTTTTTCGCCTGAAATCGAGAGCAGAAGCAAAAACCCCTAACGGTAGAAAGCGGGATCTCAGGATAGGAAATCTGAAGGAGTAACCTCTTTGGGAAGAGAATGGGTTGTGTTATCCTAAATGTAACAATGTTATAACATCATTTTTATCATCATCAAACAGAAAACACATTCTTAGCCCACTACCACCACTATCATAATGATGATGATGATCATCACCATCATCATAAGCATAGTTACCATTACTCCTATCATCGTAATCACCACCATCATCACCATCCTCAGCACCATCATCGTCATCATCACCATCATCACCATCATCAGCACCATCATCGTCATCATCACCATCATCGTCATCATCATCACCATCATTATCACCACAACCATTGCAGTCATCATCAACACCACCATCATATTCACCACAACCGTCACCATCATTATCACAACCACCACTGCCGTCATCATCAACACCGTCATCATCATCATCATCATCAGCGTCATCACCATCATCATCACCATAATCATCATTGTCATTACCATCATCATAAGCACAGTTACCATTACTACTGTCATCATCACCACCATAGCCATCATCATCTTCATCACCACCATCATCGTCATCATCATCATCATCGTCATTATCATCATCATCATCATCATCATCATCTTCACCACCATCATCACCATCATTATCACCACCACCATTGCCGTCATCATCAACACCATCATCATCCTCATCATCACCACCACCACCATCATCACTATCATTATCACCACCACCATCATCACCACCACCATCATCACCATCATTATCACCACCATCATCACCATCATCATCACCACCATCATCACCATCATTATCACCACCACCATCATCACCATCATTATCACAACCACCATTGCCGTCATCATCAACACCGTCATCATCATCATCATCATCGTCATCACCATCATCATCACCACCATCATCATCATTACCATCATCATCATAATCACCACCATCATCATCATCATCATCATCACCACCATCATCATTACCACCACCACCACCACCACCACCACCATCATCATCATCAGTATTTTTAAAATGTGATAATGAGGTGAAAGTTTTTCCTTTTTCTGAAACAATTTGCTGAAACAAAACAAAATAAAACAATATGCCGTATATCATGTAGTATTCTTGGTATATCGTGAAAGAAATCAAATGGCATGTACGTGCTTCAACCCCAAAGAGTCCCCTGTACACATACACCTTTATTCGTGAAATCAGGTTTCTATAGTCTCACACAACCAAATATGTACATACGTTTTGTCTCTATGGCATTTTTGTAATCCTGACGAAAATAAACAATTCATCCAGTCGTTCGTGAAGTCCATATATATCACTATTTCTCACTATCCTACTGAAGCTGTTCCGGACTAATTTATCAGATTACTAATACACCTTATTCGGTTGCTACTTAAATTACACGACTCGGTGACCTCTACCAGACCGTATCGCGAGCTATACACAACTTTAACATTTTGAGAGCTACAGAAACGTGCGACAAACACCGAACATCTTGTGTTGACCGTTTTTGTGCACATAATTACAAGTTTTGAGAGTCAGAAAGACTAGGTGCAACATAATCTTCTCGTAAGAGACCTCAGAAGAGCGTTTAAAAAAGCAGGAGCTGATAGTGTGTCCCTGCTTCAGTCCACTCTGACTAACAGCTTTTCATGAAAATCAAAAAAGCAAGGGACCAAAATAGTCTCCCTGCCATAAAAGAGACCTTTTATGATCAAACTCTTTTCCCACGTTATAATGAAGTTTGTAGTTTTGTGAAAAGCAAGACAGCTTATTGTCAAATGCAACGGGCTTATAGGCTATATAACGATATTTCAAGATGAAATTCTTCCCTTTGCGTGAACACTATCACGTCCATATATAGTGATATTCATTCGAGGACGAGTGTCATTTTCTCTTAATTTGTATAAATTGTAGTTGAAGCGCCGAAAAATAAAAGGATTGAATTGTTTGGTCAAATATTTACAAGGATTGTAATATTCAATTCTACAACAACATATTCTATATATACACGAATGTAATGTTTTAAAATCAGTCTCATGTTGACCTTATCA
This sequence comes from Gibbula magus, assembly GCA_936450465.1. Lineage (NCBI taxonomy): Eukaryota > Metazoa > Mollusca > Gastropoda > Trochida > Trochidae > Gibbula > Gibbula magus. Next base: position 54,740,820 of record OW388295.1, read on the forward strand.
TCATCGTGTCCTCATATTCTTCATCATCATCATCATCATCATCCTCACCGTTGTCATCGTCGTTATCAACAGTTCGTCCTCATCTTCTTCACCATAATAATACCAACTTTCTTTTAGTTCTATCATTTTAATTTTCAACGTGTTCTTAAATCATAAAGAGTATCTTTGTTTCATGCATTATAAGACATGTAATATTTAGTTTGATAACACGCAATTACTCTGAACATATTTAGGTTTCGACAAAATATTCTTCTTATAAGAAAAACAAGGAGGCGAAAGAGTATCCCTGCTTCACACCTAATGTGACCTAAGGGCTTTTATAATACATAATGAGTGCACTAGTTATACACTCATCACGCCTGGGCGGCCACTGGGTATGTACTGTTTATTGCAGCTAATACTTATATCACCGTGACTCTTGTCGATAGCAAAGAGAACAACTGAGATAATTACCTTGACAGAGGACCATGTAATCTGCTTTATGAATGATAAGTAGTATAATCGTTCAAACCGCTGTGCCTTGTAATCTTATTGTATCACGTAATCATGTAATAATGTAATCATGTAATCATGTATCGTGTAGATGTGTTATCATAAACAACACAAACATATTCCAAACAATGCTCAGATCAGCGATAATAGACTTACTGGTAGACAAACTCACATTCATGACAGCTCGATACTTTATCCGACACTCGACTTAGCATGATCCAGTCATAGTTAGATATGTATAAACTGCCAGGCAAATGGAAGTACTCACTTCTGTTGATTTAATCATATGAATGATTTCCAATTGCAAATATCTCGATGTCATAATCTAAAACTGAATAGTACAGGTGTTTTGTCAACAGTCAAAGAATACTTCTTGTTTTTTATTTTTAAAAAAATGAAATTTTAAATTTTAAGTTTCTTAAAAAAATATTTCATGATACACAATTGTTCATCGAAATGTAAGACAATCTATGGGAAAATTAATAAATATTCCTGATTCTGCACACATTTACACCAAATTCACATTCAAACTTCTGAAGATAAGTATTATTGTAAAGTGCCATTGTCAAATGCATCTAATTTTTTTAAATGTTGAATTTCTTTTGCCGGTCGTTACGAAACGAGTGTGAATTTGTTGATTACCCGCATGGGCTCCTTTGAATCCTGTTATTGAAATTTAAATGTGATGTGCTTTTCAATGTCGTGACCTTTAATCCGCTTCTAGTGTCACGTCAAGACGAATTCGAACAAAAACAATGGATACTAAAAGCAATAGTGATATTGCACTAGTGCACGCATTATATGTGTGGCGCTGATTATGATTCACGATGTTAATATAGAGAACGGTATGTGAAAATGAAACTTTGTGAGTATGCCATGTCCATTTATTGTTACTTGCCTTATGCTAGACCTGCAAAAGGAAGGACGTGACTGTAAATACCAGCCCTATTAATAACTGTTCACCACCAAGTTCTTTTGCATAGAGCTTGTTTTCATGTTGGTGAAGACCCACTCTCAGGATACGACTTGTAGATGTATATGACTTGTAGTTGCATACGACATGGTTGTATACGATTTGTAGTTGTGTACGACTTGAATTTGTTTACGACTTGTTGGTGAAGACCCACTCTCAGGATACGACTTGTAGATGTATTTGACTTGTAGTTGCATACGACTTTAGTTGTATGCGATTTGTAGTTGTGTACGACTTGAATTTGTATACGACTTGTGAACGGGGTGAAGCATTTCAACTGAACATATTTCCAGACTGCATATGCACATTTGAAGAATAAGAAGAATATATACAATTTGATTTTTAAGGCGTTATAGCACGTTTTTACTGAAATAATGTCATCTAACAAAAAGGTAAATAAACATTACCATGGCTAAATGTTCTAAAACAAATGTAGATTGTAGATTGGCCTTTCAAGTCCAGTTCCCTTCGAGCGGCCAGTTGAAGGTGTTCACATTAAAATGACATCTCGTAGGTAGTTAAAGTTAACTGACTGATGTAGCGATAAATAAACACTCAAAGTAGAGTTTTAAATATTGTTACCATGACAGAATAGTCAACCATCTTGATATCTGAACTCTCAAATTTGCATGAGACCTACAGATCTACCTCTCACACTGGAGAGTTCCACACCAATGTCGCTTTTTACGTCGGACCATGTTCTTTCAAAACGGATGGCCGTTTTCTATAGATACGGCTTATCGGGTCGTTAAATGATATGTTTTACCCTTTAACATAACAAAATATTGTATCAACTTTATTAGTAAATAGCAAATTTGAGAAAACAAACGGTGCAAAAATCGTGCTAAAGCACCTTTAATAAAGTAATTATTTTTTAATCTAAGCAAACCATTTCTGGCTCTCCTTCACTTCTCCGATAGACATTTTATAGAAGTTGGATTAACGAGAATAAATCGAAATATAAATATAACACATTCTTTACGGTTAAACAATATCTTTCTTTTTTTTTGCTGACTCTTGCCTACTGCTGAAAACTAAATGATTGATTATTACATATACATGCGCATACGAGTTTTACGAAATTTCACAGTAGAAAAAGTATTTACTAATAAATATTTGTTTCTAGTATAATGTTTAGAGGGATTTTAGTTTACAGGAAGTGCGCTGAATGTAGATAAAGTCTTTACACTGATGAGAATTAACCGCATTTCTGTCACTAGAGAATCAAAGCCCATGCACTTCAGATGTAGCGCGCCGTTATGTTAGTACTGGGAAGTTATGGAAATGCGGCAATGCTTACATTAGCCAGTGATTGAGATAATTCTGCTATTCGCTGTATGTATCCTCTTTTCCACCAACACCCCCGATCGACTTTCCTTCAAATTCGTTCAGAATACATAGACATCAGAACTGTTCTAAGATTTTGACATTGATAGAGCTGGTCTAAATTTAGATTCCAGTTTATTTCAAACCAATAGACATGTCCATTTCACCATATGCCCCCAGGACAGACTCGTCGGTGCTCTTTAGAATGGCTCTTTCAAAGTCAGAGATTCGTATCCAATTTCAGATTCTTGACACGCTTTGAAGAATATTGAAAAGAAGTGGAAATTAACAAAATATGAAGCAAAACAGAGTGAACATGACTCAGAGAGACAAGAAAAAGACACACCAAATAGATGTATATTGCAAAATCTGTGAATATTGGATTAGTGGCAGGTTGGACAATATTTGGATAAATGGACCGATGAAAAGTGAGCTGAGTTAAGTGGTGCATAAAAGTAGATGCTAGAATATGGAATAAAGGATAATCGTGGGATATAAACTTAATGGCTCGAGTTATGATGATGGTGATGATGATGATGATGTTGATTGTGGTGATGACGATGACAATGTTGGTAGGGATGATGCTGTTGATGATGACGGTGATGCTGTTGATGATGATGGTGATGCTGTTGATGATGGTGGTGATGATGGTGATGATGATGGTGATGGTGGTGATGATGCTGATGATGATGGTGATGGTGATGGTGATTGTGATTGTGAGGATGTTGATGTCAATGCCCTGCCCTATATTTATCGTAATCACAATGAAGATAATAATCGAAATTTCTTAAATACTCAACATACAATTTTGAACGTATATCAACTCATAACCATGTGAATGCATGATCATGATGTCAGATGAAAAAATAGAACTGTTCAACTGAGCTTGTAGAAAATTAAGACTACTGGTCAAATGAAGGTTTCACTGCCATTTTGTCCCTCGGCCTATGTATTTGTCGAGTTTTGTTCTGGCTGAAGTTTAAAACAGTTAACACATTATTATAGCATTACGACAACAGCGACATTGTGTTATTAAATTAGCATACAATTTTGTTAAATACATTTACCATAGAGTCGTGGTACCGTTAGTAATAGCGGACACGGTTATAAACGTGATTGTGATGATGGTGATGATGATGTTGATGATGTTGATGGTGATGATGATGATGAGGGCGGGCGGGGAATCAGTTTAATCAAGCAATGAATCGGGTGACCCATCCATCCAGCGAGCTGTGCCCGCTGTTGCTGAACTACACTGATAGCGGTCAAATGAGCTATAAACGACACCACATGCAGTACTTATGATAATAATACAGTATTATACAGTAATAATCATGTATCGAATGCAAAGAACAGGGCAACCACTGCCTTGTGTGACATGTCCCTTTTTCGTTTTTCATAAAAAAAACTGTTGTGTAGGCGTTGGCGAAAGGGGGACACGGTTCTAAATTTGTTATAAACATGTGAAATATGCAACAAGTTTATAAACCTAACAAGTTTGGTACATAAAATAATTCCTCTTAAACAAGTTCATTTTCCCTTACAATTTTATGAAACTTAAAGTTAAACATGATGCCAAGGAGCAATACAATTATGCTTTCTTTGTCAGTCGAGCACTTCAAAATATTTACGAGCTCCTTGTGTTACGTGCACTAGACCCCCCACTGAGTTCCCGCCAGGGAGAATATATGATACATAATACACTGTGTTCTCGCCAGGGAAAACATATACAGTGTATACTATAAGTACACTATGTTCTCGCCAGAGAGAACACATGATACATAATACACTGTGTTCTCGCCAGGGAGAATATATAATACATAATACACTGTGTTCTCGCCAGGGAGAATATATACAGTGTACACTATACAGTACAATATGTTCTCGCCAGAGAGAACACATGATACATAATACACTGTGTTCTCGCCAGGGAGAATATATACAGTGTATACTATACAGTACACTATGTTCTTAACAGGGAGACTATGTGATACATAATACAATATGTTCTCGCCAGGGAGAACGCATGATACATAATACAATATGTTCTCGCCAGGGAGAACACATGATACATAATACACTGTGTTCTCGCCAGGGAGAATGTATACAGTGTATACTATACAGTACACTATGTTCTTAACAGGGAGACTATGTGATACATAATACAATATGTTCTCGCCAGGGAGAACGCATGATACATAATACACTGTGTTCTCGCCAGGGAGAATATATACAGTGTATACTATACAGTACACTATGTTCTTAACAGGGAGACTATGTGATACATAATACAATATGTTCTCGCCAGGGAGAACGCATGATACATAATACACTGTGTTCTCGCCAGGGAGAATGTATACAGTGTATACTATACAGTACACTATGTTCTTAACAGGGAGACTATGTGATACATAATACAATATGTTCTCGCCAGGGAGAACGCATGATACATAATACACTGTGTTCTCGCCAGGGAGAATGTATACAGTGTATACTATACAGTACACTATGTTCTTAACAGGGAGACTATGTGATACATAATACAATATGTTCTCGCCAGGGAGAACGCATGATACATAATACACTGTGTTCTCGCCAGGGAGAACACATGATACATAATACACTGTGTTCTCGCCAGGGAGAACACATGATACATAATACACTGTGTTCTCGCCAGGGAGAATGTATACAGTGTATACTATACAGTACACTATGTTCTTAACAGGGAGACTATGTGATACATAATACAATATGTTCTCGCCAGGGAGAACGCATGATACATAATACACTGTGTTCTCGCCAGGGAGAATATATAATACTCAATACACTAAGTTCTCAACATAGAGAAAATACACCGTGTTTGCACTAGAGAGGATACATAATGCACTGTATATATAACTCGTGTACGATGTTTATCTAGTCTATGTATGCTTTGTGTCATAAGTTCATCGCATAAATTAACATTTTACGATTTATTTCACATTTTGTTGCAAACAAAACCACTGTTAATCATATTCGTATCTTTATACAGTGCTAAGGCTTGCACTAACTCAACCTATTATAGAAGAAAACTACGGCTCAAAAACAGGTATTTTATCGTCATAAACAATATTAAAATATAAATAGTGTAAACTGATAAACGCGCCACGATTTTATATACTATATGTTAGGATTTAAAAACAATAAATATTCCATTTGTTTATGGCACCGCTATATATAAATATACCACACAAAAAAAGCTATTTGGTAGCACGTGGTGTTGCTGGCAGCTGTCAGTAGAGTTCAGCAACAATGGGCGTGGCTGAGCACTGGATTTGAAAACTGTCAATAAAACATACAGGAGCCTTAGGGATCTTTTCATTTTAATTCTTAATTCAACTCTTTAGTCTTGTTATATACCAACTTCCCATATCCAAGGACTAACTCGCATTTTCCTCATTTTGTTTAATTACATATTTCAAAAGTTAAACTCAATTTTGATGGTGATGATGATGATGATGATGATGGTGATGATGGTGATGATGGTGATGGTGATGGTGATGATGAAGCAATTCCTTAAAAAACAATTCCTTGTAAAAGGAAATCTTTCTTATGAAATTCCTTTCATTAGCATCTCCTTCTAAATGCAATTCCTTCTAATAACAATTACTCATTTCATCTTTTCATCGTCGTCGTCTACATCATTATCATGTTCCCTTTGTCTTCGAGTCTTCAACTACCAGTTTTCTGCACCTATCACACTTTTCAATAAGCTCTCTTTATCCAGGACGAATTTCCGGAAAAAGGCAAACAATTAAAGGCGCTGTAGCACGTTTTGCTTTCTGAATTAAAGTGCTCTAACAAAAAGGCAAATAATTGTAACCATGAGAATCTATTTTCCATCGAGCAGCCATTTTAATGTGTTCACGTTAAAATGACCCCTCGAAGATAGTTCAGGTAGTCTGACTAATGTAGCGACACCTACATAAATAAACACTCGCGATAAATAAACACTCAAAGTAAGAGTTTTAAATATACCCCAATGATAGAATGGTCAACCATCTTGCTGTTTATCATGAGACCTACGAATCTATCTCTCACACTAAAGAGTTTAACACCGCTGTCGCTCTATATCCGTCGCAGCAATTTCTGCGAAAACGGATAGCCGTTTTTTATGGATACGGCTTATCGGGCCGTGTAATGAGATATTTTGTGGATTAACGTACCAATATATTGTATAAATGGCAAATTTGAGAAGAAAATATACCAAAAAACGTGCTACAGCGCCTTTAAGATGAACACTAAATAGACATATCTCCTCTCTCTGTTATTGAGTTTCTAGATTTCTTGTAATGTATTAGACGTCATTTGGCTTTTTTTTGTCGAGTTTAGATCACCATAGCCTAAGGGGCTTCGTGCAAGGGGACAGGGCCTTGTTGCATAAATCCCCTTTATACAGAGGGTGCCCTTAATTCATAGTTATGACATCGTTTTACGACCCCCTGAGGCTGAGTTGCATTATGGAAGCGGGCTAACATTATACACGCTACCTAGTCTATAGTCTAAACTGTTACCTAGTCTAACGTTTAGAGTCTGAAATGATTCTTTTGTAAGTTTTTAATTTGAATAAAATGAAACTAAAGTGAAAAGGAGCCCCTGAGACGTGTTAATTTTCAGACTGTGCAGGCTTGCCTTATTGTAGACTTGCCTCGGCTCTTAAAAAAGTAAGGGTCTGGATGACAGACTAATTAAACACATTTTTCCGAGTCTGAGTGTGAGACTCACTGTTACCTGAATTAACGTTTGGCGTCTGAAATTTGGAGTTTTAATTTTTAAAATAACTAACTAACTGGTACCGTGTAGCTAATCTATATACCAGGGTGTATTGTAGATATTCTAGTCTTACACTCAGACTATGAAAATAGTATGTATTCTGAAAATATCACCATTTTATTAAATATTGAAAAGGAGACTGTAAGAAATGGAATTTTCAAAAAAAGAGGCTCCTTTTCAATTTTTGCTATTTTTGTTATTTTTTTTTTTATAACAGTCTAAGTGTTAGACTATATATATTCATACCCAGTAGCTTTGTAGTTATTGCCTTGTAGATAGCAGCCTGTATTAGAGGATGGGGGAGAGGGATAGTCCCCCATTGTCCCAACAATAGACCCTAGCTGAGACTAGTCTCAGCGCATGCAGTGTGTAAACAGTGGGAGAGAGGGCTACTGTTAGTCTCTAGAGGAGCTTTGCATTTAGACTCGCGCGAGTCTCTGATAAGGAAATTGGTCTTTATTAGATTTGGGAGTTTACATTTAGTTTCTGATGTGAAATCGTAGACTGGCTCTTTATTGGACCGAAGTAGTTTACAGTTAGTTTCTGATATAACATAGTCTGTCATCCAGACAGTTAAAGAGCCTAGACAAGTCTCCAACAAGACTATAAAGAGCTGAAAATGAGCACAGCTACAGTTCATTTGTATGTTCATTTTCACAAACAAATTCACTCCAGAGTCTAAATGTTAGTCTAACGATAACTAAGACTGGGGTATTTATGATACCCAGGTAATTTACATGTAGTCTCTATAATGATAACGTCGAAGAAGATAACGGAGACTTGACAAAACTCATATACCTGCTCAGGTCGTCCCTGATATGAAATATGAAAGGAGTCTTATATTAGGTTATGACAAATCGGTTTAAACGATCTGGTACGGAATCACAGACTGAAGTCAGCTTTAAATGCTGTCTCTGATGACGGAGGTGGGGTGACTTGAGTTATGGTTTAACGCCGCTTTCAAGAGTATTTCACTTATATCGCGGCTGCTAGTATTACGACAGGGAGAAAGCCCGCAACGCCATGTGGCTATGCATTGTGGTGAAACCTGCGAGCATCGGCTGGAACTAGCGAACCATGGTGTTACTGCACTGAAATTCAGTGTAGCATTGCACCCAAACCTTACTGCGTGTGGAACAGTTCTCTACTGCAGACAAAGTTGCCGTGCCCCCTGCCTCTTGATCCAAAGCCGAACGCGCTTACCACTGCGCTATCCCGCCCCGTCTCTCTGATGACGGAAGCCAATCGTTAAGACTCTGGGAGATTAACATTAAGTCTCTGATAGGAAATCGCCTATTATTTAGACTCTTAGAAAATCTTCCATGTAGACAAACTGGTACAAATTGTATTGAGATTATTACGATTTTACTCTTTATTTCTTGAAATATTATATTTCATTTCGGATAAGTGACCAGCATTAATCTATGTATGAAATCACATCCACCTGCATAAATACGTAACGGTATTACCCCCGTATGTCGTATTCATATTGAAGTTACATCCATTGTGTTGTTGTGGGTCACATATGTCAAACGTTATAAATGATGTTAATCTTTCGAGAAGTACTGACTGTTACCGAAAATTGCCATTTTGATGATACCCAATTTAGTGTATTGACGATATAAAGGTAAAAGTGTTGATATTTGATCGAAAACCGGACAATGCATCGCGATTGACGCGCGCTAACGAGTCAAACGTAAATTTGGAATCTTATTTATAACAGACAAAATGACAGATTTGGGTTGATAATGCTTAGTAGGTCATAGAACTACTGTGCATGTAAATGGGACATGCAATTTCGGTTTCTACACATGCATAATGATGTTACTCGATTTTACACTTACTCCAGGTACGGTTACTCTAGGTACGGTTACTCCAGGTACGGTTACTCCAGGTACGGTTCCTCCAGGTACGGTTTCTCCAGGTACGGTTACTCCAGGTACGGTTACTCCAGGTACGGTTACTCCAGGTACGGTTACTCCAGGTACGGTTACTCCCGGTACGGTTTCCAGGTACGGTTACTCCAGGTATGCTTACTCCAGGTACGGTTACTCCAGGTACGGTTACTCCAGGTACGGTTACTCCAGGTACGGTTCCTAAAGGTACGGTTACTCCAGGTACGGTTACTCCAGGTACGGTTCCTCCAGGTACGGTTACTCCAGGTACGGTTACTCCAGGTACGGTTACTCCAGGTACGGTTACTCCAGGTACGGTTACTCCAGGTACGGTTACTCCAGGTACGGTTCCTCCAGGTACGGTTCCTCCAGGTACGGTTACTCCAGGTACGGTTACTCCAGGTACGGTTACTCCAGGTACGGTTACTCCAGGTACGGTTACTCCAGGTACGGTTACTCCAGGTACGGTTCCTCCAGGTACGGTTCCTCCAGGTACGGTTCCTCCAGGTACGGTTCCTCCAGGTACGGTTCCTCCAGGTACGGTTACTCCAGGTACGGTTACTCCAGGTACGGTTACTCCAGGTACGGTTACTCCAGGTACGGTTACTCCCGGTACGGTTTCCAGGTACGGTTACTCCAGGTATGCTTACTCCAGGTACGGTTACTCCAGGTACGGTTACTCCAGGTACGATTACTCCAGGTACGGTTACTCCAGGTACGGTTACTCCAGGTACGGTTACTCCAGGTACGGTTACTCCAGGTACGATTACTCCAGGTACGGTTACTCCAGGTACGGTTACTCCAGGTACGGTTACTCCAGGTACGGTTACTCCAGGTATGGTTACTCAAGGTACGGTTACTCCAGGTACGTTTACTCCAGGTACGTTTACTCCAGGTACGATTACTCCAGGTACGGTTACTCCAGGTACGGTTCCTCCAGGTACGGTTACTCCAGGTACGGTTACTCCAGGTACGGTTACTCCAGGTACGGTTACTCCAGGTACGGTTACTCCAGGTACGGTTACTCCAGGTACGATTACTCCAGGTACGGTTACTCCCGGTACGGTTTCCAGGTACGGTTACTCCAGGTATGCTTACTCCAGGTACGGTTACTCCAGGTACGGTTACTCCAGGTACGATTACTCCAGGTACGGTTACTCCAGGTACGGTTACTCCAGGTACGGTTACTCCAGGTACGGTTACTCCAGGTACGGTTACTCCAGGTACGGTTACTCCAGGTACGGTTCCTCCAGGTACGGTTACTCCAGGTACGGTTACTCCAGGTACGGTTACTCCAGGTACGGTTCCTCCAGGTACGGTTCCTCCAGGTACGGTTACTCTAGGTACGGTTACTCCAGGTATGCTTACTCCAGGTACGGTTCCTCCAGGTACGGTTACTCCAGGTATGCTTACTCCAGGTACGGTTACTCCAGGTACGGTTACTCCCGGTACGGTTTCCAGGTACGGTTACTCCAGGTATGATTACTCCAGGTACGGTTACTCCAGGTACGGTTACTCCAGGTACGATTACTCCAGGTACGGTTACTCCCGGTACGGTTTCCAGGTACGGTTACTCCAGGTACGGTTACTCCAGGTACGATTACTCCAGGTACGGTTACTCCAGGTACGGTTACTCCAGGTACGGTTCCTCCAGGTACGGTTACTCCAGGTACGGTTCCTCCAGGTACGGTTACTCCAGGTACGGTTACTCCAGGTACTGTTCCTCCAGGTACGGTTACTCCAGGTACGATCTATAGTGACAACCTGTACAACCTACATGTAGATTGAAAACTCAAAAATGAGTTGATACGATGTAGTTTCTCGTTCCCTCAACTCGCTTTCAACAGAGGTAATAAAATAACTAGTTTCAACTGAGACTTTGTCACAGATAGAACGACTAGGGTGTATGATGCAAGTCGGGTTGAATCCACACGAAGTCACTGAGATTGAACGGCAGGGTGCTGTACGACATTTTGTCAATCACAAAAAAAGAATTCCACAATAGTCATAATTTATAAAAAGTCTCGTATTTATACGACGTATTAATTTGCACCCTCTCTCGGGAAAGGGCCATTGTCTTGACTTAAGATTCAATGGTAAATATTTAACACATCCCACCTCTATATCCGCCCCTGTTACTACATGACCAACTTCCAACCACAGGGCATACCTCTTGCCAGTCTCCATTACTGGCTGATTTAAGCTTTGCAGTATTTCCTCACTTTGTTCTCCCAAGATAGTGAATCGCTACACCAGAAATGCATATAGTGGGCATGGATTTCTAAACACAGATTTCTTAAGGAAATACTGCAAGGCCTCAATCAGCCAGTAATGGAGACTGGCAATAGTTGCCTTGCATTGGGAAGTTGTGAGAAACACGGTGAAACGGTGAAAAATGAAGTCAGAGAAAAACAGTTATACACTGCAAGCCCTTTTCTCGCATGGTCTACTTGTACAATACAGATTTGGAGAAACTCAATTGTCTAGAGAAAATAATAAAGGAAGATTTGACGAAAGTCTATATGATCTCATAAATCAGACCCCCCTGTCGTCCTCTGGGACACTGGGAGACAGGTTACATCCGGGGTGTGGGCGGTGACCTACAAACTGACCGCTCTCTTAGTGAGTCGCGGTATAACGAGGAGGAGGCGTTAGCATAAGGGGATGGGCACAAGAAAGCACTTCTAAAAAGACTATTGGATTACAGGGTCCTAGCACAGATATAGGATACTCAAATGTTTCTTCTTTTAGAAGAGTCTTCAGTTTTCATACTAAAAAAATTCCTTGAAAATAATAATTCCTAGAGCAAATAGGATTTTTTTAGAGTTAACATAACTTCTCTCGCTAGTCATTACTTGCGCCAGTTTCCATCACTGGCTAATTAAGCCTTGCTGTATTTCCTTGACTTTTCTGTGCAAGTGAGCGGCGCTCTGCACCTCAACTTCATAGTGAGCTCTGCTACACACAGAAAAGTTAAGGAAATACAGCAAGCCTTAAATTAGCCAGTGATGGAAACTGACGAGAGTTATGACTTAAGTGGGAAGTTGGAATTAAAGTGCACATGGACCTTTTAAATTTGTTCTAGGGTTTGAGTATCCATCTATGTTCGATGGTCACTTCAACGATTTGCATCATGCTTGTCAACACGATATGCCTACATTGAAAAAATAATAAATAAAAGAAAACAAACAAACTTTATAAGAGTTACCCTGAAACTCTATTTCTAAAAAATGAGAAATCGAGCTTAATTTGCAACGACTTGTGTTTTCTTTAACAAGATATGAAAACAATAAACAAGCAAATGACGATGGTAATATTATGATAAAAGTGAAATTACTTGAGTATGTGTCTTAAAAATGTAAAATAACGCTTCACAGGAGAACTCAGAATAGTTATTACGATATAAAATGGCCACACAATATTTAGGCTTTCCATTACGCTTGTGATTCCGCTCTGTGTAGCAAAATGACAGTGATGATATTAGCAAGAGGAAAGGAAACGGCAAGTATTCCGATAATCAAGTTATAATCGATTGGTTTATAAGTTGGGAAATGCCCTGCTTCTTTACATCACACGTGTATGTGCAAATGTGTTTATGAAGAGAAGTAAGGTATCTTGAGAAAGTAAATCCGAAAATATTTTCTATTCGGTAAGAAGGTGAACATTATACACAGTAAGTTAAGAAATTCTTGTAGTTTCATAAACACTGATCTCTATCGTGTGAATTTATCTGAAAGTAAATCTTTGCATTTGTGGTGCCTTGGTTGAAGTTGTCTATCATTTCTTCTCAAAGATATGATATTTCCGTTTAGAATTAAAGCAAAGATTTCAAAATGTAAAGGCAGAATTAAATTTAAATCCTGAATGGCAACCCAAATTTATCACAACCAGTCAATAAAAACATTTTTCGACATGTTCATAAATTCATCGAAAAGAGTCAGCGGTTTTATTAATATATATATATATATATATTGATCCACTGTAAAACATTTCTCAAATACAGTGCTTCTCTTATTAACTTTGCAATATTTAACAAAATGTTGTTCATGGTGCATGCTGAGAGCACAATTAAACAAAGATTTATAAGTAAGCAATTATAACATAATCACCGGATTATACTGATTGATTGCGAAGTCAATGAAGTCAATATTGCGAAAAAAATGAATGAAATTCATTGCCTATTTACTTTTTGTAACTGAATTTATTTTACAAAAACATACAGCAAAGCATGAAATTAAATTATCATGATAAAATCTTTCAGCTGTACTGCTCCAAGACTTTGGAACCAACTTCCTTATGTCATCAAGATGTCATCATCACTGACTGTTTTAAATCCCAGCTCAAACTCATCTATTTCCCAGCTATTATTCATAGATTCTATTTTCATAATATTTTACCCATAGACTCTAATGATAAATATCGTTAATCAATGCTACCAGTATTACTTTTAGGCTTTATTCCATAGTATTTCATCTCATCACCTTAAATTTTCTTATTTTCAATGCGCTTTGAGCATGCACCTTGTGTATGGATATTGCGCTTTATAAATGCCCATTATTATTATTATTATGATATTATTTCATCCATGATACAAACCGTTACAATATAAACAGTTACAACACTGGGACAGACTGACTTGAACCACTTCGCAAAAATATGAGGCTTAGTAGTAAAATAGACCAGAAAAATAAAATCTTGAGTAGTGTCGAATCCAAGAGTATTGTATGATTTCAAATATCAACCAACATTAGGAATATCAAATAACTAACCAGATACACCGTTGCCAAGTTATAATATCAACAAATTAAGTTATACAGGATCTTCTCTTGTGGATGCAATGTTAGTGTTGCACTCAGACTCTGAAAAACCTCACTATGTAGACTAATCCAATGTCTCACGTCCATCTTATATCTTACCTTTAAGATTCAGATAATATATAGAGGTGAGGTAAGTTGGGGTTTAACGCCGCTTTCAAGAGTATTTCACTTATATCGCGGCTGCTAGTATTATGGCAGGGAGAAAGCCCGCAACGCCATGTGGCTATGCATTGCGGGGAAACCTGCGAGCATCGGCTGGAACTAGCGAACCATGGGTGGTACTACGCTGAAATTCAGTGTAGCATTGCACCCAAACCTTACTGCGTGTAGAACAGTTCTCTACTACAGACAAAGTTGCCGTGCCCCTGGCGGGATTCGAACCCCGGACCTCTTGATCCGAAGCCGAACGCGCTAACCACTGCGCTATCCCGCCACACTGATAGTATATAGAGGATATTTGCGCCACTCGTGATAATATAAATTTCTACCTCACTCGAAACATGGTATTTGTCAAGAAAAGACAAATTTTCTGTTTATTATATGACCAAATGCTTGCATATTCACCGAAATCGACTTGCATTTACGGATAACACGGTTTATTTTCATTGATAGATCTCGGTATTTCACCTACAATCATTTAATTTATGTTATAATATCAATTTATTATTGTGTACAGACCTATTTCCATCTTATACCTTACCTTGAAGATTAAAAAAATTGTATTATGTTATGATATCAATATATCAATTGTGTACGGTCATATTTCCATGTTATACTTTACCTTTAAGATTTAAATAATATATTATGTTATAATGTCAATATATTAATTGTACACAGACATATTTCCATCTAATACCTTACATTTAAGATTCAGATAATATATTATGTTATAATGTCAATATATTAAATTTGTACGGTCATATTTCCATTTTATACCTTACTTTTAAGATTCAAATAATATTTTATGTTATAAATATCAATATATTAATTGTGTACAGTCATATTTCCATCTTATACCTTACCTTTAAGATTTAAACATCCGGAATAATAGTATACTATTAATACATTAACATATCCATCACTTAAGGTATTAAAGGGGCTGTAGCACGTTTTTTGCAAATTTTATTTTTTCAAATTTCCCATTTATAATGATAGTTTATATTATTTATATTTACTTTAGAGGGTAAAACATCTTAGTACACAAAACATTTATCCGTAGTGATCATAACGGAGTTGTGTATAAAGCAAATTCGCATGACAGCCATTTTAATGCGAACACATTTTATTATTTCGAAATACAAAAACGATTCCTATGGCTTTACCGAACCATGTACACTCATTTTTAACTTGATTTTCCGAAGAGAGAAGGATGTTTTACTACTGGTGACATTATTTTTCAAATGCATTTCATCGACTTATACCAGCGAAAAAACGTGCTATTGCCCCTTTAATGTAAGGTATGGGCGAGGTGTTAAGATAGGCTGTTAGCCTGTTTACCAATCCCTTTCTTTTGAATTAAAATTGTTTAAACTAAACATCACCTAATGTTGGCTACATGTCTACATTGTACGGAATTCAGGGAAATTGTTGTTTACTGGGGACATCAACTATCATAGCACAAACAACAAGGCTCATCGCAAACTAATAAATTACCAAAAATCATCAATTCGAACGGTGAAAAGCGCGGGAAGCAGCAGACGACACAATAAAACTCGTCGTCCTATTGAAGCAGCCACTGTCCTCTTCACACCTTCCAGTGGAGAGCCCTTGAAACTTTTCGGCGTTAATGGCGACTGGAAATGGCACTTGCAAGATACAATTCATCTCTCACGAAGAACACCTTGACACGTGAATGGAGACCTTATTGTTATACCGTATTTACCATTGGACAGGCGCGGTAGGCCAACATCTTCTAAACGCCTAGTTTCGGTGGCGTCCTCTGACAGGGAATAATGCCTATAGTGTTCAACAAACAACTTAATGAAGCAAAGTTTTGAATTTAACAGCCTTCAACCTTTCTTCAGTGTGGAATACCCTATTTCTCTGTGCACAAATGCCTACAGTTAACAATTACAGTAAACATCACAGATATCATATTTTGTATATTTCAAACATATTATATTCAAAGGAACGGGGTAAAGAAACCATTAGAATGCAGAAATCTCTGATAACTCTTAATTCCTCTTAGCCCGTATATTTTAGAATAAAACAAAATCCACTGTTAGGCCTATGCATGTTCTCCAAGCAGAGATAAATCAGTTATATCTTCCCACATAACCTCTTACAACGATAGCCCAAATGAGAAAACTCTCTTAATGGTAAAAAATTGCCATGCAGATAACCACAATTTCTATCCGATCGAATCTTGTTTTGTTAAATAAACTACATTATACATTCATAGTAACAGAGGTTATGTGGGAAGATATGACTCAAATCGATGAATTTAATAATCGAGGAAGGTATCGTATTCTAGAAAAAAACATCCTTCTCTTAGAACGCAAGGGTGTGGTGATAGTGAAATACTTCCGTTTAAAAAAACCTTAGAATTGATGGTTTCTAAACAAAACGGCCACCGACAACACGAAAAAGAAAAGACCTATAAATACAGAGAGAAAAGAGAGAAAATAGTTTGTTCAAGTGTCACGCAGTTTACAATGAAATAACAGATACACATAAAATACATTTTGTAAAACTGCCCGGGTGTAATCGACCTATAAGACACGATAAATCATTAAAATACATATATTAAATAAATTACATATACACACAGTGGTTTATAAAATACGGTGGCGAAAATATCACGTTTGCTAAATAAAATTAATTCTGAGTTGACACATTCTATAAATTGAGGTTGACAATTTCGCTTGACACTCAATATTTTGAAATTAGATAGCTATATTTGCTGATTGAGGTTTTGGAATTAAAAGCTGGATCGATTAGTGAGGCTTGATTCATATAACTGTAGCGTAGATCTATGTAGAGTGGACAGTCTATAAATACAAGCCCGGGTCTTTTAGACTTACCATCGTATTTCTTATACACGGAACCGTCTCCAACGAATGCCGGGATATATATGTTCATGTAGTCTGTCATCCAGACCCTATAGCAAACACTGATTAAAGCCTTCTTAAAAAGGAATATTCCACCGCAAAATGAAAATAAAGCTAATAAAAGAATGTTTTTTGGGCTATCGATACATCCTATCCAATATTTTTTAGGTACATTGCAACTTCTGTAATAAAAATTCAAACAGAGAAAAAAACGTAATTATCGGACTCACAGGGCGCCGCCATGTTGCCAGAACGAGAGCGTGAAACGACGAGATTACGCTATGAAAGACACACCACGAAAATAGGAGACGCCGCTGTTTTCAATGGCGAGAGGTGCGGGCGTGTCATGCATGTTTTTTTAAAAACCGTAAGGACCGGGGTATGATCGCCCCCGCTGCCCAAAAGTAATAATTTACGATCCCCAGATCAAATAAATATAAGATTTTTAACAGTAGATTGCTGAACAAAATCGGGAATATATGGTTGGACAATATTAAGATGTGCAACTCTATGAGCTGTTCACGTTCGGGCGACGGAGGTCTGGACATTTTGATAATTTTGAAGAAAAAAATCTAGACCATTTCATAAGTATTTAAATTTAAATTACTTCTGAAATACCCTTGTTGATATAAATTCAATAGTAAAATAACACATATTTTACGGAAATTCAGTTTATTAGTAGTAATTAAATTGATTTTCATAACGATATTTCGTTTGCAAGTCAGAGCGAATCCTAAACTAAGCGAAGCCTCGGTGTATTGTGACGAGTTCGTAATCAAACCTTAATTCGTATGTACGTATTTAAGATATATTTGATTCGACCAGACATAGGCTTTTTTCTTTGTGTATTTTATTCTGATCGTTTAATATGTTTCATTGATCTGAAACTTAATTATTATGATTTTATTGTATTCCATTAAAATTCATGTCACTGTTCGTACGAGACCAATTTGATTACGAATTATGGTCTATGTATGATTGTTTTATGATTTATAATTTCGGCATTACTATTTGGACTTAGTATTTCAATTGATGTAAATTATGATAATTTTCTTATTGTTATAGATTTTCATGAAGATATTATTGAAATGAATCAGTGTTATATCTTGTTAAAATTAGTTAGGATATAATAATTGAAATATCAATATTAGGAAATAATATTAGTAAAAACATTTGTAATTAGCATCTGCAGTTTGACGTATAATTGGGGAAATAGATGACAGCAGAATATGTAAACATAGTCCAGCATGCTAGACGTCTTCCTACGTCGTTGGGTGCGCGGTCATCGCACATAAACCGACGTTTCTAGATTATCTGAACTAATCAAAACATTACTGTGAGTTCTGGTAAATTTCGGTGATTTCCTGGGAGAGTTTCGAACAGAGTATGCCAACTGATCGGCAGTGTTTACCCGTTTTGTGTTTGTATCAATAAAAAAAATAATCGGGTAAGTATGATGTCATGTGTAAACAGTTTAACGGATATGAGCAACGATTGGAAGATTAGCAGCTGCCGGTGAAGATGAAACGGTAAGTAGCCAACAAAGTAAAGGACAATAAACACATCTCAACACACCCCTGATCGAGCTCCCATAACTTAGCGGTAGAAACCGGCAGATACCAAAATTTAGATTATGCAAGTCGTAAATGCCAAATGTGTAAAGACGATATCGAAGATGAATTTCATTTTATACTTAAATGTCCAATTTATCATATTTATAGAATAAAGTATATTAAGCCATATTATTATAAATATCCATCAGTATTTCAACTTATTCAATTGCTTAGCGTTAATAGTGTTAAGGTACTAATTTCTGAATTAACAAACATATTATGACACTCCAACGAAACCACGATAGGTCTCTCCCACGAAATCACTGGTTTCCGCATAGACAATTGTATAATGTGCAAGTGAAATTTTAGAAATATATATTCGTCTGCAGAATTATCCACTATATCCAGGTACATGTATTTCATTTTAACGACGGAATATATATTTTAGGGATAAATTCATCATAAAACTTTTGACAAGATGTAAGTATTAAGCAGTCCATTCCAGTTCGTAGGAGGATATTTCGATGAATTCGTAGGAGGATTATTATAATGAAGTTACTTAATTACGATTTTGTAAGTTTATATGACATTAATCTGAGAACAGCACTGATTGATAGGCTAATTGTTAATTACTTACGGTCACGTAATCTTATTCTTAGTTCACTGATAAAAAATAAATTAGTCTTCTCATCTTCAGCGACACCTGTTAATCGTCAAATCATTGCTGATATAATTGTTACAATGAATAAAGTTCATACTTACCAGATTACTTTATTCATTAAAACAACAAATTAAATATATAATCAAAATTAACATTGCCGATCATCCAGTATTTTAAAAACAAAAAATCCTCCGACGAATTCACCGAAAAATTCTCCTACGAACCGGATCCTCCTACGAAGTCACCTACACTCGACATTGCATTGTGATTGAAAATTATTAATTGATTTCGTTTTTTTTAATTATAATTGTAATTTAAACAATATGACTATTTACAACGCATTTTGAAAATCCTGAAGTAAAATAAGAATTGATCGTTACAAGTTACACATTAAATACACATATGTTAGTGTGGAATTGTGTATTTGGAATTAATTACAGATATATACTAATTGAAGTACAGTTACTTGAAGCAGGTTCAATTATTTATTTACAAATGTATATCTAACAATTTTATAATCCTAAAAAAAATTACTCAACTATAAATTTTATCATTATTTTATTAGGAAAGGTTTATTATTTGACAAAACGTCAAAACAGGGTTCTGTCTAAAATAAATTGCTGAATGAGCCACACATAATTATATATTAACCTTTTGAATACTGCCTCAGGTATTTAAAATCACAAACTGCTGGTCAACGAATGCAAATAAAACGAGTGTCAAAATTTCTTTCTCGACGTTGACAAACATTTCTTTGCACCTCAAGTAGGCCTAGTTGATAAATTTACTAATCCATTACCAATTTAATATCCATTACGATATCTGGAAATATTATTTGATTTGTAACTGGCTAACTTTCTTAGTCATGGTGCTTGACTTAACAATGCGCATGCGCGAACAACACTTACGCGTTTTGTGAATGTTTCATTCAAACAAACAGCCTTGAAGAACTTAACGAAAATATGATGTATTCAGCGCCATGATCGTTTTCCCCTATATTGTATTGTCACTACGGAATTTTAATCAGTCGTATTCACATCACACAATGACAAGTGCGCAGCGCAAACAGACAGTGAGTCTAGTTTATTGTACAAACTCTACCGCACAATGATGTTCGGAGTTTATAATCGAAACTCCTTGCACGGATTACGTTGGTGTGTCATTCACCGCAGGTTTTCAAGAAAGATGGCGGCGCCCACGTCGAGCCAAAGTGACGGTTTATATTTGATGTAATTATTTAACCCATTGACCAAATACACACATATTTTGTGAGAAAATACCTGATTACTCAATCTTTTATGGGGAAAAATTTGAAATTACGCTGGAATATTCCTTTAAATTAAGTCTAACATTTTTTGCCGCAGGTCTAGGCTGAAATTAAGTATTGTTCAGGTCTCCTTTCTTTGTATTTCCTATCAAATATTGAAAAGTAAAATATCAATTAAAAACTTTTCCAGGGACTATATGTTAGTCTAATGCTCATGCTGAGGTCGTAATTGTCGGCGGACACCTGAATCAGGCAACGGCTGAACAACAGATCCCCTGCATCTATTGGAGCTAATACGGTAAACTTCATCTCTCACGTTGATCACCTTGACACGTGAATGAACACCGTCTTGTTATATTCAGGCTAACACCGTACTCCTAGTCTTCACGCAACGCCATTACTCACAAGAGAGCTGACCGAGCTGGTGACAGAGCAGAAGGGTATCATCCCACAGCACTGTGTCGGTCCCCGGTGAGTTATTGGCTCGGCTCCACTTCACATGACAGCACTCGCCTTCTGATGGTCTCTTCTTCTTCTATGCGCACCATCTGCTCACTGGGTTGATGTGCTGCGGTGTGTGCAGCTGTATGGGATGTGGTCGTGTGTTGTGATGTGTGCAGCTGTATTGGATGTGGTCGTGTGTTGAGATGTGTGCAGCTGTATTGGATGTGGTCATGTGTTGTGATTTGTATAGCTGTATTGGATGTGGTAGTGTGATGTGTGCAGCTGTATTTGATGTGGTAGTGTTGTGTGTGCAGCTGTATTGGATTTGGTCGTGTGTTGTGATGTGTGCTGTGGTATTGGATGTAGTTGTGTGTTGTGTGCAGCTGTATTGGATGTGGTCGTGTGTTGAGATGTGTGCAGCTGTATTGGATGTGGTCATGTGTTGTGATTTGTATAGCTGTATTGGATGTGGTAGTGTGATGTGTGCAGCTGTATTTGATGTGGTAGTGTTGTGTGTGCAGCTGTATTGGATTTGGTCGTGTGTTGTGATGTGTGCAGCTGTATTGGATGTGGTCGTGTGATGTGTGCAGCTGTATTTGATGTGGTCGTATGTTGTGATGTATTGGATGTGACGGTGTGTTGTGATGTGTATAGCTGCATTGGATGTGGTAGTGTGATGTGTGCTGTGGTATTGGATGTAGTTGTGTGTTGTGTGCAGCCGTATTGGATGTGGTCGTGTGTTGTGATGTGTGCAGCTGTATTGGATGTGGTCGTGTGTTGTGATGTGTGCAGCTGTATTGGATGTGACGGTGTGTTGTGATGTGTATAGCTGCATTGGATGTGGTAGTGTGATGTGTGCTGTGGTATTGGATGTAGTTGTGTGTTGTGTGCAGCCGTATTGGATGTGGTCGTGTGTTGTGATGTGTGCAGCTGTATTAGATGCGGTAGTATGATGTGTTCAGGTGTATTGGATGTGGTAGTGTGTTGTGGTGTGTGCAGCTGTATTGGGTATGGGCGTGTGTTGTGGTGTGTACAGCTGTATTTGATGTGGTAGTGTTGTGTGTGCAGCTGTATTGGATTTGGTCGTGTGTTGTGATGTGTTGTAATTTAGTAAGAGTCTAAGAGTTAGACTATTAGAGTGCCTCACAGTTTTTAATCGCCCTGGTCGTCCATCTTGAAAATCAAATTCATCGTTGATCTTCAGTTTTATAAACTGTTTCACAGTTCCGATTATAACTGTCAATTAACATTAATGAACCATATCTTTAAAGGTGCATCCATTGTGTTTCATAAAATTTTATTTGGCTTTAAAACGTTCCAACACGCCATATGTGCTGTTTACAATACAAACAAATTAACTCAGCTTGCATATTCATCCCCAATCGCCAAACATATCATAATTAATAATTTCCAATTAATATCGAGTAACATCATTATGCATGTGCAGAAACCGAAAGTGCACGTCCTATTTACATGCACAGTAGTTATATGACCTATTGAACATTATCAACCCAAATCTGTTAGTTTGTCTGGTTTAAATAAGATTCCAAAATTACGTTTGACTAATTGGCGCGCGCCACACGGGGTGCATTGTCCGGTTTTCGATCAGAAATCGATACTTTTACCATCATATCGTCAACATACTAAGTCGAAGATCATCAAAATGGTAGTTTTTCGGTAACAGTTGGTACTTCTCGATAAAATAAGACCATTTATAACGTTGGCATATTTGATCCCCAACAACACAATGGATGTACCTTTAACTCTTAAAGTGCTTTATGATCGAAGGCATTTTCTCTTTGGTACCTTTATTCGAATTTCTAGATCAAATACATGTTCGGGGACTAAATATCGCTCTAAGGATGGAAATAGGAGTTATTTCTTCAAGACAAAGTGGACTCAACACCACGTTACTCTTGAATTTTAGCTTTAATATTCAATAATTTGTCAGTATTCATCTCCAAGAGACTATATAGACAGAAACACAGAAAGTTAAATGTCATTTGTGATAGCCACATGAGTAGATATCAACATAGACCTATCATGTATACAGCTTTATAAGTGTTGTCAATAAAATGCTGATGCTTAAATATGTTAGGAGCTGAGATAAATCGCTATTTTTATGGACATTAAAGACATATTTTAAAGGCACAGTAAGACTGGACTCGCTATTCTGGCAATGTCCTGTTTTAGCATGTATGCTTTTCGTGTGACTTAAAACAATTCGTTCAAAACATACACTCAACCGCAAAACATACGTCACCTAACAAAATACAAGTTAGTTATCACAAGTGATAAACGCGAGATACATTACGTGTTCAGTAGCCAACTAATCTAAGTTTGAAATTGAACATTTTGTGTTTATATTGCTGAGAAACATACGTTTAAAGAAATCGTCGTTTCGAATCTCTTTGACTTGACGAGATAGGAGAGTCAAAAGTTTTTTTTTTGCTTTGGCCATATACAGTAGAGACGCGTCAACCAATTTAAGTCCGAGATTATTGATGTCGACAACATCTTTTACCAATTAAATTTCTACATTTTACGAATTTTTAAGGTAAATGCCAAACACTCTGGCAAAATAAAATTTAAAACACCCCGACTGTTCTTTCACAGACAAAAACAAATGAAAGTATAATTTATACTCTCATTTATGAAATTGTGGGCACCAATTTACAAATCATCTCCCTATAAGAACCATTCAAAATGAACTTTAACCAGCAGAAGTATTTCGTTTTTACACTTTTGAAAATGTGTTGAAGTTTCTTTTGCGGTTGAGTGTATTGTTTAGGATTTATTTTGATTCGCATTAATAGCAAATATGCGCTATTCCCCTCGAATAGATCTCACCGATCGCAATGCCTCTATACTAATTTCTTATCTTTGCGAATTTTATCGCCCTTCATTTAAACTCGTTTAACGGTCATTACGTTTTATGTTAACATTTCACGCGCTCTTTAGTAATAAAATACCACCTAGCATTAGGTTTCTCTGTATCACATTTCTGTAAACGAGTCCATGAGATATCACAGAAGTTATATCGTTATCTTTAACACATTCTTTTGACTTTTGACTATTTCAATGTTCTGTGACAATAAATCTATCTATAACAGCTAATAATGTTATTAGTTACCGAGAGGTCATTGGGTCTCAGTTTTCATGCGATGTTTTAGGGTAACATATCCCATTGTGACATGACGTTTGGTTCTGAACACGTCAATGCCGGCTATCAAGTCTATTCTTGAAATAAGAGAAACAATATTATCCACGGACATCGTCCTCGGTCAATACTGATTTCTCGTTTATTTTATTTATTTAAGTTTATTTTGTTATGTCATATTATCTAAAGTGATCACTGTCAAGATATACTTCTGCATTGTCTTTCATTTTGTTTAAAAAACGACATTTTGATTTTTTAAGTCTTTCAAAAATAAATTGGATTAACTACAACCGTTAACCGACATATGGTATATATTGTTTGTGAAAATCAATAAACGTGTCTCATTCGGTAAATTTCATTTCTTACACCTGTATACATTTAACAAGAATCTTTTAACTAAACATTAAACAGACAAAAAATAACACATTAACACTACTGCATATGTGTGCTATTGTATTCGTGCCATAATTAAATCATACTTCTTTTAAGACATTGAATCAATCGAAAACCACACAATGTATACTTTCTTTTGAACGTTAGTGTAGTAGCTGTCTTGAGAGAAATGGTTTTAAAGTTCAAATATCCAAGTGAAAATGAAGCGACATTAATATTCCAAAGTGACATCAATTACTAGTGACATTGTCACAAGAAATTAAGCTGTTTGACATTTAGAGAGGAAATTGGCTGTCGGTTAAACAAAGACTCTGGATCTCGGAAATGGTTCTTCCCATTCGTTGAATGCAAATTTGTTGAAACTTCTTTCATTTTTGTATTTCGTCTGGTATTGTCATGTCATTTCGTCTGGTATTCAAAGATTCAAGATTTCATAAATGAGGCATAAATATTGTAGACAAGGCCTTTAAAGGCTCAATTCGATCTAGGAATGTTTTTGTAATCGAAATTCCAAGGTAATTCTCGTTTATAAGCTAATTGCTGAATGAAAAAAATTCCAGTTATTGATTGCAATGCTTTTTTAGCCCCTACTTACCGTTTGACAAGGAAGTGATGGGTCATTTAATGAGTTGTGACGTCATTCGTTGAAGCGGATTTTTTGTTGATGACTGAATGTATCCCTGTAACTATCGAAAGAGAGAATGAAGATACCTAGCAGATGCACGTGCATCACTAGTAGGATTCATGACTGGCATGATGTTTATGTTTGCTAAAAATCCCTTCGAGTTGTCGCAAGGGTCAGTATGCATTTTCTAAAAGTGCATATATGACCGGTGCGTGCGGAAGATGTTTCTATACTAAGCGTCAGTAGTTTAACTGGAATATACTTACATAGAAACAATTAGTAGAGCGGCAATATCCAGCGCATC
Organism: Gibbula magus; assembly: GCA_936450465.1. NCBI lineage: Eukaryota > Metazoa > Mollusca > Gastropoda > Trochida > Trochidae > Gibbula > Gibbula magus. The sequence continues at coordinate 54,766,592 of OW388295.1, forward strand.
TCTCGGTCATTAGATGGCAGAACTGGTTAGTTATTGGATCGAGTCAGTGACAATATACTTTTTAATCGTATATTTTTCAAAAAGTTCGATTTCATGATGTATACCGAATTTCTGTATTAACAAGGCCATTCTTCTGAATATAGGCCTATTGTCCAAACGGAACGTGGTAGATTTCGAAAAAGCACCACATGATCATCATTCTGACGTTGATGTTTATGATGAGGTTGTGCTTATGATGACGATGATGATGATGATGATGATGATTGTGGTGATGTTGGTGATGATGATAATGATGACGATGATGATGATGGTTATGATGAGGGTGTGCTTATGATGAAGATTTGTTGATAATGGTGATGATGATGGTGATGACGATGATGGTTATGATGAGGGTGTGCTTATGATGACGATGATGATGATGATGAGGATGATGATGATGATGATGATGATACTGATGACGATGATGATGATGGTTATGATGACGGTGTGCTTATGATGAAGATTTGATGATAATAGTGATGGTGATAGGCCTAATGATGACGATGATGGTGAGGGTGTGCTTATGGTGAAGATGTAATGATGGTGATGATTATACTGATGATGATTGTGATGACAATGGTTATGGTGATAACAATGAGAATGTGATTACAATGAGAATGTGATTATGATGAGGGTGTGATGATGATGATGACGACGCCGACGATGACGATAACGATAACGATGACGATGACGATGACGATGACGATGATGCTGACGAGTAGTACATAAAACAATATCAACTATCAAAGTCCCTATAGTAGCCTACTGCAATCATATAAATGAACTTAAAAAACCTCTGAAAGAGCAGTGATTCATTTTCGGAGGATGTGTGTTCGTCCCTCATGATCTGAGGTTACCGTTCGCCCAAAAGGACAAATACCATACCCCTTGCTGGCACCACTCCTTGAAAAAAGTCTAACCTATCAAACTAACCCCCAATTACGTGTAGCATCGCTTTCCCTACTCTTCCCCGTTATACCACGGGGTTGGTCATGCATGCTTGTTGGACCTGACACGTTTTACAGCCTCGGTAATTTGAACAGAATTCTTTTGTGTGCCACGTGTGCCACGGATAATGCAGACACGAGTTATCGCCCTTTACAAGTTTTTCGCTTTTTGAGAAATTGTTGTGGTCTATCAGTCTAACGGTTTTTATGTTTATGAATTATTTTGAGAACATTTTGTTTCTGTTATGAAATAATTTTTCTTATTTATTTTTGTAAAATGAATGATTTTGGTAAGAATTAAAAAATACATCTAAGTAACCATTTTATCCTTAAAACGTAATTTAAAAACATCATGGCAATTATGTTGATTTTATTTTATTTTACTTAGACATTTACACTCAATAAAAGTATAAAATAATTGTTGCATGGTGTCAATACAATGCAAATTATTTCCATATGTTGTTGATTATTATATGCACTCATGGTAAATTATGTATTCGTTGATGGTAATGTCAATACACATTCGCATGCTCATATTATTTTCAAGACATTGGGTAACTGTTGAATAAAGTCAATATTTAGACGTTGTGTAATGTTCAAACAAGTGAAATATATTACTTAATAAATATGAACCCACCTCCCCAATGTCTTTTATATCATTTCTGTGTTTATAACTAATGTTTCTTTCATTTCTCGATAAAGTAACAACATCACAGACGCGTCATGTCAATATCTGCTCGGGATTCTCGTGCGATATTAACATCCTTATGCCAATAGCCTGTCGAAACTCAATCTGCACGTGCATCTGTTGCCTTGTTTATTGCAAACACATGTTCTCGGTTATCGACCGAATGTTAGGAAATGTAACAGTTTGTTTCAGTGGAATAATAGAATTATGATAACTGATATCAACAATATTGTTTTCCGATTTTCATGATTGACATTGTCTAAATTGAGGACATTTCTGATTTTTAAATTGTTTAAAAAACATTACACAGCATTTATAATATTTTGTTTTGTATACGTATTTTTAATATCACCGAAAAAGTTCATGAATGATAATTTTTTTAAATAGAATAATTTATTTTTCATTGTCTTAGATTTTTGTAAAGAGAAACAAAAAAACAAAGCTAGTGTGATATATATCTGATGTAGTGTATTCTGATTTTCTTTGTTCTTAATGATTTGACTGTGAAGTTGTCATAAATGGAAAAAAGTAATAAAACAAATTTTATATCTGATAAGAACTTTCTACATTAGAATTAGAATTTCTCAAATATTTCTACATTTGAATTATTTCGTAAATATGTTGGATAATTATTTAACGTACATGAGGTCATTAAAAAAAACACGAATCAACAATCCTAAAACATTCTCTTGCAAATAAAAAGTTAAAACACGTGACCTTAGATATATCAATGGTATTCAAACAAATCAAATCAAATTAAAAATTTAACCAATATATAAATATATAATGTCAAAACCTCAACCCATTTAATAAAATATGATCATTTAAATTTCTTGCAAATTAAACGATAAAATAAAATTAAGATTAAAATGTAAGAGAATTAGCCTTGACATGATATGACAAAGTCATAATTTCGATTCTTTAAATCATTTAATTGAAATTAATTTTCAAATCGTCATTGAACCTAGACAAAGAAGTTACACAGGTATCAGATTACTGAAGAAGCCTTCGGAAAGGGAATTAAAGGGACAAAACGACAAGCATTTATTATACGTCTCCTCTAATGAAATTGTAATGCCTCGCGCAGTTATTACCGAAGTGACATTTACATAATAAAAAAAACGTCTCGATAAATACACGACAGATCCGACAAGAAAATCTGTCGGCTCAAATGACTTCCTTCGATGCTCAAATGACTGCCTTCGGCTGATCAAGTGACATTGATGTTTCGCAAACAATGCAGATACCTAATTTCAAAGGTCCTCCAAACAGTGATCTAATAAACGCCACATCGTTGTCAGTTTGCCAGACCGTACTTCGTACACCCGCCGAGACAAAGATCTAGCTGTCGCCCAAACCAAAATTGCTTGCAAGTGTCAAATCCTCCTAAATGTGACCGAACGAATGAACTAGAATCTATATAACTGAACGGATGAATTAAAATCTGTGTAACTGAACTGATAAAGTAAATACTAAATGACTGAACTGATGAACTATAGTCTATGTGACTGAGTGGATGAATTGAGGTATCTGAGACAGATAAACTAAATATATAAGGGATCTGCTACTGAACAGATAAAGTAGGTCTCTGTTAGTGAACAGATGAACTAGGTCTCTGACTGAACAGATGAACTAGGTCTCTGACTGAACAGATGAACTAGGTCTCTGACTGAACAGATGAACTAGGTCTCTTTGAGTGAACAGATGAACTAGGTATATGACTGAACAGATGAACTAGGTCTCTGACTGAACAGATGAACTAGGTCTCTGACTGAACAGATGAACTAGGTCTCTGACTGAACAGATGAACTAGGACTCTGACTGAACAGATGAACTAGGTCTCTGACTGAACAGATGAACTTGGTCTCTGACTGAACAGATGAACTAGGTATCTGTGACTGAACATATAAAGTAGGGTCTGTGTGACTGAACATATAAACTAGGTCTCTGTGACTGAACATATAAAGTAGGACCTCTGTGACTGAACAGATAAACTATAAGGTCTCTGTGACTGAACATATAAACTAGGTCTCTGACTGAACATATAAAGTAGGGTCTCTGTGACTGAACATATGAACTAGGTCTCTGACTGAACAGATAAACTTAGGTCTATGACTGAACAGATAAACTTAGGTCTATGACTGAACAGATGAACTAGGTCTCTGACTAAACAGATGAACTAGGTCTCTGTGACTGAACAGATAAACTAGGTCTCTGTGAGTAAACAGATAAAGTAGGGTCTCTGACTGAACAGATAAACTATAAGGTCTCTGTGACTGAACAGACAAATTAAGCTCTCTGACCGAAAATACAAACTAAGCTCTCTGACTGAAGACATAAACTAAGGTCTATGTGACTGAACAGACAAACTAAGCTCTCTGACCGAACAGACAAACTAAGCTCTCTGACTGAAGACATAAACTAAGGTCTATGTGACTGAACAGACAAACTAAGCTCTCTGACTGAAGACATAAACTAAGGTCTATGTGACTGAACAGACAAACTAAGCTCTCTGACTGAAGACATAAACTAAGGTCTATGTGACTGAACAGACAAACTAAGCTCTCTGACCGAACAGACAAACTAAGCTCTCTGACTGAAGACATAAACTAAGGTCTATGTGACTGAACAGACAAACTAAGCTCTCTGACCGAACAGACAAACTAAGCTCTCTGACTGAAGACATAAACTAAGGTCTCTCCGACTGAACATATGTATGAAAGTCTAACTAGAAATTGACAAAACATAGATTGTTACTTTACTCAATGCAAGTTTAGTCGTGCGTTCATTTTTTAAAATGATTAACAGGTATTGTACGTATAATATAATGCAGAAGGCATCTATTTGTTAAAACATTCTTTAAAACACATTCAGATACAATGTAATGTTATCTTAAAAAGTCTCTGGAAATTATTAATTAATTAAATACTGAATAAATATTGTAAGACGAAAACCACGCAATATATCCAATTGACTAACTAAACCATTAAGTGAAAGGGACTTTAAGCTAATATTGATTTTGCTCGCCTAATATAAAGAGAGTGATTTGATATTTTAACATATAATTACATAAAACACACAAGGTTGAATTTCGAAAGCGCGCTTAATGCCTTGTTTCCCCGTCAGTAAGTCGCAACTAATGAGGTGTGTTAAGATCATAATCCATAATCTGGGCACACATGCTGCTTCAATATAGTGAGTTAACCAGGTGAACATGATCACTGACAGCTGATATATTTGAGAGTGGCGTCCCTTTGAGAGTGAGTGAGAGAGAGGAGATAGGAGTTAAAGGAGAGACATATAATATAGAGGGGTAGAGGGAGAGTTGGATGGAGAGAAAAAGAAAGAGAGAAAGGGCGAGAAAGAGAGAGAGAGAGAGAGAGAGAGAGAGAGAGAGAGAGAGAGAGAGAGAGAGAGAGAGAGAGAGAGAGAGAGAGAGAGAGAGAGAGAGAGAGACACAGACAGACAGACAGACAGACAGACAGACAGACAGACAGAGTGACAGAGAAACAGAGAGAAAGAGACAGAGAGACAGAGAGACAGAGTCAGAGTCAGATACAGAGAGACAGAGAGACACAGAGACAGAGACAGAGAAAGAGACAGAGAGACAGAGTCAGAGTCAGAGACAGATACAGAGAGACAGAGACAGAGAAAGAGACAGAGACAGAGTCAGAGACAGAGACAGAGACAGAGAAAGAGACAGAGACAGAGACAGAGACAGAGACAGAGTCAGAGACAGATACAGAAAGAGAGTGTGTGTGAGAGAGAGAGACAGAGTATGAGAGAGCAAGAGAGGAAGTGGGAGAGATATAAGCTAGAGAGATGGGGGAGAGATAGCTATTGGTTACTTTTATTTGAATAAAGTGTCAACGAGTTTCCATTACCACATCTATCAATTTTCTAATGCAATGATGAATGACTGCAAGCCTACCGTGTAACATAACTTGATGTCACCAGGCACAAAATCATAATCGAATGCAACTTTTTTATCAACAAGATTGAGTTTTCTCTCGAGAGAAATGATACAGTTATTTTTTGGGTGGAACTATCGTATTGCAAATTCCTAAGTATATGGTTGCATGTTTATTTTCCAATCTGTTTTGGGTTCGTTAGGTACATCCTGATTTCTTCACTCAAACTAAAAAGTGTATTTTTTAAAGTTTCCAACGTAAAATACATTTTAAGCGAAGCGGGTTAATGAGGCACTTCTTAATATTTTGTTCAGTTTCAAATTTTGATTTTTTTTTTTTTTAGACAACACACTCTTGCATTCAACAGGGATTTGCTGCCGTTACTTAACCAGAAACTCTATAACTATAGACTTCCTGATTTAAAGGGGCGGTAGCACGTTTTCGCTCAAATAAGTTGATGAAATGTATTTGAAAAATAATGTCACTAATAGTAAAACACCCTTCTCTCTTTAGAAAATCAAGTTAAAAATGAGTGTACATGTTTCGGTAAAACAATGGGAATGTTTGTGTAATAAGCTGTTTACCCTCTAAAGTAAATATAAATGACATTAGCTATCATTATAAACGGGAAATGAAAAAAAATCAAAATGTTTGCAAAAAACGTGCTACAGCCCCTTTAGGCCGTTTTAACATTTCTCTGTCAACGCTAGAGGAGAGTTAGAAAGAAGGGGTGTATTTCAGTGGCAGCAAACACAAAGTAGCGGTATATCACCACAGGTCGCCACTTCACACAATACCGAAAGATTAATCCGCAAAGTCTCGTCTCCAATCACGCTTGGCGAGATTACCCGATACGAACTCTAAATAGTTGGATAAGATTTTATTCATCAATGAACAAAGTGATTAACTTTATCTCTGATTTCGCCAGATGGTGTCTCCATACTTTAAAGGGGCAGTAGCACGGTTTTTTTCAAATTTTATTTTTTCAAATTTCCCATTTATAATGATTATTATTTTATGTCATTTATATTAACTTTAGAGGGTTAAACATATTTTTACACAAACCAATTATCCGTAGTAGTAATAACGGTGTTGCGTATAAAGCAAAACATGCATGGCGGCCATTTTATTGTGAACACAATTTAACCATTTCGCATTACAAAAACGATTCCCATGGCTTTACAAAACATTGAACACTCATTTTCAATTCGATTTTCCGAAGAGAGAATGGTATTTTACTATTGGTGACATTATTTTTCAAATACATTTCATCGACTTATTTGAACAAAAAAACGTGCTATTGCCCCTTTAAGGCCTGTTTTCATTGTACGATTTGTAGTTGTACTTGTAGTACACAACTTCAGTTGCACTGTGAGAACATCCAAATCGTTACCATAATTATGATGTAGGCCTACATTGAAATTGAGTCGATACTACGGGTTGATACTACAAGTTGTAACTATAAGTCGCGCAGGGTAAACGGGTCTTTACTCTTAAATGTATTGTAACCTGTTCTTGGCATGTACTTTGAAGTAGCGTCCATTAGTTTCACTTGGATTTTAAAACATTATTGCATAAAGCTGTCTTCTTCATTGGAAGGGGTATATCTATTATGTTACAAAATACTAAATTAATTGTACTACAATGTCCAATTTGCTTTGAATTTTTTCTTTTTCACACAACTTTAGAATCCACTGATTTCATTAAGTGATTTTCAAAAGGTGACACAAAAATCTATGTATAACAATTTCTCTCAATCTCTACCCACAGAGGTTACTCCCTTCAGATTTCCGATCCTAACGTTAGGATCAGAAATCTGATGGGAGTAACCTCTGTGGGAAGAGAATTTTTCTTTCGATGAAAACATAAAAATGGAATGGTTCACAAAATTAAAAACCTCGTATCGTGCGGTGCTTTTATTTACAGGCAAATCAATAATACTTTTAGCAGAAAACCTTTCCCGAGACGCTGTATAAACTATGCTGAATTCATACAACCACACACTATAACAGACTTGGAACAAACCGATCGGCACATGGGGATTTTAGCGCCGCTTCACAATAACTTAGTACTTAAGAACGTTTGCCTTGCACAGTTTTCAAGAGTATTTCACTTAAATGCGGGTGTGGTAGTCTAACATTCAGACTATGAAAATAGCATATATTCTGAAAATATCACCATTTTATAAAATATTAAAAAGGAGACTGTAATATATTTTCAATGTATTTATTCGGGGTCGAAGTTGGGAGTGGGGGCAGGTGGGGTCTCTCAGTCTCTGAATGTCTATGGCTGTCTCTGTCTCTCTCTCCGTTTCTGTTTGTCTGTCTCTCAATTTGGATAAAACACAACTGTTCATCGACATATAAGACATCGTCTATGTAAAAATCAATCAATGTGCCTCATTCTGCACACATTTACAATATTTTAAAAACGGTAGGGGCAATGTTGGTGTAAATTTCATTTTGGGATGCGGTGAGCGGTTCGTAGATTATTATTGATAACCAAGTACCGTAAATCCTTGAATAATCGCCTCCCTTGAATAAACACCGGGTCTACGCCCTCGCCGAAATAGATAATCGCCTATAATTTTTTTTGGTAAATATCTCCCTTTATGTAATATTTCCGACATATAGCCATATCAATTGAACGTTTAAATCATTGGTAAGGGCCTCTTTTACAAATTTCCCAATGATAAATTTCCGATAATGACGTTTTTGTTTCAATTTTTAACAATTATATACACATATTTTGGCTTCGAAAAGAATAATAGCCTGCCTTGAATAATCGCCGGCCTTGAATAATCGCCGGGTCAATTCGGTTTTTTGAAATTAATAATCGCCGGGCGATTATTCAAGGATTGACGGTATTTTTGATGTTTTAAAATGGTTTTTAATGCAGAACGTGTTCTTTGACGATAACATGCATTCGTTGCAATGAAACTATGGTATGAGAAGCTATTTATGCTAAATGTTTATTGCTTAATCTCACAACTTATTAGAGCTTTATGTTTTATTGATTATTATTTGTTTACAACAATTTAAAGTCTTACAATGTGTTGTGAGTAACGTGTAATGTGTCAGTAAATAAGGTCATATCTTATCTATCTTATCAGTTTCATTTTTGTCATTATTGTAATCTTATAGCTCGTTAGTTTTGATATATTCCTATACTACGAATCCACCGGAAATTTACGCCTACGAACCGGTCTGGTCTACGAACTCACCTACAGCCATCTAAATATTAACCAGTTACGCGTAAATTCATTCAAACTACATCAGATATGAATTGTGTTGTTGTAATCGTGACATAATCAAATGCATCACATTTCATATATGATATTAAATCAATCGAAACCAACTGACGTGTGTACCTACTTCAGTTTACAGGTATATTAATCCTCTACCGCAAATATGTCGAATCTCTGACGGGATTCGAACCCCAAATCGCTTGGTCCGTCAAAATGGAACAAGGTGACTTTTACTATCCCGTCTCTTCGCAATAAAGGAAAGTGAATAGCCAGGGACTCAATTCCTGTTTTTAAGTATCTTTTTATTTATTATTGTTTATTCATTTATTTATTAATACAGAATTGCCTGTGACAAAATGGGAACTCGCGATCAGGATGAAATGAACCCTACTGCATTTAAAGGGGCAGTAGCACGGTTTTTGCAAATTTAATTTTTTCAAATTTCCCATTTATAATGATAGTTTATGTCATTTATATTTACTTTAGAGGGTAAAACATCTTATAACACAAACCAATTATCCGTAGTGGTAATAACGGTGTTGCATATACAGCAAAAAATGCATGGCGGCCTTTTTTTTTATTGTGAACACATTTTATTATTTAGAATGACAAAAACGAGTCCCATGACTTTATGGAACCTTGTACACTCATTTTTTAAGTTGATTTTCCGAAGTGTGAAGGATGTTTTACCATTAGTGACATTAATATTCAAATACATTTCATCGACTTACTTCAGGGAAAAAACGTGCTACTGTCCCTTTAAGGATGTTTTAAAAACTGATTTTGTGAAGCATTGCATATGGAACTCTGGTATATTTTGGACCACACTACCTTCCGACAAAAGTACACATTCAGTGGCCGAAAAGGTAAGCTGTTGGTACAGTCAGTGCTGGTGCCTTAATCTGAAGGTGTGGGTTCGAATCCCGCAAGGAAAAGTACAATAATTTGTACTACTGCTACTATCACTATGCTCCCAAACAGAACAAATTACACTACATTTGTTCACTGTCTAAATGACACGTATTTCTAATTACACATGGATACCTTACTCGTGAGAGGAAAATGTATGCATTTATAAGCCGCAGGGCTTATTTACTGATTCTGTTAATATGAATAAAATACGTTTAAACACACCTTATTCATACATTCTTACTCCATGATGGATTGGATATTCTAAAGGAACAAAATTGGGGTCATGCATGGTCATAACATGCAACAAATAATGATATTTTAAAGAAGTTGATAAGATGTTGATGAGATATAACTTTCAATCACAATGTGTTTTTAAAAATATCATTTCTGTAAAAACATTCCATTTCAAGCATCATGTACATTTTATGATAACATTAACAAGTGTTAGCAGTCGAATATGTAAATACGAATACACACAAGAGACAACTTTCAAACGCAAGGCATAACTCTTGCCAGTCTGCATTACTGGCTGATTTAAGCCTTGCGGTATTTCCCCCGCTTTGTTGTGTCAAGATAGTGAATCGCTGCACCAAAAATGCATAGTGGGCCTGGATTTCTAAGCACAGATTTCTTAAGGAAATTCTGCAAGGCCTAAATCAGCCAGTAATGGAGACTGGCAAGAGTTATGCCTTGCATTGGGAAGTTGATACGACATATGCATATTATTGGTTTGGTGATGGACAATCACAATCCTATGGCGGATCCTTGGGCGGTATGGGACCCCGAAAGTGGATCCCGCCAACTGTTCCATTGGTGGACACCCACTTCAATGTTTGGAACGCCGAGAATCGGTTCATGAGTATTTTAGCGCCGCTTCGCAATGTTATATGCTCAAATACAGGCGAAATGCTACCTAAAATTTAAAAATTAGCTTGTGTTTTGTTAGGTTAAATGACTGAGAATATTTTAAGATTTGCATATGTGTATGTTTCTTACAAAACAAGCATAACGCTCTGTAATGCTGATTATAAGCAAATATTTAAATATATAAACAGATCTATAATTTAGCTTTAAAGATGCTAATGAAATAAAGTGATTTCTCAAAATGGTAAATAACTGTTACCAATGGCTAAACTAAACTCCTGAATCAATAAACAGAGTTCTAAAACGAATGTACATGATTCAGTTAAATCACTAGAGTCCATTTCCCATCGAGCGACCATTTTCATGTGTTCACATAAAAAATGACCGCTGGAAGGTAGTTCAAGTCATCTGATTGATCTGAACACTCAGAGTATAGAGTTTTAAATATGGTCGCCTTATAAGCCTCATCGTTTTCTTAAAATATGGATAACCGTTTTCTATGGATACGGCCTATCGGTCGAATGAGATGTTTTACCCATAAGCGTACCAATATATTGTATAAACTTTAATAATAAATGGCAAATTTGTTAAAACGTGATATGCGAAAGACGTGACACAGCGCCTTTAAAAAGCCAAATTTCTGGATAACATTTTCCTTCTTTCAGGAATAAGTCCTCACTCCCCTTTATCTATAGGGTAGATAGCGGATAAAATCTCGTTACTTTGAAAGGACCACAGGTTCATATGTTGTATCCAGAAGTCACACTTTTCTTTTGTGATTTTGCGAGGCAAGGTTTTTGGCGTACTCGTGAAAAAATGGTCTTTTCTCGAGTTTCAATCAATGTAGCTCGGCCACAAGTGAACCGATTTTGATAATTTTGCATTCAATCGAAAGGAGATTTATCTGGCTTTAATTATGTATGCTACCGACTGTGTTTTCTTTATTTCCCAAGCCAGAATTCGGCCCGGAATGAGGAGGAGTGTTTGGGTGCATTACATCCCCTTATTTATTTATATGCAAATTTAGGTAGCTGGCAGAGGACGAATTTTTTTTTATATTTAGGAAGTATTATTTTCAGCTATACCAGCCCCTGGGCTTATGTATAAATACATAAATACATAAATACATAAATACAATAAATACATAAATACATAAATAACATAAATGCATAAATACATAAATACATAAATACAATAAATACATAAATACAATAAATACATAAATACAATAAATACATAAATACATAAATACATAAATACATAAATACATAAATACATAAATACATAAATACATAAAAATCCTTAAAAAGACCATCATCGTGATTTTAATGAAGTGCGAGGTCGCTATATTTGTTCAGGGTAATACTAAATAGGTTTGGAACTTCCTCAATGAAAAGCTATCATTGAAATAGTTGATATATTACCGTTTATGCTTCATAATATTCTTCTTCATTCGTAACGTGTTTAAAAATGCGAGAAATATGATATATTCATGTAATATTGTGATTAATATAATCAACAATAAACCAGACGGACGATTTAGTAACGTTATATCTGGAGTAAATAAATGTGAATTTATGAAAGGGGCGAAATAAATAGATTAAAATTAAAACTGAGATTAATAAATAAATAAATAAATAAATATATGAATAAATAAATAAATAAATAAATAAATAAGTTGTAGTTTATAAGTTTATAAGGATAATGTAAATGGAGGTATACTGTCCTTTTCTTTAATATCATGAGGAGGCGATATTCTTTAGATAGCGTAGAACTGGCGTATTTTTGAAGACTTGTGTTCGACTGTTTTGTTTATTATTGTCGTTAAAATGCAGAAACAAACACTTTTAATCTAAAAATTATAATAGCCAAGGCGAATTAGAAATTAAAAAGAAAAGAAAAGAAAAGAGTATTTCTTTATAATTGTCTGGGCTTGCAATGGTGTATCACATAACTAGACTTGATTAAGTGAAATTCTAGACTGTACTAAATTCTCTACATAATACACAATTATTTTGCGGGATAAAGTATATTTGACTAAGAACCGTGTTGGTGAATCGTGATCTAAGGGAGATAACTCTCTCTCGAGTTTTGTTGAACTGGTTATTCATTTAAAGAAGAAACTGCGGGCATTTGTTCAACTCATGAGTTGCCCACGTCACAGGCGGATAATAATTGTCCTCTCTTTTTCATCACCTCAACATTTAGAAAGTAAGTAAAATCAATTGGAATATCTGCTGCATTAAAGTATATTAAAGGGGCAGTAGCACGTTTTTTGAAAAATTTATTTTTGTCAATTTTCCCATTCATAATGATAGCTTATGACATTCATATCAACTTAAGAGGGTAAAACTTCTTATTACACAAACCAATTATCCGTATTGGTAATACCGTCGTGCGTATAAAACAAAAAATGCATGGCGGCCATTTTATTGTGAACACATTTTATTATGTCGAATGACAAAAACTATTCCCATGGCTTTACAAAACCATGTACACTCATTTTTAACTTGATTTTCAGAAGAGAGAAGGGTGTTTTACATTTGGTGACATTATTATTAATTTAAAAAAAATATTATTAATCTTTAAATGAGAAGAATGTATGATCTGATATGCCATGACAAATTAATTGGTATCACTGGCATTGTCAAAACGGATATAGTATTTCTATTAAATCGTAAAAGATATCAGAAAACTGTCTATTTACGTCACTCTTTGACGTGCAAGCCTCTCTTTTACCGGCACATTGGAAAAATCTCGATTTTTACCGACACATGACAACTGTATGACAACTGCATGACACTGTGAGACAAGTAAACTGTTCAGTAACATACCAGTTTAACATTAAATTAAACATTTGTAAGGTGTTTTCGTACGGCAACCTGAAGTAACAGTAAGAGGAATAAACACAGTATAAACTAGGATTGACGCGTCAATACTTAGGTCTTCAAGACTTCTGTTTGACCCTCAACTCCATGTTTGATCGAGGAATGTCACAAACATAGGTTCTGTCAAAACTTCCATTCATATCATGTTATAATGTACTGAGAAAACCTCAAAAGATAATAAATTTCATTTTAAATCAAAATGGCGGGAAAAGCACGTGACCTACGAATTCGTCATGATTTACTTTTTTGTTTGCATTGTTATTGCCCATCTTTTAAAAAAAGTTTCAACTCTCTATGTCAATTTTGAAAATTTTCCCAATGTTAAAATTCAAAATCGTGATTTCCTGTCATTTTTCAGCCTTAATCGTGACCGGAAATGACTGTTCGCGAGCGATTTTATTAGTGATTCCTAGAGACACTATGTTGATCTAGTAACCCTGAAAATTACATGCAATTGTAAGATCGGGAAGTTGGAGCAATGTCCCCTTGAAGTAGGTCCCGCGTGACGAAACGGCCAACTTCGGCCAACTTTGAAAGGTCATTGTGAAAATATTATTACGATTACCCTTCTACAAAATTTAAATTCTATTCTACAATGCTTCAGCTGTAGACAGATATAAGTTTCAGCATCGTGGTTCAAGTATCTTCAGAGAAGAAGATTGTGAAAGGTACATGGGGTCGGACACTTTTAAAAAGTGACAAAAATCAAAATGACGGCTAAACCACGTGACCTACGTATTCGCCATGATTTACTTTTTTGCTCACATTGTCATTGTGCATCTTATAAAAAAAGTTTCAAGTCTCTAGCTGCATTTTGAATTTCTTTCCCATGTTAAAAATCGAAAATTAGAATCGAACTGGACCTTTAATGAGGACAGCAATCAAAAATCCGTTCGATGCAGATCCAGATCTCATTGAATTCTACATTCTCTGAAAGTTTCATGAAAATCAGTTCAGCCGTTAGTTCTGGGCACGACCAACAAAATCTGTGGAAATAATAATAATAAGGATTCGCATAATAACAATACGTCTTCCAGACTATGTCTTGAAGACCTAAATATAGAGTTATAAAATATTCATCACCTATAACCGGAAATAAATCCATACAAAATGAAAACGAACAACTGAACCGTGTTAATTTCTCTGGTGACATATCTGGTTGAATTACATATTAAGCATACCTCTTTATCATGGTATTCGGGTATTTGTAGTTCGGTGACTAATTTGTTTGACCACATACCGTAACTCGTACTTCACTCATACCACTTTTAAGCAAGTACTTGTATTTACATTATTCAAGCAATTCATATTCAGCTTGATGTATTTCTCTTTATGCGTTGTCATATGCCTTCGTGTTCATTGACATGGAACAAATACAAAAACTTGTTATACCTGGTGGCCGAGACACGTCCCTGCCTTCTGCTAATTCATTGACATTGTAACCTTTGGGAACAAATTTAAAAAAAATGAAAAAAAATGCTGTACCTGGTGAGTGAGACATGTCGCTGCCTTCTGCTAATTCATTGACATTGTAACCTTTGGGAACAAATTAAAAAAAAAAAATGCGGTACCTTGTGAGTGAGACACGTCCCTGCCTTCTGGTAGTTCATTGACATTGTAACCTTTGGGTACAAATTAAAAAAAAAAAATGCGGTACCTTGTGAGTGAGACACGTCCCTGCCTTCTGGTAATTTCGTGATCTAAAACGTTCATGATAAAGTCTCAGTCTGCTTCCTTATTTCTCACGGTCACGTGACCACTCCAATATCAGCGCCAAAACGTTCTTGACACAATAATAGGGGTCAATATCACACCAAAATTCTCTGATTTAATGTCATGCAGAGATTGTTCTCTTATATTCACCATTAGTTTATTTCTTAATTGAGACAACGATTTCACATTGCCACTGTAAGGTCCTCTAATGACAAAATGAATTAACACACCAAAATTCTCTGATTTAATGTCATTCACAGATTACGCTCTCACATTAACCACAATTTTGTCTCTAAATTGAGACAATGATTTAACATTGTCATTGTCAGGTACCGTCACCGTCAGTCGAGCAGGACATGTCACATATAAGAAAATAATAACAATAATTGATATTTGCAATGTGTACTGCGCACGTTATCCACACACGAATGCATGCTTCACATTATTACCCTCACGGAATTGTACTTTCGAAGTTGCCGAGAGCGCTACAGTCATGTACACCCGCTTTTCAGGTACCCAATTATACAGCTTGGTGGACTGAGTCTAATGTGGGTAAAGTGCCTTGCCCAGGGACACAACACAGTTTGAGACCCAGGTCACAAATTTGTGGTGTCTCCACCGGGATTCGAACCCGGGCCTTTGATGTGAGAGGCCACCACGCTAACCACTACACCAATGAGCTCAATATCTTAAAGTCAACTCAGATATTTATTTATATATCCACTGATTGTCAATATGATTGATTGGTATGATTCTATATTCAATATGGTTAATATGATTGTTCCATGGTAATCACTTTAAAGAGGCTTTGTAGTCATTCATTTTCAAAATAATATACAGCACTATTCACATATCCCAGCCTACTTTTAGCAATACACCATTTCGTAAAATTTGACATTTTGCTAAGGGATGGGATATCTAAATAAACATCAATTATTTATATAAACCTATATAACTCTTACCAGAGACCATAGGGTCTCTGTTCTTACCCATCATTTTACACAATTCTATTAATTTACAATGAGGTAAACACCCACCCTCTTCAATATAAGTTTCCTCTTTAAAATATTGGTTTTAAAGATGCATCCATTTTGTTTCATAAAATTGTATTTGGCTTTTATACGTTCCAACACAACATATGTGCTGTTTACAGTGCAACGAATTTCATTCAACTTTCATATCGCCAAGTATATCACAATTACCAGTTTCCAATTAAAATCGAGTAACATCATTATGCATGTGCAGAAACTACTATTACTACTACTACTACTACTACTACTACTACTACTACTACCTATTCAACATTATAAAAAAATGCCTTATTGTCTGTTGTAAATAAGATTCCAAAATTTCATTTGACTAATCGGTGCATTGTCTGGTTTTCGATAAAAAAAATTACTACTTTTATCTTCATGTCTAAGTCGACTTTTATCAAAATCGTAGTTTTCGTGTACATACAGTATTTCAGGATAAAAAAAACCCACACCATTTATAATGTTTGGAATATGTGACCCCAAACAACGCAACGGATGAAATAATATATTATTTTTCTATATTTGATCTCCCCATAACAACGCAACGGATGAAATAATATATTAGTTTTCTATATTGTATCTCCCCATAATGTTTAGACACGAAATGTTAAGATAGAGCACCAAATCCTTATAAATTGAAGTTCATATCTCAATGTGTCCATGTAAGTATTATGTATGCTCTTATATACAAACAGAGTAATGAGTGCATTAATAATGTAACACAACTTAAATGTATATTTTCTATAATGCATTCACACCTCTTTGGTTACAACTGATAAGATGACCTGCATATTACTTTTACAAAACGAGTGTGGATTTGTGTATTGCCCGAGCGAGAGCGAGCATTATACGTGTACATAAAGTTGCACGTAAAAGTCATATGGCAACTCTTTGAGGGTAATACTTTCTTTATTACCCATTCTATTCCATTTGATTCCCGTAAAATTAATCAGGAAGCTACAGTGACGTCACGAAGAATCGTTTTATTACGTAACAGACGACGAAATACGGGAAGTCGCGTTGAAACAATGGTTGCTAGGCAAACGTGATATGTGCACATGTGCTCATATCAATAGTATCAACTCGGTTATTTTCAACCATATGGGTAATACATAGGATTGACATTGCATAGGAAGTACACTTGAAAAGGAAAACCAATTGTCAGAATTATTTTGTATTGCAATGTAGGCTATTTGTCTCACATTGTAAGTTCACATGTCGACTCGTTCAGTATTTTCTCGTTCTTTTAACTGGCAAAGTATATATTCCATACTACTTGAATAGGGGGCAATTTACATTTCTTTTCCTAAACAAAGCATAATTGACACTATTTTACTGTGACCCGAACTTTGACCTGACCTTCACCTTTTGCGCACATCAGGGTCACTGCGCCTAAAATCTTTCACTTGCTGGTTAAACCTCACACCAGGTAGTCGTTTTTAACTTTCCCACCCGCCCATCCTATTTCAAACTATGATTTCAAATTTGAGTATGCCGCCTTCCTAATAATTTTGCACGAGTTTCGTAAAAGTCACATCGCACTCTTTCGAGTGTAATAATTTCTTTATTTCCCATTCTATTCCATTTGATTCCCAACCATATGGGTAATACATACCTCTATTGCATAGGAAGAACACTTGGAAAGGAAAACGAATTTTTTAAAACATTAACATTTCAGAAATCTTAAGTTGACATTGTTCAAAAGCATGCATGAAAGTCTATCACAAATTTATTCAAACTTGATCAATTCATATGTCAAAGATATTTCCAGTTTGTGTGCTGGACACAGTCGGTTATGTCATGGAAATACTATGTATGGAAATACTAAATGTCTATTTTGCTTTATTCATTGAATGATGATGAACACTGTGTTTGCATATCTTCCAGCTACATCTACATCTATCCGTGTGTGCCACAGTACAGATATAAGGTAAATTGGCTTTCATTGTTGCGCCAAATGACATCAATTACAATGACAAAGAACGATCCAATATCCACGTGTACAATTATAATTTTCTCAGTTTTCGAACATGTGTTTCCAAGTATGGCGACCGACTGGCACTACATGCCGTCCTTAACAGGGAAACCAAAGGTATGAAATCTGAAAAACCAGGAATAAACGGAACAAAGCTTGTTTCAGACACTGAGAAAACAACTTTAACGAAAAACTGAATGTGACAGTTCAGAAGACGAGAGCCAGAAAGAGAGACAGAAAATTGGTTATCAGAATGCAATCACCAGAAGACACCCTGGCGAATCTGCATTGATTTGTCAAAATTTGACAAGAAAAATAATGAGTTCAAGCAAGCACGAACCATTGGTGAAGTTTTACTTGACCATCAACAAGAAGCTTGGTAAGACCATCTGTGATGGAGGCTTCCGAGAAATTCTTCATGAGACAAAGTCCTTCTTCTTTGCCAAATGACATTCTGACAAGTTAGGAGAAGAACACATACATGACTTTGATGTTATTGATGCAAACTTGTATCAATGCTACCTGATGTTACTATTCAGCAAGTTTCAAAGTTGTCAAAGATAAATTTTTATTTGCCTGTCAACAAGAACCTTAGTGGAAATCAATAAGATTCTGAACAGAAGACCTTACTGGAGACTGCAATCAAGACAGTAAAGGCCAATGCTTCTCTTACTCAAGCATCTGAACAGGACGATGAAGAATGTATGTCCCTTCAATCATTCGATACCAAAGGTGTAGCAATGCCTGTATCCGCAACTGTTGTATGTGCTACACTGAAAGACGCTAGAAACACAGATGTGCTGGACACCATTGATGACAAAGACTAACTTCCTTCAGAAGATGATACTTGTTTAGGTTTGCCGTCCTTTGAATCAACATATCCGGATATGTTTCTACCGGACATTCCCCATACAGCAGACGACCTACAGTCCATCAACACACTTATTGAGTTGTTTGATTAGTAATCCAAACTTGTATCACCAAAATTACCACAATGCAGTCTCCAGCTTGCTATATGTACATATGGCATACACATCTAGTCTCATCAATATTCCTCCAACCATGCCTTTTTAAAAGGTTTTTCTTGTTATATACACTTATTTAGGAAATGGACAGGTAACACCAGACCACTGAACACAAAATACGATACCAGGTCTCTCAGGAGCTGAAATAGACTTTCAAAGAAAATACATATAATGTCAAAAAGTATCTATTCCAATTCGAAATGAAATGATAGCAAGAGTGAGATTGCTGAAGACAGTGGTAGAGTTGTGGGTGATGCGCTAGTGGAATTCTGGTCTTCCCTTTGTCGTTAGGCCGAGAAAATAAAAGTTCCTTTCATCAGAAATGACTTTGAGGATTCAGACTCGAAAGGCATTGCAAGCATTCTTTATCTTTGATGGAAGACACAGAGATATTTTCAGATGCATTTGTCAAAGGCATTCATGTCTAGCTGTATTTTTGGAGGTGAAACCTTCTCAGATACAAACAAAACCAGTAGAGTATCTGGCATAATTTCCACTCGGGGAAGCAGATATGTAAAGATATGCCACAAGATACAGTATAAGGATATAACGAACTCCAAGGGACCAAAGAATTCAGTTCGCTATATCCGCTGTTCGCTATTTGCGTTTGGCATAATATATAGGGCTTTTGACAGGATTTCTATAAATTTGTTCGCTATATCCATTTGTTTGCTATATCCGTGTTCTACTGTAAATAAACACATCACAGAGGTCATCCTCGACATTATTTCAGCACATTATTGGCATGTCATCCCAACTCCTGAAAACACCAGGAAGGTAATGGGAGAGATTGCACATAAGGAACTTGTTCAATAGCCTATGTATGTGAAAGCTTGTTGGTCTCGTCAGGATTAGCTTTGATGTTGCTGACACCTCACTTAAAAGTCTCAACAGCGACTTGAATCCTACTGTCAGAAAGGTTCATGAAGTTTTACAACAATCACTTCTCCTCTTTTTCATTCCTGTTCAGCATCATAATGAATGCGATTCAAGCGTTGTCATGAGACAAAACGTGACAGAAATTACTGTACTGTACCCTCGGATGGTGTCTTGTTTTACATTTCTGCTCAATTTAAGTTGCAGAACCACTTATTATTTAGCAAAATGCACATATTTTTAAGTAGCCCTAGGGCCAAACCTTATCCTTTGTTGGGGCTAATAATTTCCGACAAGTTAAGGCAATTGAAAAATTGATTGCTAATAAGGAAAACAAATACACTGCATTTGATAACAAGAGTGCTCTGAGATCACCAAAAAAAACGGGTTCCTTATACTCCAAATCAGCATTTTAATTGTAAGGGTACTTTTATGACCTGTTAAAATGAATCAGCATATCAAATATCGAAGGCCTATCACCAATCAGTGAAAGATTATGGCCATGGTTTAGTTTCTCACAAAATGGATCCAACATCAAGGTCAAGGTCACATGGTCAAAGGTTATAACTTCAGTGTGTGACATTGGAAATAAAACATGTTCAACTGCTGACGAATGGAAAGTTACTGCATGTGTGAAATTGGAAAGCCGTATCACAAGCGTATCACCAATGTATATCCAAAGCATGTGTACAGTTTCAGAAAGATTGATAAAAAACTGTGGAAGGAGTTGATTTCAGAACACAGGTACTGTCAGTCTGAAATCAGAAAGCCAAGCACTCTAAGTCAAGTGCCATAACTCTGAAAAACAATACTCCGATCAGTCCCAAAAAGGCACATGGGTATCACCGATGTATATCAAAAGCATGTGTAAAGATTTGTCCAAAACTGTGGGAGGAGGGACGGACGGACGAACAGACTGGCTGCGTTTCACCTGCGAGTTGAAAATGGTCTCCACTCTCAAAAGGTATTAAAATGGGAATTTGATCTTGTGTTCCTGTTGTCAGCCATTTCACTATAATATACATAACCATTATTTTGTCCCAAAAAAGCACATGCGTATCACCGATGTATATCCAAAGCAAAGATTTGTCCAAAACTGTGGGAGGAGTTGATTTCAGAACACAAGTACCCTTTTCGGGATTGTCTAATGGACAGACGGGCTGTGCCACGACATAACCACCCTTGGGGTTCACTATAATATACATAACTATTGTTAATATACCTGTTGCGTCTGTGTGGCTGTGGTACGTAGGACCCTAAGGAACCAAACGTACGTGGCTAAGCGTGCCGCATGGTATGGCAACTCCAAGCTCACTAGAGAGCACTCACCTCGTAGACATCCGTCCCAGGATGCTGAGGTTGACGTCATACTCTCCGAGGGAGCGAGTCTTTCCCTTTGCTTACCACTCAGTCGACAGGCTATTGGAGATGGCTCTATTTGTGGAGGTTCCCCTCAACCAGGTCTGAGTATCGGGACCTCGTCCGTCGGCAACCAGGAGGGCTTCCTTTGGCGGCAATTAAGAACACTCTATGCTCGTCTCGCTCTGGTGAGTCATAAGTGGCAACTGTGCTACTCCCGGCTATTTGCTTCTGCCCCTGCCGGTATCGGACAAGCGCCATCTCCAGTTGTAATCTGCTTATGTACGAAATGGTTAGCAACGGTTGAGACTGGAATCCCTAATCAGGACGTCATGTACAAGGGATTCCCTGGAAATGTCCTTGTCCCCGTGTGAAAACATATGAGGTCAACATCGACACATTGGTTTAATCACAAACGGTTGTTCAAATGCTTGTTTATCAGTCATTTACATATGTAAATATAATTTTGTTAGATACATTAATTGTGCTTGCTTGTATGATGGCCTAAACCAACAGAATCTTCCTGGGAAGTCTAAAATAACGTGTTTCATGATAAAAATAAAAACAAAACAAAACAACATTGTCGGACACAGTTACTCTGATTTTATCGTAACGAGGATTAATTTACGATTGGCTTACGAACGTTTAGTGAAACGCTCTTATCTTTTTATGATAAATTCGTAGTATCACTCCTAATTGCTTAAAACGTTCTTAGTTAAGAACCTAGTGGTAGAAACGACACCCTGTACTTGCTTGAGTCCCTCAAGGTTCTGTATTAGGACCACTACTTTTCATAATTTACATAAATGACATACTTGATTGTATAGAAAGTCATATTCGTTTATTTGCTGACGACACCTCAATCTATGTAATTGTTGAAGATCACTATAGAGCGGCATCCTGTCTAAACGAAGACTTGAAACATATTTCTAACTGGGCAGACAAGTGGAAAGTTAACTTCAATCCTGATAAAACTGAAACAATCAATTTCAGATCAAACTGAGAAAATTCCTTCCTTGAACATGAATCAAATCCCGATAAAAGAAGTTCAAAGCCATAAACATCTAGATATAAGTCTTCAAAGTGACTGCTCGTGAAAAAAGCACATTGAAGATATTAAGAAAGCAAGTCCGACGATGAATTGTCTCCGAAGTTTTAAGTATCGTCTCTCCTGAAAAACGTTAGAAACCATGTACAAATCTTTTGTTTTACCGATATTCGACTATTGTTGTAATCTTTGGGATAATTGTACAATTGATCAATCTCTCATTCTTGAGCGATTACATTATATGCACTCCGTACAATATGCGGTGCTGTTCGTGGTACAAGTCATCATAAGCTATATTTTGAAACACAGTTTAAAACATTAAAAGAAGGAAGACGCGATATCAAACTTACATTTTTTTACAAGATGAAAAATGATCTCACGCTGGGCTACCTCTGTGATCTTGTTCCGAAAACTTCTCTGAAAATAGTAAATAGAATCTCCGAAACAAAACGAAATTGCAAACAAATAACTGTAGAACTAGAATATATGAGCAGTCGATCCTACCTGAAACAATTAAACTGTGGAATTCATTACCTGACAATTTCGTGGTAGCAAACTCTGTCGGTGAATTCAAAACCTTGCTGAAAAGTGATGATAAAATAAAAACTATTTGGATCTGAATTACGGCAGTCGATTCTGTAAGATCATACACTGTACACTCAAGTTCGTATGAAGCGACCTGAATGCTGATAAAGTAAATAGACACATATCTAACAATCCCGAATGCGCTGGTGGATACCAAAATGAAGATGTTATTCATTACCTATTTACATGTAAATTATATACTGCCTTTAGAAATAATACATTCTTCTACGTAAAAGGCCACAGCCTCCAAACTGAGTTCTATGGAACATCCCAAGCTAGTGACCATGTTAATATTAATATAATCGCTTCCCTCCATCAATACATAATTAAGGCTAAACGCTTTGATAAAGTACCTTAGATCAATGTAGCTGTATCGTTTATGAACTGGAACTGCAAGAATGTTCATAAGCAACAGTCATGTAAACATGATATCATAATGCTTTAGTTTGTCGATTATGTCCAGTTATTATGTGTTTGTTATTGTATGTATGTACTGGTAAGGTATTGATATAAGCAAACATTTGCTTGTTTACCGAACCAGATTTTTTTTATTGAATAAAAATATGTTTAAACAACATTGATTTTTCCGGATCGTCTTGACCTGTCAGCCAACTTTGTTTACGTCCCTCGGTCCCACAATCCTTTGCGTGACCTTGCAAATAATACGTGGGTTTATAACTAAAGCAAAAAGCAAATGCAGGTATGCCCTTTCGTTTTCGAGTTTCAGGGGTTATTTTGTGGCTAGTTGCGATATTTTGCTAAATATATGAGGAATATGTTCAACTTAGTTTCAAAATTATTTAAATTTCATGAATTCTAATCGTGCATCTTGATATGTTTGTATGTTTCTTTTGAGCGTGAGTTTAGAAATAATACATGAGTTTCATTCATTTGAAGGTGGTATAAGAAAAGACGTTCATTTCAACGTAAGCACATGCTTAACAAATTATGTAGAATGCAAACTTTCCTTAGTTGACAATCCCATTTGTTAGCATGACGACATGAACGTCGAAGCCATACTTAACATAGATAGAGTGTTTTTAGTTCAAGTAAGTCATCAGAACGACAACAGTGAGTTGGTATAGAAACAATCAGATTTAAAGTCGTGGTATGTAGAGCATCATAGTTTCATGGTATAAACTTGGTATTTGTTATTTTGTCAAGATGAAAGTGATCAAATCTGTCTAAAAATGTCTAAATAGTTACATTTACCTTTTACAAACACTTCATTTGTTTCTTGAATCAAAAACCACTGACAAGAAGATGAAGTTTATCATGCTTGTGATTCTTGCCTGGATCTCGTGCCATTGCTGCTGTTCTCAGATACTCACAACACACTGGAAACCGGTGAAGTTTCACAATACTAACCATGTTTCTGATGTTTCAACTCCAGTTCCTTGGAATGCCATTTCATGTATCAGTGAACAACACCCACCCTGTTCGATCGCTGGAGTAGGACCCAATATACGATGTGTGTGTCTCAAGAACTGTCTCCGTGAACATGTGGCCTTCAAGCACTGTATTCCACAGAACATTGTTCGTGTGTACAAACTTGAAGTCGAAGGAATACAGATAAAGACAACTTGTATCAACAGACACTTTGGTTCCGCAGACAGAGATGGTAGAACACAGACGAATAGTGATCTTTCAACTCAGAACACGAAGAATGATAAATTGCCTACAACCAATCAAGAGTCTGGTCCCTGCAATAAGATATCAGTTTTCCGAAAAAAACATGACAATGGTGTATTCGGTAACATGTATTTACTGTCGAGCAGGAGAAGTTTCATTTATGAGCATCAGTCCAAAAAGTTTGTATTAATTCATGTTAAGATTTGCCCATCCATTGCGCTGAATTGTGTTGCCTATAGCGAACTAGGAATGTCATTTTCCTACAAAACGAATACAATTTGGTCTTTTTGCTTCAATGGCAAACGAAAAGAAAAGATCTACAAAGGGAAACATAAAATTTACGAATTTAACATTGAACCCAAATCTCAGAGATTAATCATTTCTGTAATTCCAAAAAATACATATCTACATATCTTTTTTCTTCATTTAAATGGGAGTTTTGGAGGGACGATAATAAAACATCCTCTTTTTAGTGCAGTTAGAATTGATAAAGCTAACACACATTTATATGCCATTCATGATCAAAACGACATGTTGTACCGATGTGACGTTAAAATAAACAGTTCTTTTAAGAGAGTTAAACACATACAGCAAAACATAAATCCTCGTTATTGTAATGGTCATTGGGTTTTGTTTTATAAGGATAAACATATAGTTTATGACAGGAAAGGTACACGTATCCATCAAGAACGATTTAAAGCTTTAAGAACACAAAGAATCGTAACTGATTGATAACATGACATGTTAAGTCGATGTCCCAATACATGATGGTTTACAACAATCACTTCTCCTCTTTTTCATTCCTATTCAGCATTATAACGTACATTATAAGTATAGGGTTGTCATGAGACAAAACGTGACAGAAATTACTGTTTGTACCCACGGATGGTGTCTTGTTTTCCTTTCCTGCTCAATTTAAGTTGGTCATCCACTAAATCTTATTGACAAAATTCATATCTTTTTAAGTAGCCTTAAGGCCAAACCTCATCCTTTGTTAGGGATATTAATAATTCCGACAAGTTAAGGCAATTGAAAAATGTATAGCTAGTAAGAAAAACAAATAAACTGCATTTGATTAAAATGGTCTCCTCTCAAAAGGTATGAAAATGCAAGAAGGGAATTAGATCTGATATTGTGTTCCTGTTGTCAGCCATTGCACTATAATATA
This sequence comes from Gibbula magus, assembly GCA_936450465.1. NCBI lineage: Eukaryota > Metazoa > Mollusca > Gastropoda > Trochida > Trochidae > Gibbula > Gibbula magus. The sequence goes on from OW388295.1 coordinate 54,792,503, forward strand.
CAGAAGCAATATTGTACCGTTCCTGTACCTCACTGTACCACCCAAGCCTATGGGTTTTATTCAAACTATCCTATTTTCATTTTCATAGTGATAATATGAAGATTCTATTTGAATGAACTATGACTTAATATAATTTTTTTTAACATCATTATTAGACAAAAGTGGAAGAAGATTTAAAATAGTCGTTTATATATTTATTCATTTTATTTATGTTTATATATATAGCGGACTCATTGTATATGTAGGCCCAACAGAGTAAATAATGTATAACATAATTACATTATTAAACATTAAGTTTGGGTTTTAATATTTTGATAAAATAGTCTTCTTTGAATTGTCTCACCATTCTATCATTTGTTTCCATTTTGTAAAAAGGAAATATTTTAAATTTAATTTCTTTGTATTTTGCACAGGTGTCCAAGTGCGCACTGAGTGGTATACAACGAGTCTCTGGACATTTTATTTGTTGTTTATGTACCCTGACTCTGTCTCTGAGACACTCAGTTTGTCCTATATATTCACAAAAACACCCTTGACAAACGAGGACATATATAATACAGTCAGTATTGAAGCGCACATAATATCTCTCTGTTTTGTTCTTAAATTTCATACTCGAACCTTCTTGTAAATATGGACATGTTCCACAATTTCCTCTGTTACACTTGGAAACTCCGTACTCCAGAGGAGTACTGTTTAACTCAAATTTAGCCTTAGTTAATAGTTGCCTTAAATTTTTGCCCTAAACCAATTTCTAAATATTTATACTATATATAAGTATAAAAGACTCTAGAGGAAGAAGCTTTTCAATTGCGATGTCCCATAAGCTGAAATTTCTTGGTTTACTTGTTGTCCTTTCTAGTTTGTACATACAGGACTGTATATAAATGTATCTAGCTATTGTCATAATAGAAATTAGATAATTGTGAACAATTATTTGTTCACATCTAAGTGTAATTGCCAATGTTTCCAAAGTGAAATGAGTATGGTTTATATGTTCGCGTCCCCTCACAATGTGCACTCCAATTCTGAAATAAACTATTCTATTCTGAGTTTTCCTTTTTGTGGTTTTTAACAGGATCAATGATTTCAAATCATCAAACTCAATGCTAAGATTCTCTGTTAATATTTAGGTATTTAGGTATTTTATGCAATAATCCTTTAAAATCTTTAAGATTCCTGTGTTAAAGAGCCATTGAGCGTGTCGATAACTATATGGTAGAGCTGTGCAATATAACCGGTTTACAGGTATTAACCGGTTCAAAGATGAAATCGATACGTATTGCGATATGTTTGTTGAAAACCGGTTTTTAAAATACATTTAGAATACGTTGTAACATTCAAAAATCTTCTGATATAATTCCGTTTTTTTTTCAGACCGAATAACATGCTTTCTCATAAAATGGTGATCATAGACAATAAACATTTACTGGCATAGTTCCAAGTATTTAGTTTACAGTCTCAAATCTTGAGCTACAATCCCCATCATAATGAAATTGTTCGAGTAGACCCCAAATTCAATGCTTTATGCTTGAATGTAATAGACTTGATCAATATTTAGACTGGAAAACACCTTTTCTTATACGGCAATTTCTCCGCTAAGTGTTGGTCACAAACTGTAGCACACTTTTTGACAGTATTTTGGACAGTCCAGGCCTTTCGATTCATAAACCTGTAATCGATAATCAAAATGCCGAAGCGGACAGCTTCAGAAGCGACCGAAAATACAAGATGTTATTTAAACAAAACTGTGTCCATTGTGATTTGATTTCTTGTTTAATAAACTGTTCTAAACTCTTTTTAAAAATTCTTAAATTTCTTAAAAATTTTCCAATTTTCAAATAAGCAAAGTTATACTAATTTAAATATGCATATTCAATGCGACGATATGTATTCAAATCTTTTAACTTTGTTTGAATGTGGGTATTTCTCATTTGCATATGAACTACGTATGTCTGTTATAAATTCAACTATCAACAAATAGCGCTTCCTTGCTCGTATTTGGTTTTCTTTATTAATTAGCATGTTAATGATAATATATTTTCATATATTTAAATACTATGCGACGAGCATGGCAATGTACAAGAAGAAACGTTTACCCAACGTATGTTTCTAAAAATAATTTTTTCAGAATCATCGCTTCTGGAGTACCGAATGTTGCGTAGCGTATAAGTGTCACGGTGAAAAAATATCTGTCAAACTATCTCCTACGTAGGACTTAGTATGTCCTACGTACGACATAGTATCTCCTACGTAGGACTGAGTATCTCCTGCGTAGGACATAGTATCTCCTACTTAGGATATAGTAAGCCTATCTCTTACGTAGGACTCATTATCTCCTACATAGGAGTTAGAATCTCCTACGTAGGACATAGTAGGGTTATCTCTTCAATAGGACTTAGTATCTCCTACGTAGGAGATAGTATCTCCTGCATAGGAGATAGCATGATAAAGCACTGATCACTTCGTTTCATACTTACCCACGAGTTGTGAAGACACCTAAACATCTTGCGTTTGTCTTTTTCATAATAAACATAATTATGTTAGTCTGATTAAATCATGTAATTTCGAAGTGCCATCCTGATTTTCAAAATAAAGTAATGTTCACTTGAAATGTTATGGAGGGGATATTGTCTTTCCGTTACTGCTCCCTTAGTGTCCATTTCTTTAGTGATAGTTTGCGAATATACTGTTACAGTTAGTTTCAAATAATTATTTGCACATTATTTTTTCTCTCAGATGTGCCACTTATAATTAATGATTATACAATATAGTGTTATGTTAGAGGATAAAACATCCTATTACACAACCCGACAGGCCGCATGTTTAGAAAACGGTTATCTGTATTGGTAGAAAATGGGACGCGTATAAAGGTAGCATTTTATGGAACTCTTCAGTGTGAGAGATATATTTGTAGGTGTCATGAGATTTTGAGAGTTTAGACAGATTTTTAACCATTCCGTCATAGTGTTATATTCAAAACTATTCAAAACACTTGTACCACATTCGAGCGGCAATTTTCATGTGAACATTTTAAAATGGCCGCTCGAAGGGAAATGGACCCGCGTTGCTTAACCACACCATTACATTCGTTTTAGAACTCTTTTTATTGATTCAGGAGTATTATTTAGCCAAAGGTAACATTTATTAACCTTTTTGTGAGATCACTTTATTTCAATTCATTAGGAATATCGTGCTTTAACGCCTTCAAGGGGTTAGGATTTGGAATCGAATAAGCATATATTTCATTCCTGAAAAAGGAGTAAGCACATACTACTACTTTAGAAGTCTTACTTCATTTCACTTCAATACAAATTTGATTGGAATTATATGTAATTAAATGAAAGTCAAATAAGAACACCCATTTATGGATAAACAACCTCATGTATTCAAAATTAATTGTTTTTATTTCACTTCAATCCTACAAAATACCACTTATATGTAATTAGATGTATACACCTCATATCAGCAGTAGTTCTACTGTTGTTCCAATGTCTACATGCTATAAATGACAATAAGAACACTTGACAGCTGAGGTAGATTTTAAAATTCGTCACTTCAGATGGTTTATTTACCCATATGGTAAATATACTTAGGTTAGGTATATTGGAAGTTTATTATTGATATTTAATCAGTGTGTAAATGTGCAAATAAATCAATATAACAAAATTAACATTTATTGCTAAGTATTCTTCTCCCGTACATTCATAACATCAAGAGTACAGAAATTCATTAACGGTTATTCAATATGTGATCCTTTATTGTTGAGTAATGTTTTGAGTGACGTCGTGTAACAAATGTCCAACACCACGTTAAAAGTGTAATTGGGATGCTAGAAGTTGCAATGACCGTGGATTGTCATTTCACAGAGTTTAAAACTGATATTCCAAAACATAAACAGGCAAACCTCAATCATATTGTGTTTTGCAACAATGTAGAGATCTACCGTGAACTATTGAATTAATATCAGTTTATTAAATATAATTGTTCAGTGCAACACTATACTGGATTGCATAACACATGATGGCTCAATCAACTCTACTTCTATAGATACCAATATATAAAGTACTTAAAGGCGCTCTAGCTCGTTTTTCTTAATGAAATAATTGATCTCACGAAAAGGTAAATAAATCTTACCAATGGCTAAATAATACTCGCGAATCAATAAAAAGAGTTCTACAACGAATTCACATTTTCCGGTTAAGCCATGCGAGTCCATTTCCCTTTGAGTGGCCATCGGTTGTAGCGATACCTAAACACTCAAAGTAGAGTTTTGAATATGGAACGATGATAGAATGGTCAATTATCGTGTTGTATGAACTCTCAAATGACCTACAAACCTACCTCTCACACTGAAGAGTTCCACACCACTGTCGCTTTATACATCGCACCATTTTATTTCAATAGGGATAACATTTTTCTATATGGATGCAGGCTTATTGGATCGTGTAACGCGATGTCTTACCCTCTAACATAACACTGAATTGTTTAAACTGTAAAGTATATGACAAATTTGAGAAAACCAAATACAACTACAACGTCTTTAAAGCTTTTTATTGGTCATATATACTATCATTTACTTATACATCATATCATATACACAATAGTTTTATGGGCATTCTAGAAAGTGGGGTGATGAAGAATGAAGAACAATTTGATGGATACACAACTTCTTTGTTCTGTGTCGAAACGTCGCCCACATAGAATAAATAAGTTGGGTATCCATAAAATTGTTCTTCATTCTTCATATACACGAGAGTTTACATACACTATACGTGTATACATGTGTTTAATACAATTATGAAAAACGCTAGATGTGATAAAGTGGTCCAGGCTTTATAGAAGTTATCTCCTACGTAGGTGATACTATCTCCTACGTAGGAGATACTATGTCCTATGTAGGAGATACTAAGTCCTACGTAGGAGATAGTATCACACATTTTTTTCCATCATGACATTAATAATTGAGGGCAAGGTAAAAAAAAAGGTAGATTTTATTTCGATACGTTTTCACCTTGCCTTGGGAAGATGTGTGCATGTAAACTTGCGGCTATTTACATTGTAGAAGGGATGGTATCAAAGATCGTATATTATAAATCAAATATTCGTGCATTGACAAATTCATTGCGTGTGCAACTTTCCTTGCTTTGAGTGTCAAAATAATATATAACCTGCATAACGCGTGTAAGATGAATTGAGAAATCAAGACTATTGAACTGTTTCAAGAGAAAGTATGAAATAATATATTTAGACAGCTAACTGCAAGTCTTTTACAAATAAATCAACAGGAATTCAATTATCATATCAGTCACGAACAGAACGTGTTTTCATTACAATATATCTGTATAATTATATATACACAACGAATAATATGACATTGTGTATTTAACAAGTATAACCCTTCTGTCAATTTGATCTCTCCAAAGTTCGAAAACTTCATAAGTCCAAATGAAATCCCGAATGAAATTAGATATTTGCACTTAGTTCCACAGGAGAAAACACAGTTTGAAGTATAAAACATTTAGATACTCATTGATTCATGTCAGAAATCATCTACCTTGAAATATAGACACATTTCAATGTCACCATATGCCTCATGTTAATGTGATACAGAAGAAAACCTGTCAATCAGAAGTTATTCATATACCGAATTTACGTTTTAATGTCTGAAATCATTTACTTCCTCATCACAAACATTAAAAACCTACTTTATTCGGCAGAATAAAAATATGGTTAAGGAATCTCAGAAACCAGATGAGAAAAAAATATGGCTTACTGACTTGTTTTATGACATCAAACAGCAACGATGCGTAATCGAATTAAAGTCCAAGAAGGTAACATATGCCAACAACATCTTGTACTTACATAATTTCCATACTTCATTAATATTTACCTTAAAAAAGAAACATTTGAAATAGCATTTTAGCATCCCATGTGTGGTTGAATATATAGAGAACATTAAGTTTCGCACTCATGAATGAAATTGTGTATATCTCTTTACAAGATGTATCCTTATCACAAACATTAAAAATGGACTTTATTCGGCAAACATACTTTCTTTTGTCAGCGAGTATATTTTATATATTCAAACTCTATTTGTAAAAATGTTCACGAAGGAGCTCTATCTGTAATGATAAAGAACCAGTTTATGTTTATTTTCAAACACGTAAACTTAACTATAATATTACACTATCAAGAGTTGGTGGGAATGAATTTCATTGACATTTTAGCGAAATGTGATTATACTTAATGTAATTTTGAAATATATATTGCTTGTTATTAAGTTTGTAAATTTTCTTCATTCCCTCATATTAATTACGAAATAAATCCGGACATTTAGTTGAAAGACATAGAAAATAACAGAACAATTATTATATTACAATTTTACATTTGTTCATTATCTAAATAACATGTATGTCTAATGTATTATTAGATACTTATTAATATCAAGGATGCACTGAATGTAAAATAGCTTAACGGGGCGTCACCATTATATGTGAAGGAATTCTGCACTTGTTGGTTGTAATAAAAAAAATGGACGACCTATCAAACACAATGGTTAACGTCTTGGACGAGCAATGAAATATATTTGTTTAAATCTAATTATATCCATTAATGTTTAAATCTTTTTCTTTCCTTTTTCTTTCCTTCCCTAATGTTCACGTTGGATTATCAGATGCATGGATTTTCTTCATTTTTCTCTTTCACCATTTTTCTCTCTTCTTTTTGGCCTTCAAAACTCGATGAGTGTTTTCTTTGTAGTACTTTTGCTGTTACTTTGCTTCCTCTTTGGAAACGTTATATTTGATTATTTCAGAACAGAAAATTCTGCTATATTTATTATATGTGTACAAAATATAATCCCACTGCCTGCCTCTTAAATTGTTTTATATTCTTAACATACCATGTCTCTTAAAATAATGCAGTACAGACAGGCAGTGGGATGTTTTGCAGTTTCACTTCAGTCAAGAAGCACTTACAATCTCCAAGCATTTATATTTCGTTTCAACTTGATTATATTGCTAAATTGTAATAACCAAAATACAATCTGCTTATGTACGAAATGGTTAGCACCGGTTGAGACGGGAATCCCTAATCATGACGTTATGTACAAGGGATTCCCTGGAATTTGTCCTTGACCCCGTGTGAAAACATAGGTCAACATCGACACATTGGTTTAATCACAAACGGTTGTTCAAATGCTTCTTTATCAGTCATTTACATATTTAAATATAATTTTGTTAGATACATTAATTGTGCTTGCATGTATGAAGGCCTAAACCAACAGGATATTCCCGGTAAGTCTATAATAACGTGTTTCATGATAAAAAAAAAAGAAGAAAAAAAAGAACATTGCCGGGCACAGTAACTCTAACGAATTTGAAAAGGAAACTTTTGATATTGTGTGTGTGTGTGTGCACACCTGCTACATAATGTTTGAATCTTTTTACCTTTTCCTGTCAAAGAGTTCCATTTTTGTTTACGATTTTATCATAACACGGATTAGTTTACGACTGGCTTATGAACGTTCAGTGAAACGCTCTTATCTTTTTATGATAAATTTGTAGTATCACTCCTAATTGCTCAGAACGTTCGTAGTTAAGAACCTAATGGTAGAAACGACACCCTGTACTTGCTTGAGTCCCTCAAGGTTCTGTATTAGGACCACTACTTTTCATAATTTACATAAATGACATAGTTGATGGTATAGAAATTCATTTTCGTTTATTTGCTGACGACACCTCAATCTATGTAATTGTCGAAGATCACAATAGAGCCGCATCCTATCTAAACGAAAACTTGAAACATATATCTAACTGGGCAGACAAGTGGCAAGTTAACTTCAATCCTGATAAAACTGAAACAATCAATTTCTATCGTAAACATCAAACTGAGAAAATTCCTTCCTTGAACATGAATCAAATCCAGATAAAAGAAGGTCAAAGTCATAAACATCTAGGTGTAAGTCTTCAAAGTGATTGCCCGTGAAAAAAGCACATTGAAGATATTGTTAAGAAAGTCAGTCCAATGATGAATTGTCTCCGAAGTTTTAAGTATCGTCTCTCCAGAAAAACGTTAGAAACAATGTACAAATCTTTTGTTTTACCGATATTCGACTATTGTTGTCATGTTTGGGATAATTGTACAATTGATCAATCTCTCATTCTTGAGCGATTACATTATATGCACTCCGTACAATATGCGGTGTTGTTCGTGGTACAAGTCATCATATGCTTTATTTTGAACTCAGTTTAAACCATTAAAAGAAGGATATCAATTTTTTTTTACAAGATAAAAAATGATCTCGCGCCGGGCTACCTCTGTGATCTTGTTCCAAAATCTGTCTCTGAAAATAGTGAATAGAATCTCCGAAACAAAACGAAATTGCAAACAATTAAATGTAGAACTAGAATGAGCAGTCGTTCCTACCTGAAACAATTAAACTGTGGAATTCATTACCTGACAATTTCGTGGTAGCAAACTCTATCGGTGAATTCAAAACTTTGCTGAAAAGTGATGATAAAATAAAAACTATTTGGATCTGAATTACGGCAGTCGATTCTGTAAGATCATACACTGTACACTCAAGTTCGTATGTAGCGACCTGATTGCTGATAAAGTAAATAGACACATATCTAACAATCCCGAATGCGCTGGTGGATACCAAAATGAAGATGTTATTCATTACCTATTTACGTGTAAATTATATACTGCCTTTAGAAATAATACATTCTTCTACGTAAAAGGCCACAGCCTCCAAACTGTGTTCTATGGAACATCCCAAGCTAGTGACCATGTTAATATTAATATAATCGCTTCCCTCCATCAATACATAATTAAGGCTAAACTCTTTGATAAAGTACCTTAGATCAATGTAGCTGTATCGTTTATGAACTGGAACTGCAAGAATGTTCATTGTCATGTAAACATGATATCATAATGCTTTAGTTTGTCGATTATGTCCAGTTCTTATGTGTTTGTTATTGTATGTATGTACTGGTAAGGTATTGATATAAGCAAACATTTGCTTGTTTACCGAACCAGATTTTTTTATTGAATAAAAATATGTTTAAACAACATTGATTTTTCCGGATCGTCTTGACCTGTCAGCCAACTTTGTTTACGTCCCTCGGTCCCACAATCCTTTGCGTGACCTTGCAAATAATACGTGGGTTTATAACTAAAGCAAAAAGCCAATGCAGGTATGCCCTTTCGTTTTCGAGTTTCATGGGTTATTTTGTGGCTAGTTGCGATATTTTGCTAAATATATGAGGAATATGTTCAACTTAGTTTCAAAATTATTTAAATTTCATGAATTCTAATCGTGCATCTTGATATGTTTGTATGTTTCTTTTGAGCGTGAGTTTAGAAATAATACATGAGTTTCATTCATTTGGAGGTGGTATAAGAAAAGACGTTCATTTCAACGTAAGTACATGCTTAACAAATTCTAAATGAGTTTGTAAAAATAATAGCAGAGTAGAAAAATGTTTCAAGGATGATCAGTTTAGTCATTAAATATGTAGAATGCAAACTTTCCTTAGTTGACAATCCCATTTGTTAGCATGACGACATGAACGTCGAAGCCATACTTAACATAGATAGAGTGTTTTTAGTTCAAGTAAGTCATCAGAACGACAACAGTGAGTTGGTATAGAAACAATCAGATTTTAAGTCGTGGTATGTAGAGCATCATAGTTTCATGGTATAAACTTGGTATTTGTTATTTTGTCAAGATGAAAGTGATCAAATCTGTCTAAAAATGTCTAAATAGTTAACATTTACCTTTTACAAACACTTCATTTGTTTCTTGAATCAAAAACCACTGACAAGAAGATGAAGTTTATCATGCTTGTGATTCTTTCCTGGCTCTCGTGTCACTGCTGCTGTTCACAGATACTCACAACACACTGGAAACCGGTTAAGTTTCACAATACTTACCGTGTTTCTGATGCTTCCACTCCAGTTCCTTGGAATGTGATAGAATGTATCAGTGAACAACACCCACCCTGTTCGATCGCTGGAATAGGACCCAATGGAGGATGTGTGTGTCTCAAGAACTGTCTCCGTGAACATGTGGCCTTCAAGCACTGTATTCCACAGAACATCGTCCGTGTATACAAACTTGAAGTCGAGGGAATACAGATAAAGACAACTGGTATCAACAGACACTTTGCTTCCGCAGACAGAGATGGTAGAACACAGACGAATAGTGATCTTTCAACTCAGAACACGAAGAATGATACATTGCCTACAACCAATCAAGAGTCTGGTCCCTGCAATAAGATATCAGTTTTCCGAAAAAAACATGACAATGGTGTATTCGGGAATATTTATGTACTGTCGAGCAGGAGAACTTTCATTTATGAGCATCAGTCCAAAAAGTTTGTATTAATTCATGTTAAGATTTGCCCATCCATTGCGCTCGATTGTGTTGCCTATAGCGAACTAGGAATGTCATTTTCCTACAAAACGAATACAATTTGGTCTTTTTGCTTCAATGGCAAACGAAAAGAAAAGATCTACAAAGGGAAACATAAAATTTACGAATTTAACATTGAACCCAAATCTCAGAGATTAATCATTTCTGTAATTCCAAAAAATACGTATCTACATATCTTTTTTCTTCATTTAAATGGGAGTTTTGGAGGGACGATAATAAAACATCCTCTTTTTAGTGCAGTTAGAATTGATAAAGCTAACACATATTTATATGCCATTCATGATCAAAATGACATGTTGTACAGATGTGACGTTAAAATAAACAGTTCTTTTAAGAGAGTTAAACACATACAGCAGAACATAAATGCCGATATTTTTGATTTTGGCAATAATCAATTTGTTATCCTTAAAAGAAATCAAATAAAATTCATTTGGATTACACCAAAACGGAGAAAGAAAACAGTAACTATCCCCCCAGGAGAAGCTTATCCTCGTTATTGTAATGGTCATTGGGTTTTGTTTTATAAGGATAAATATATAGTTTATGACAGGAAAGGTACACATATCCATCAAGAACGATTTAAAGCTTTAAGAACACAAAGAATCGTAACTGATTGATGAAATGACATGTTAAGTCGATGTCCCAGTACATGATGGTTTACAACAATCACTTCTCCTCTTTTTCATTCCTATTCAGCATTATAACGTACATTATAAGTATAGGGTTGTCATGAGACCAAACGTGACAGAAATTACTGTTTGTACCCACGGATGGTGTCTTGTTTTCCTTTCCTGCTCAATTTAAGTTGGTCATCCACTAAATCTTATTGACAAAATGCATATCTTTTTAAGTAGCCTTAAGGCCAAACCTTATCCTTTGTTAGGGATATTAATAATTCCGACAAGTTAAGGCAATTGAAAAATGTATAGCTAGTAAGAAAAACAAATAAACTGCATTTGATTAAAATGGTCTCCTCTCAAAAGGTATGAAAATGCAAGAAGGGAATTAGATCTGATATTGTGTTCCTGTTGTCAGCCATTGCACTATAATATACAGAAGCAATATTGTACCGTTCCTGTACCTCACTGTACCACCCAAGCCTATGGGTTTTATTCAAACTATCCTATTTTCACTTTCATAGTGATAATATGAAGATTCAATTTGAATGAACTATGACTTAATATAATTGTTTTTAACATCATTATTAGACAAAAGTGGAAGAAGATTTAAAATAGTCGTTTATATATTTATTCATTTTATTTATGTTTTTATATATAGCGGACTCATTGTATATGTAGGCCCAACAGAGTAAATAATGTATAACATAATTTCATTATTAAACATTAAGTTTGGGTTTTAATATTTTGATAAAATAGTCTTCTTTGAATTGTCTCACCATTCTATCATTTGTTTCCATTTTGTAAAAAGGAAATATTTTAAATTTAATTTCTTTGTATTTTGCACAGGTGTCCAAGTGCGCACTGAGTGGTATACAACGAGTCTCTGGACATTTTATTTGTTGTTTATGTACCCGGACTCTGTCTCTGAGACACTCAGTTTGTCCTATATATTCACAAAAACACCCTTGACAAACGATGACATATATAATACAGTCAGTATTGAAGCGCACATAATATCTCTCTGTTTTGTTCTTAAATTTCATACTCGAACCTTCTTGTAAATATGGACATGTTCCACAATTTCCTCTGTTACACTTGGAAACTCCGTACTCCAGAGGAGTACTGTTTAACTCAAATTTAGCCTTAGTTAATAGTTGCCTTAAATATTTGCCCTAAACTAATTTCTAAATATATATACTATATATAAGTATAAAAGACTCTAGAGGAAGAAGCTTTTCAATTGCGATGTCCCATAAGCTGAAATTTCTTGGTTTACTTGTTGTCCTTTCTAGTTTGTACATACAGGACTGTATATAAATGTATCTAGCTATTGTCATAATAGAATTTAGATAATTGTGAACAATTATTTGTTCACATCTAAGTGTAATTGCCAATGTTTCCAAAGTGAAAAGAGTATGGTTTATATGTTCGCGCCCCCTCACAATGTGCACTCAAATTCTGAAATAAACTATTCTTTACCGCTGAGTTTTCCTTTTTATGGTTTTTAACAAGGTCAATGATTTCAAATCATCAAACTCAATCCTAGGAATCTCTCTTAATATTTAGGTTAGACATTTTACATCAATAATCCTTACAAATATTTAAGATTCCTGTGTTAAAGAGCCATTGAGCATGTCTATAACTATATGGTAGAGCTGTGCAATATAACCAGTTTACAGGTATTAACCGGTTCAAAGATGAAATCGCTACGTATTGCGATATGTTTGTTGAAAACCGGTTTTTAAAATACATTTAGAATACGTTGTAACATTCAGAAATCTTCTGATATAATTCCGTTTTTTTTCCAGACCGAATAACATGCTTTCTCATAAAATGGTGATCATAGACTATAAACATTTACTGGCATAGTTCAAAGGATTTAGTTTACAGTCTCAAATCTTGAGCTACAATCCCCATCATAATGAAATTGTCCGAGTAGACCACAAATTCAATGCTTTATGCTTGAATGTAATAGACTTGATCAATATTTAGACTGGAAAACACCTTTTCTTATTCGTGCAATTTCTCCGCTAAATGTGGGTCGCAAACTGTAGCACACTATTTGACAGTTTTTTGGACAGTCCAGGCCTTTCGATTCATAAACCTGTAATCGATAATCAAAATGCCGAAGCGGACAGCTTCAGAAGCGACCGAAAATACAAGATGTTATTTAAACAAAACTGTGGCCATTGTGATTTGATTTCTTGTTTGATAAACTGTTCTAAACTCTTTTTAAAAATTCTTATATTTCTTAAAATTTTTCCAATTTTCAAATAAGCAAAGTTATACTAATTTAAATATGCATATTCAATGCGACGATATGTATTCAAATCTTTTAACTTTGTTTGAATGTGGGTATTTCTCATTTGCATATGAACTACGTATGTCTGTTATAAATTCAACTATCAACAAATAGCGCTTCCTTGCTCGTATTTGGTTTTCTTTATTAATTAGCATGTTTATGATAATATATTTTCATATATTTAAATACTATGCGACGAGCATGGCAATGTACAAGAAGAAACGTTTACCCAACGTATGTTTCTAAAAATAATTTTTTCAGAATCATCGCTTCTGGAGTACCGAATGTTGCGTAGCGTATAAGTGTCACGGTGAAAAAATATCTGTCAAACTATCTCCTACGTAGGACTTAGTATGTCCTACGTACGACATAGTATCTCCTACGTAGGACTGAGTATCTCCTGCGTAGGACATAGTATCTCCTATTTAGGATATAGTAAGCCTATCTCTTACGTAGGACTCATTATCTCCTACATAGGAGTTAGAATCTCCTACGTAGAACATAGTAGGGTTATCTCTTCAATAGGACTTAGTATCTCCTACGTAGGAGATAGTATCTCCTGCATAGGAGATAGCATGATAAAGCACTGATCACTTCGTTTCATACTTACCCACGAGTTGTGAAGACACCTAAACATCTTGCGTTTGTCTTTTTCATAATAAACATAATTATGTTAGTCTGATTAAATCATGTAATTTCGAAGTGCCATCTTGATTTTCAAAATAAAGTAATATTCACTTGAAATGTTATGGAGGGAATATTGTCTTTCCGTTACTGCTCCCTTAGTGTCCATTTCTTTAGTGATAGTTTGCGAATATACTGTTACAGTTAGTTTCAAATAATTATTTGCACATTATTTTTTCTCTCAGATGTGCCACTTATAATTAATGATTATACAATATAGTGTTATGTTAGAGGATAAAACATCCTATTACACGACCCGACAGGCCGCATGTTTAGAAAACGGTTATCTGTATTGGTAGAAAATGCGGCGCGTATAAAGGTAGCATTTTATGGAACTCTTCAGTGTGAGAGATATATTTGTAGGTGTCATGAGATTTTGAGAGTTTAGACAGATTTTTAACCATTCCGTCATAGTGTTATATTCAAAACTATTCAAAACACTTGTACCACATTCGAGCGGCAATTTTCATGTGAACATTTTAAAATGGCCGCTCGAAGGGAAATGGACCTGCGTTGCTTAACCACACCATTACATTCGTTTTAGAACTCTTTTTATTGATTCAGGAGTATTATTTAGCCAAAGGTAACATTTATTAACCTTTTTGTGAGAACACTTTATTTCAATTCATTAGGAATATCGTGCTTTAACGCCTTCAAGGGGTTAGGATTTGGAGACAACTGACAACATAAAACTTTGTTAGGCATTGAAAGGGGTCCTGGCATTGGATTGAACATATGACAAAAGTTATATATAAGTTATAAGTTATATATTGCTTTGAAATCGAATAAGCATATATTTCAGACCTGAAAAAGGAGTAAGCACATACTACTACTTTAGAAGTCTGACTTCATTTCACTTCAATAAAAATTTGATTGGAATTATATGTAATTAAATGAAAGTCAAATAAGAACACCCATTTATGGATAAACAACCTCATGTATTCAAAATTAATTGTTTTTATTTCACTTCAATCCTACAAAATACCACTTATATGTAATTAGATGTATACACCTCATATCAGCAGTAGTTCTACTGTCGTTCCAATGTCTACATGCTATAAATGACAATAAGAACACTTGACAGCTGAGGTAGATTTTAAAATTCGTCACTTCAGATGGTTTATTTACCCATATGGTAAATATACTTAGGTTAGGCATATTGGAAGTTTATTATTGATATTTAATCAGTGTGTAAATGTGCAAATAAATCAATATAACAAAATTAACATTTATTGCTAAGTATTCTTCTCCCGTACATTCATAACATCAAGAGTACAGAAATTCATTAACGGTTATTCAATATGTGATCCTTTATTGTTGAGTAATGTTTTGAGTGACGTCGTGTAACAAATGTCCAACACAACGTTAAAAGTGTAATTGGGATGCTAGAAGTGGCAATGACCGTGGATTGTCATTTCACAGAGTTTAAAACTGATATTCCAAAACATAAACAGGCAAACCGCAATCATATCGTGTTTTGTAACAATGTAGAGATCTACCGTGAACTATTGAATTAATATCAGTTGATTAAATATAATTGTTCAGTGCAACACTATACTGGATTGCATAACACATGATGTCTCAATCAACTCTACTTCTATAGATACCAATATATAAAGTACTTAAAGGCGCTCTAGCACGTTTTTCTTAATGAAATAATTGATCTCACGAAAAGGTAAATAAATCTTACCAATTGCTAAATAATACTCGCGAATCAATAAAAAGAGTTCTACAACGAATTCACATTTTCCGGTTAAGCCATGCGAGTCCATTTCCCTTTGAGTGGCCATCGGTTGTAGTGATACCTAAACACTCAAAGTAGAGTTTTGAATATGGAACGATGATAGAATGGTCAATTATCGTGTTGTATGAACTCTCAAATGACCTACAAACCTACCTCTCACACTGAAGAGTTTCACACCACTGTCGCTTTATACATCGCACCATTTTATTTCAATAGGGATAACATTTTTCTATGGATGCAGGCTTATTGGATCGTTCAACGCGATGTCTTACCCTCTAACATAACACTATATTGTTTAAACTGTAAAGTATATGACAAATTTGAGAAAACGAAATACAGCTACAGCGTCTATAAAGCTTTTTATTGGTCATATATACTATCATTTACTAATACATCATATCATATACACAATAGTTTTATGGGCATTCTAGAAAGTGGGGTGATGAAGAATGAAGAACAATTTGATGGATACACAACTTCTTTGTTCTGTGTCGAAACGTCGCCCACATAGAATAAATAAGTTGGGTATCCATTAAATTGTTCTTCATTCTTCATATACACGAGAGTTTACATACACTATACGTGTATACATGTGTTTAATACAATTATGAAAAACGCTAGATGTGATAAAGTGGTCCAGGCTTTATAGAAGTTATCTCCTACGTAGGTGATACTATCTCCTACGTAGGAGATACTATGTCCTACGTAGGAGATACTAAGTCCTACGTAGGAGATAGTATCACACATTTTTTTTTCATCATGACATTAATAATTGAGGGCAAGGTAAAAAAAAGGTAGATTTTATTTCGATACGTTTTCACCTTGCCTTGGGAAGATGTGTGCATGTAAACTTGCGGCTATTTACATTGTAGAAGGGATGGTATCAAAGATCGTATATTATAAATCAAATATTCGTGCATTGACAAATTCATTGCGTGTGCAACGTTCCTTGCTTTGAGTGTCAAAATAATATATAACCTGCATAACGCGTGTAAGATGAATTGAGAAATCAAGACTATTGAACTGTTTCAAGAGAAAGTATGAAATAATATATTTAGACAGCTAACTGCAAGTCTTTTACAAATAAATCAACAGGAATTCAATTATCATATCAGTCACGAACAGAACGTGTTTTCATTACAATATATCTGTATAATTATATATACACAACGAATAATATGACATTGTGTATTTAACAAGTATAACCCTTCTGTCAATTTGATCTCTCCAAAGTTCGAAAACTTCATAAGTCCAAATGAAATCCCGAATGAAATTAGATATTTGCACTTAGTTCCACAGGAGAAAACACATGTTACTAAACCTGTGAGTTTGAAGTATTAAACATTTAGATACTAATTGATTCATGTCAGAAATCATCTACCTTGAAATATAGACACATTTCAATGTCACCATATGCCTTATGTTAATGTGATACAGAAGAAAACCTGTCAATCAGAAGTTATTCATATACCGAATTTACGTTTTAATGTCTGAAATCATTTACTTCCTCATCACAAACATTAAAAACCTACTTTATTCGGCAGAATAAAAATCTGGTTAAGGAATCTCAGAAACCAGATGAGAAAAAAACATGGCTTACTGACTTGTTTTATGACATCAAACAGCAACGATGCGTAATCGAATTAAAGTCCAAGAAGGTAACATATGCCAACACCATCTTGTACTTACATAATTTCCATACTTCATTAATATTTACCTTAAAAAAGAAACATTTGAAATAGCATTTTAGCATCCCATGTGTGGTTGAATATATAGAGAACATTAAGTTTCGCACTCTCATGAATGAAATTGTGTATATCTCTTTACAAGATGTATCCTTATCACAAACATTAAAAATGGACTTTATTCGGCAGACGTACTTTCTTTTGTCAGCGAGTATATTTTATATATTCAAACTCTATTTGTAAAAATGTTCACGAAAGAGCTCTATTAGAAAATGATAAAGAATCAGTTTATGTTTATTTTCAAACACGTAAACTTAACTATAATATTACACTATCAAGAGTTGGTGGGAATGAATTTCATTAACATTTTAGCGAAATGTGATTATACTTAATGTAATTTTGAAATATATATTGCTTGTTATTTAGTTTGTAAATTTTCTTCATTCCCTCATATTAATTACGAAATAAATCCGGACATTTAGTTGAAAGACATAGAAAATAACAGAACAATTATTATATAACAATTTTACATTTGTTCATTATCTAAATAACATGTATTATTAGATACTTATTAATATCAAGGATGCACTGAATGTAAAATAGCTTAACGGGGCGTCACCATTATATGTGAAGGAATTCTGCACTTGTTGGTTGTAATAAAAAAAATGGACGACCTATCAAACACAATGGTTAAGGTCTTGGACGAGCAATGAAATCTGTTTGTTTAAATCTAAGTATATCCATTAATGTTTAAATCTTTTTCTTTCCTTTTTCTTTCCTTCCCTAATGTTCACGTTGGATTATCAGATGCATGGATTTTCTTCATTTTTCTCTTTCACCATTTTTCTCTCTTCTTTTTGGCCTTCAAAACTCGATGAGTGTTTTCTTTGTAGTACTTTTGCTGTTACTTTGTTTCCTCTTTGGAAACGTTATATTTGATTATTTCAGAACAGAAAATTCTGCTATATTTATTATATGTGTACAAAATATAATCCCACTGCCTGCCTCTTAAATTGTTTTATATTCTTAACATACCATGTCTCATAAAATAATGCAGTACAGACAGGCAGTGGGATGTTTTGCAGTTTCACTTCAGTCAAGAAGCACTTACAATCTCCAAGCATTTATATTTCGTTTCAACTTGATTATATTGCTAAATTGTAATAACCAAAAAAAAATCTGCTTATGTACGAAATGGTTAGCACCGGTTGAGACGGGAATCCCTAATCATGACGTTATGTACAAGGGATTCCCTGGAATTTGTCCTTGACCCCGTGTGAAAACATAGGTCAACATCGACACATTGGTTTAATCACAAACGGTTGTTCAAATGCTTCTTTATCAGTCATTTACATATTTAAATATAATTTTGTTAGATACATTAATTGTGCTTGCATGTATGAAGGCCTAAACCAACAGGATATTCCCGGTAAGTCTATAATAACGTGTTTCATGATACAAAAAAAGAAGAAAAAAAACAACATTGCCGGGCACAGTAACTCTAACGAATTTGAAAAGGAAACTTTTGATATTGTGTGTGTGTGTGTGCAAACCTGCTACATAATGTTTGAATCTTTTTACCTTTTCCTGTCAAAGAGTTCCATTTTTGTTTACGATTTTATCGTAACACGGATTAGTTTACGACTGGCTTATGAACGTTCAGTGAAACGCTCTTATCTTTTTATGATAAATTTGTAGTATCACTCCTAATTGCTCAGAACGTTCTTAGTTAAGAACCTAGTGGTAGAAACGACACCCTGTACTTGCTTGAGTCCCTCAAGGTTCTGTATTAGGACCACTACTTTTCATAATTTACATAAATGACATAGTTGATGGTATAGAAATTCATTTTCGTTTATTTGCTGACGACACCTCAATCTATGTAATTGTCGAAGTTCACAATAGAGCCGCATCCTATCTAAACGAAAACTTGAAACATATATCTAACTGGGCAGACAAGTGGCAAGTTAACTTCAATCCTGATAAAACTGAAACAATCAATTTCTATCGTAAACATCAAACTGAGAAAATTCCTTCCTTGAACATGAATCAAATCCAGATAAAAGAAGTTCAAAGTCATAAACATCTAGGTGTAAGTCTTCAAAGTGATTGCCCGTGAAAAAAGCACATTGAAGATATTGTTAAGAAAGTCAGTCCAGTGATGAATTGTCTCCGAAGTTTTAAGTATCGTCTCTCCAGAAAAACGTTAGAAACAATGTACACATCTTTTGTTTTACCGATATTCGACTATTGTTGTCATGTTTGGGATAATTGTACAATTGATCAATCTCTCATTCTTGAGCGATTACATTATATGCACTCCGTACAATATGCGGTGCTGTTCGTGGTACAAGTCATCATATGCTTTTTTTTGAACTCAGTTTAAAATGATAAAATGAAAAATGATCTCGCGCCGGACTACCTCTATGATCTTGTTCCAAAATCTGTCTCTGAAAATAGTGAATAGAATCTCCGAAACAAAACGAAATTGCAAACAATTAAATGTAGAACTAGAATGAGCAGTCGTTCCTACCTGAAACAATTAAACTGTGGAATTCATTACCTGACAATTTCGTGGTAGCAAACTCTATCGGTGAATTCAAAACTTTGCTGAAAAGTGATGATAAAATAAAAACTATTTGGATCTGAATTACGGCAGTCGATTCTGTAAGATCATACACTGTACACTCAAGTTCGTATGTAGCGACCTGAATGCTGATAAAGTAAATAGACACATATCTAACAATCCCGAATGCGCTGGTGGATACCAAAATGAAGATGTTATTCATTACCTATTTACATGTAAATTATATACTGCCTTTAGAAATAATACATTCTTCTACGTAAAAGGCCACAGCCTCCAAACTGTGTTCTATGGAACATCCCAAGCTAGTGACCATGTTAATATTAATATATTCGCTTCCCTCCATCAATACATAATTAAGGCTAAACGCTTTGATAAAGTACATTAGATCAATGTAGCTGTATCGTTTATGAACTGGAACTGCAAGAATGTTCATTGTCATGTAAACATGATATCATAATGCTTTAGTTTGTCGATTATGTCCAGTTCTTATGTGTTTGTTATTGTATGTATGTACTGGTAAGGTATTGATATAAGCAAACATTTGCTTGTTTACCGAACCAGATTTTTTTATTGAATAAAAATATGTTTAAACAACATTGATTTTTCCGGATCGTCTTGACCTGTCAGCCAACTTTGTTTACGCCCCTCGGTCCCACAATCCTTTGCGTGACCTTGCAAATAATACGTGGGTTTATAACTAAAGCAAAAAGCCAATGCAGGTATGCCCTTTCGTTTTCGAGTTTCATGGGTTATTTTGTGGCTAGTTGCGATATTTTGCTAAATATATGAGGAATATGTTCAACTTAGTTTCAAAATTATTTAAATTTCATGAATTCTAATCGTGCATCTTGATATGTTTGTATGTTTCTTTTGAGCGTGAGTTTAGAAATAATACATGAGTTTCATTCATTTGGAGGTGGTATAAGAAAAGACGTTCATTTCAACGTAAGTACATGCTTAACAAATTCTAAATGAGTTTGTAAAAATAATAGCAGAGTAGAAAAATGTTTCAAGGATGATCAGTTTAGTCATTAAATATGTAGAATGCACACTTTCCTTAGTTGACAATCCCATTTGTTAGCATGACGACATGAACGTCGAAGCCATACATAGATAGAGTGTTTTTAGTTCAAGTAAGTCATCAGAACGACAACAGTGAGTTTGTATAGAAACAATCAGATTTAAAGTCGTGGTATGTAGAGCATCATAGTTTCATGGTATAAACTTGGTATTTGTTATTTTGTCAAGATGAAAGTGATCAAATCTGTCTAAAAATGTCTAAATAGTTAAC
This sequence comes from Gibbula magus, assembly GCA_936450465.1. Classification (NCBI taxonomy): domain Eukaryota; kingdom Metazoa; phylum Mollusca; class Gastropoda; order Trochida; family Trochidae; genus Gibbula; species Gibbula magus. The sequence goes on from OW388295.1 coordinate 54,813,857, forward strand.
ATTTACCTTTTACAAACACTTCATTTGTTTCTACAATCAAAAACCACTGACAAGAAGATGAAGTTTATCATGCTTGTGATTCTTTCCTGGATCTCGTGTCACTGCTGCTGTTCACAGATACTCACAACACACTGGAAACCGGTTAAGTTTCACAATGCTTACCGTGTTTCTGATGCTTCCACTCCAGTTCCTTGGAATGTGATAGAATGTATCAGTGAACATCACCCACCCTGTTCGATTGCTGGAATTGGACCCAATGGAGGATGTGTGTGTCTCAAGAACTGTCTCCGTGAACATGTGGCCTCCAAGCACTGTATTCCACAGAACATTGTTCGTGTGTACAAACTTGAAGTCGAGGGAATACAGATAAAGACAACTGGTATCAACAGACACTTTGCTTCCGCAGACAGAGATGGTAGAACACAGACGAATAGTGATCTTTCAACTCAGAACACGAAGAATGATACATTGCCTACAACCAATCAAGAGTCTGGTCCCTGCAATAAGATATCAGTTTTCCGAAAAAAACATGACAATGGTGTATTCGGTAACATGTATTTACTGTCGAGCAGGAGAAGTTTCATTTATGAGCATCAGTCCAAAAAGTTTGTATTAATTCATGTTAAGATTTGCCCATCCATTGCGCTCGATTGTGTTGCCTATAGCGAACTAGGAATGTCATTTTCCTACAAAACGAATACAATTTGGTCGTTTTGCTTCAATGGCAAACGAAAAGAAAAGATCTACAAAGGGAAACATAAAATTTACGAATTTAACATTGAACCCAAATCTCAGAGATTAATCATTTCTGTAATTCCAAAAAATACATATCTACATATCTTTTTTCTTCATTTAAATGGGAGTTTTGGAGGGACGATAATAAAACATCCTCTTTTTAGTGCAGTTAGAATTGATAAAGCTAACACATATTTATATGCCATTCATGATCAAAACGACATGTTGTACCGATGTGACGTTAAAATAAACAGTTCTTTTAAGAGAGTTAAACACATACAGCAGAACATAAATGCCGATATTTTTGATTTTGGCAATAATCAATTTGTTATCCTTAAAAGAAATCAAATAAAATTCATTTGGATTACACCAAAACGGAGAAAGAAAACAGTAAATATCCCCCCAGGAGAAGCTTATCCTCGTTATTGTAATGGTCATTGGGTTTTGTTTTATAAGGATAAATATATAGTTTATGACAGGAAAGGTACACATATCCATCAAGAACGATTTAAAGCTTTAAGAACACAAAGAATCGTAACTGATTGATAACATGACATGTTAAGTCGATGTCCCAGTACATGAAGGTTTACAACAATCACTTCTCCTCTTTTTCATTCTTATTCAGCATTATAACGTACATTATAAGTATAGGGTTGTCATGAGACAAAACGTGACAGAAATTACTGTTTGTACCCACTCATGGTGTCTTGTTTTCCTTTCCTGCTCAATTTAAGTTGGTCATCCACTAAATCTTTTTGACAAAATGCATATCTTTTTAAGTAGCCTTCAGGCCAAACTTTATCCTTTGTTAGGGATGTTAATAATTCCGACAAGTTAAGGCAATTGAAAAATGTATAGCTAGTAAGAAAAACAAATAAACTGCATTTGATTAAAATGGTCTCCACTCAAAAGGTATGACAATGCAAGAAGGGAATTAGATCTGATATTGTGTCCCTGTTGTCAGCCATTGCACTATAATATACTGAATCAATATTGTACCGTTCCTGTGCCTCGTTTCACTGTACCATCCGAGCCCATGTCACTGTACATGTCCGTATTTTAATAGAAATATGAATATATATATATATAAGACTCTAGAGGAAGAAGTTCCATTGCAATGTCCTTCAATCTGAGGTATCTTGGTTTACATGTTTGTCCTTTCTAGTTTGTACTTACAGCACTGTATATAAATGTATCTAGCTTTTGTCATTAGATGCGATTAGAATTTAGATAATTGTTTACAATTATTTGTTCACATCTAAGTGTAATTGCCAATGTTTCCAAAGTGGAAAGAGTATGGTTAATATGTTCGCGCCCCCTCACAATGTGCACTCAAATACTGAAATAAACTATTCTTTACCGCTGAGTTTTCCTTTTGATGGTATTTAACAAGGTCAATGATTTCAAATCATCAAACTCAATCCTAGGAATCTCTGTTAATATTTAGGTTAGACATTTTACGTCAATAATCCTTTAAAATATTTAAGATTCCTGTGTTAAAGAGCCATTGAGCATGTCTATAACTATATGGTAGAGCTGTGCAATATAACCAGTTTACAGGTATTAACCGGTTCAAAGATGAAATCGATACGTATTGCGATATGTTTGTTGAAAACTGGTTTTTAAAATACATTTAGAATACGTTGTAACATTCAGAAATCTTCTGATATCATTCCGTTTTTTTTCAGACCGAATAACATGCTTTCTCATAAAATGGTGATCATAGACAATAGACATTTACTGGCATAGTTCCAAGTATTTAGTTTGCAGTCTCAACTCTTGAGCTACAATCCCCATCATAATGAAATTGTCTGAGTTGACCACAAATTAAATGCTTTATGCTTGAATGTAATAGACTTGATCAATATTTAGACTGGAAAACACCTTTTCTTATTCGTGCAATTTCTCCGCTAAGTGTGGGTCGCAAACTGTTGCACACATTTTGACAGTATTTCGGACAGTCCAGGACTTGTGTAAGCTTTCGATTTATGCAATCAAATAATTACAATTCGCTTTCATAAACCTGTAATCGATAATCAAAACGCCGAAGCGGACAGCTTTAAAAGCGATGAAGTTGTCACATATGGAGTGTAAGCACTGTTATGATCACTGGCAAACTGGACTACGTTCAATAATTTCGCGTATGATTTTGCGCATGTCATCACTTATCGTTTGTTTATTTCACAATACAATGGAAGTACGTTGAGTGATTCAATTTAGTTGGTTGTCATAGTTTTTTTTACAAAATGTCATAGCTGGAAAAAAAATAGCTCATGTTATTATCAATTTATATAAATCACTCCGAATTCGAAGAAATCAAGAGTTGAGTTTGAATGAAATATCATTAATGGTTTCACAATAATTTTTTAAATAAAATATCAAACAACGCGTTTGACATCATGGTATTTCGATTAAACATTCTCAATTATTTAATACTGATCTACATACTGAAAATACGAGCTGTGTAACGTTATTGAAAAAATTGTGGCCATTGAGATTTGATTTCTTGTTTGATAAACTGTTCCTAACTCTTTCTTACTCTAAACATTTTTCCAATTTTCAAATAAGCAAAGTTATACTAATTTAAATATTCATATTCAATGCGACGATTTGTATTCAAATCTCTTAACTTTGTTTGAACGTGGGTATTTCTCATTTGCATATGAACGACATATGTCTGTTATAAATTCAACTATCATCAAATAGCGCTTCCTTGCTCGCATTTGGTTTTCTTTCTTAATTAGCATGTTTATGATAATATATTTTCATAGATTTAAATACTATGCGACGAGCATGGCAATGTACAAGAAGAACGTTACCCAACGTATGTTTCTAAAAATAACAATTTTTGAATCTTCGCTTCTGGAGTACCGAATGTAAATGGCGATTTCATTGGCCGTCTGTAAGCAGCTGGTAAGGGGCGTAACTCGTGATCACAATAGATATCCTGAAGCGTATTAGTGTCACAGTGAAAAAAAATCTGTCAAACTACATGTATCTCCTACGTAGGACTTAGTATCTCCTACGTAAGACTTGGTATCTCCTACATAGGACTTATAAACATAATTATGTTAGTCTGATTAAAGCATGTAATTTCGAAGTGCCGTCTTGATTTTCAAAATAAAGTAATGTTATGGAGGGAATATTGTCTTTCCGTTACTGCTCCCTTAGTGTCCATTTCGTTAGTGATAGTTTGCGAATATACTGTTACAGTAAGTTTCAAATAATTATTTGCACATTATTTTTTCTCTCAGATTTGCCACTTATAATTAAAGATTATATAAAGGTAGCATTTTATGGAACTCTTCAGTGTGAGGGATATATTTGTAGGTGTCATGCGATTTTGAGAGTTCAGACAGATTGTCATAGTGTTTTATTCAAAACTATTTTATTGGGTGATTAGTTCTCGCTACGTCAGTCAGAGCACTTGTACCACATTCGAGCGGCCATTTTCATGTGAACACTTTAAAATGGCCGCTCGAAGGGAAATGGACCCACGTGGCTTAACCAAACCATTACATTCGTTTTAGAACTGCTTTTATTGATTCAGGAGTATTATTTAGCCAATGGTAACTTTTATTAACCAATTTGTGAGAACACTTTATTTCAATTCATTAGGAATAGCGTGCTCCAAAGCCTTTAGAGGTTAGGGTTTGGAGACAACTGACAACATAAAACTTTGTTAATCATTGAAAGGGGTCCTGGCATAGTATTGAACATATGTCAAAAGTTATATTTTTTGTTTAAATGAGGCACATTCTTATCTATTTGATATGTTTATTTGTCTTGTGTACTTGGTCTCAGATTGTTTTACAAAAAGTTTGCTTTGAAATCGAATAAGTATATATTTCAGACATTACAGAAATTCATTAATGGTAATTAATTATGTGATCCTTTATTGTTGAGTAATGTTTGATGTCGTGTAACAAATGTCCAACACCACATTAAAAGTGTAAATAGGTCGCTAGTAGTGGCAATAACCGTGGATTGTCATTTCACGGAAATAATGACTGTACTTGAATTATTGAAGGAGTTTAAAACTGATATTCCAAAACATAAACAGGCAAACCACAATCATATCGTATTTTGCAAAAATGTAGAGATCTACCGTGAACCATTGAATTAATATCAGTTTATTAAATATAATTGTTCAGTGCAAATCTCTACTGGATTTCATAACACATGAAGACTCAATCAACTCTACTTCTATAGATACCAATATATAAGAAGGTACTTAAAGGCGCTCTAGAATGTTTTTCTTAATGAAAAATTATCTCACGAAAAGGTAAATAAGTCTTACCAATGGCTAAATAATACTCCCGAATCAATAAAAAGAGTTCTACAACGAATGTACATTTTTCGGTTAAGCCATGCGAGTCCATTTCCCTTCGAGTGGCCATCGGCTGTAGCGATACCTAAAAACTCAAAGTAGAGTTTTGAATATGGAACGATGATAGAATGGTCAATTATCGTGTTGTATGAACTCTCAAATGACCTACAAACCTACCTCTCACACTGAAGAGTTCCACACCACTGTCGCTTTATACGTTGCACCATTTTATTTCAATAGGGATAACATTTTTCTATTGATGCAGGCTAATCCGATCGTGTAACGCGATGTCTTACCCTCTAACATAACAATATATTGTTTAAACTGTAAAGTATATGGCAAATTCGAGAAAACCAAATACAGCTTCAGCGTCTTTAAAGCTTTTTAACGGTCATATATACTATCATCTACTTATACATCATATCATATACACAATATTTGAATGGGCATTCTAGAAAGTTGGGTGATGAAGAATGAAAAACAATTTGATGGATACACAACTTCTTTATTCTATGTCGAAACGTCGCCTACATAGAATTGATAAGTTGGGAATCCATAAAATTGTTCTTCATTCTTCATATACACGAAAGTTTACATACACTATACGCGAATACATGTGTTTAATACAATTGTGAAAAACGCTAGATGTGATAAAGTGGTCCAGGCTTTATAGAAGTTATCTCCTACGGAAGTGTATTAGTGTCATGATAAAAAAAAATGTGTGATACTATCTCCTACGTAGGAGATACTACCTCCTACGTAGGAGATACTAAGTCCTACGTAGGAGATAGTATCACACATTTGTTTTCATCATGACACTAATACACTTCCGTAGTTTTCTATACAGTTGAGGGCAAGGTAAAAAATGGGTAAATTTTATTTCGATACGTTTTCATCTTGCTTTGGCAAGATGTGTGCATGTAAACTTGCGGTGATATACATCGTTGAAGGGATGGTATCAAAGATCTTATATTATAAATCAAATATTCGTGCATTGACAAATTCATTGCGTGTGACAGGTTCCTTGCTTTGACTGTCAAAAGAATACATTACCTGCATAAAGCATGTAAGATGAATTTAGAAATCAAGACTATTGAAACAGATATATTTATTCTTGTCGCAAGAGTGAGTGAGTGAGTTATTGTTTAACGCCGCTTCGGCAGTATTGCAGCCATTAGCGGCGAGATATTTAATTTATTTGCCTAATTTAAAAAAGAAAATTGCAATTGAAAAACAGAACACGGCACGAAGGCCGTAAAACATCAGCATATTATCACAAGTTGAATTAAAGCTGATAATGAAAAGTTAAAATTTACAATTTGTCAATAAGGTGTATAGCCTTTAAAAAATCTAAAACACGATGCTCACCGAAATGAGTAAAAACTTGATTGATTGAAATAGAAGGATAAAAAGTTTCTCTGATATGTGCAGTGTCCCAACACTCACATAGAATGTGTTTGATTGTGAGAGGACACTGACAGGGTATACATACCGGGGGATCTTCCCCCTTTAAAAAATATGAGTGTGTAAGATGAGAGTGTCCAATACGACAACGTCGTAGGACACAAGCTTCCTGCCGGGTAAAAGAGGATAGTGATTTGTAACCTAAATGAGGTTGAATAGTGTGAAGTTTGTTATGATGTTGTTGGTCCCATTTGGACTTCAAACGTTGTTTAATGTAAGATTTGATAGCAGGTTTAGAATCCGTATATGGAACTTTAGTGGGAGAAATATGTTTGAGGTTTAATGCTGATTTAGCAGCTGAGTCAGCTTTGTTATTACCTCTTGTACCCATATGGCTAGGAAGCCAGCAGAAGACGATGTCGAATTGGAGACACGAATTATGAAGTAATAAAATATCCCTGATAATTGGATGATCACTCTTACAGTTTTTAATTGCTTGTAGGCAAGAAAGTGAATCGGAAACAATAATGTAATTAGGGGTTGAGTTTTTAATGTGATGGACAGAATCCGTATATGGAACTTTAGTGGGAGAAATATGTGTGAGGTTTAATGCTGATTTAGCAGCTGAGTCAGCTTTGCTATTACCTCTTGTACCCATATGGCTAGGAAGCCAGCAGAAGACGATGTCGCATTGGAGACACGAATTATGAAGTAATAAAATATCCCTGATAATTGGATGATCACTCTTACAGTTTTTAATTGCTTGTAGGCAAGAAAGTGAATCGGAAACAATAATGTAATTAGGGGTTGAGTTTTTAATATGATGGACAGAATCCGTATATGGAACTTTAGTGGGAGAAATATGTTTGAGGTTTAATGCTGATTTAGCAGCTGAGTCAGCTTTGCTATTATCTCTTGTACCCATATGGCTAGGAAGCCAGCAGAAGACGATGTCGCATTGGAGACACGAATTATGAAGTAATAAAATATCCCTGATAATTGGGTGATCACTCTTACAATTTGTAAATGCCTGTAGGCAAGAAAGTGAATCGGAAACAATAATGTAATTAGGGGTTGAGTTTTTAATGTGATGGACGGCCTTAAGGATGGCCTTAGCTTCTGCAGTAAAGATGCTGCTGCCATCATGCAGCCTTGAAGCATATGTTGTTGAATGAGTCACAGTTGCTGCTGCAACTGTGGGTCCATCCTTAGAACCGTCAGTGTAAATTGGTTTATAATCTGCGAAAAAATCACGTAGTTAAAAAAAATGCCTGTTGAAATATTAATTGGTCTGTATTTGATTTTTTATGAGTAGATAGAGAGAGGTTGACACGGGGCCTGACCAGCTGCCATGGCGGAGCGGCAAGCAGACCATGCTCTGCTATTGTTGTTAGGTCGATATCATAATCTTCAATATGTTGTTGAAGTCTGATACCGAGTGGTGGAATTGGTTTAGGTTTTAAGTTATACAACTGCTGGTATTCAGGATTGAATACGCAGATGTATGCAGGATTTGAAGGGTTTGATTTTAATTTGGTTATATATTGAAGTGCTAGCTTGATGCGCCGATCTTCAAGAGACGGCTCATCAGCTTCAACGTAAAGGCTTTCAACTGGTGAAGTTCTGAAGGCCCCAAGCCAAAGCCTGAGGCCCTGGTGATGGATTGTGTCTAGCATTTTGATATAAGAGGGGCGGGCAGATCCATATATTATGGATCCATAATCTAGTTTGGAGCGGATGAGTGATCGATAGAGATGTGGAAGAGTTTCTTCATCTCCACCCCATTTATTATTTGAAACGACCTTTAAAAGGTCCAATGCCTTTAAGCATTTAGCTTTGAGGTTTTTGATATGAGGGATAAATGATAATTTACTGTCAAAAGTGAGACCAAGAAACTTGGCCTCTTGAACGACTTTGATTGGAGTTTTATCCAGAAATAGTTCTGGATCTTGGTGCATTTTGCGCATATTGCAAAAATGCACGCAAGATGTTTTAGCTTTGGAAAATTTGAAGCCGTTTTCCAACAACCATTGATGGATTTTATTGAGGCAGAGTTGCAATTGGCGCTCGATTGATGGCATATTTTTGCCTCTGCAGGAAACTCCAAAATCATCCACAAAAAGTGAACCATCTGTATGGTCATTTAAGACTTTTGCCAAGCTGTTGATTTTAATACTAAATAATGTGACAGATAAAATGCTACCTTGTGGGACACCCATTTCTTGATCAAAGAAATCAGAAAGAGTGGAACCCACACGCACTTTAAATTGGCGGTCATGTAAAAAATTAGATATAAAATGAGGCATACGACCTCACAAGCCAAATTCAAATAAATCTTTTAGGATGCCATGCCTCCATGTAGTGTCGTAAGCTTTTTCTAAGTCGAAAAAGATAGACACAGCATTTGTTTGTTATTAAATGCATCACGAATAAATGATTCTTAAAGAACAAGATGATCAGTGGTACTGCGTTTTTTTGCGGAAACCACATTGAATGATGTTAGTAATTTATTAGTTTCCAAGTACCAAACTAGACGATCATTGGTCATCCGTTCCATAGTTTTACATACACAACTTGTTAAGGCTATAGGATGGTAGTTGGAAGGGTCTGTTTGATCCTTCCCAGGTTTTGGGATTGGCACAATAGTAGCATTGTGCCAACAAGATGGAAATTCACCTGTTTCCCATATATGATTAAATACCTGAAGTAGAACCTCAAGGCAAGGTTCCGGTAAATGTTTTAAAAGCTGATAATGGATTTCATCAGGGCCGGTTGCTGTATCATGAGCTTTAGAAAGTGCAGTTTTAAGCTCTGACAAGGAGAAGTGTTCATTATAATCTTCTCCATTGTCAGATTTGAAATTAAGTGGTCGTTTTTCCTGTACCTTTTGGTACTTTTGGAAAGCAGGGACATAATTTGCAGATGAAGAATTTTTAGAGATTGTTTCAGCCAACTTATTGGCAATGTCAGATTTTGATGTAAGAAGGTCAGCGCATATATTTTATTTTTTTCAAACTCTATTTGTAACACCTGTCCATGAAAAAGCTCTGATAGTAAATGATACGGAACTAAGTTTACGTATATAAATAAACTCAACTAATCATTTGATATCTTCCTTATCATAATATGACACTATCAAGAGTTGATGGGAATGACATCCGTTGATATATGAGCGAATGTGGGTATACTTAATGTAATTTTGAAATATATATTGCTTGTGATTAAGTTTGTAAATCTTCTTATTTCCCTCATATTCATTACGAAATAAACATTTAGTTGAAAGACATTGAAAATAACAGTTATTATATAACAATGTTACATTTGTTCATTATCTAAATAACATGTGTCTAATGTATTATGGAGGTATTTACATGTGTCAAGGGTGAACTGAACATGAACATAGCTTAACTACCATTTGTTGAATTTTCGTTGTGTCAAATTCACAGTAGCTGTTCATTCAGTGCTGGTGATTGGTGCCTGACATTGTGGGTGTGGGTTCGAATCCCACAAGCGCTCGTCTCTCTACAGATTACAGATCACTTAAATATCTGATATCTGATATAGGCAAACTTCTCAGTTCTGATATTGAAATACATACAAGCATTGCGACTAATGAATTACTGTCAAAGCAAAACTGATCAATTGAGACTGTGACCAAATCACAAAGAAAAACGCTGTTAAAGTTCATAAAAGTATAATGGTTATTAATTTCCTTAAATAGAATGTTTAACCTGACAATCACTAAAACTCATTATTATTATTTAATTGTTTCTTGTATTAGACATATATCATCTTGTCTCAACTTTAGTAAACTGACAAGCTTAAGAAGTACACCTCGAAATAGCAAAATATTTTAATGCATGAGCATAGTAAATGTAAATAGTTACATAATTTCCATAGTAATCAACTAAACTAAACTTTTAAATATTCTTCTACAATATTTGTCCATGGTTCTGATAAAATTGTAATGGTCGTTTTGGAATATCATTAACTAGGTGGGATAGGGGACATTTGCTTGTACATAGGTTATGATGACGTCAGAAAGTCTGTCAGGGAATATTTTGTTGTGATTTTTCTGTATCCATAAAACCAGATGGCCGACACGTCCGAAGCGATGTAAAGAGACATTTTGTTTTTGGACTTCTTTTATGAGTTTGTATTGCATTATGTTGATAAAATAAATTTTGATAAAACCTTAAAGGCGCTGTAGCACGTTTTTTGCAAATTTTATTTTTTCAAATTTCCCATTTTTAATGATAGTTTATGTCATTTATATCTACTTTAGAGGGTAAAACATCTTATTACACAAACCAATTATGCGTAGTGGTAATAACGGTGTTGCGTATAAAGCAAAAATTGCATGGCGGCCATTTTATTGTGAACACATTTTATTATTTCGGATGACAAAAACGATAGCCGTGGCTTTACGGAACCATGTACACTCATTTGTAACTTGACTTTCCGAAGAGAGAAGGGTGTTTTACTATTGGTGACATTATTTTTCAAATACATTTCATCGACTTATTTGAGCGAAAAAAACGTGCTACAGCGCCTTTAAAGACACCCAGATTGAAAAACTAACAATAACTGAACATCTTATATTGCTATAAAGGCTGACTATCATGAGAGTGTTTGTTTCATGACATTTCATAGGAATATCAGGAAGTGCACTCACTTTGATCCTATCATACCTGTCACTTAGATCCCAGATGTCATCATAGATGACGTCAGATCAGAAGCCACACCAATCAACTTCGGTGTGCCCAATCTGGGTCGGATCCATAACTGTTACTTGTTGTCATATGCAAATATCTTGCAAGTTTTACATCAAATGGTCGATTGTTGATGTACTCGGGCAATTTACTTGTCTGACAGTGTTATACAGTTGACTTCATACAATCTTTATTTATTTTGTCGAGATTTTTCCAGTTTGCCCATAAAACAAGATGGCCCACACGTCCAAATCAAATCAAATCAGTTTATTCAGTATTTCGCCCATGTGGCCAGAGTACAATTGAATGTGACAACATAAACACGCCACGTGACAGAAATGTTCTTAGTAATTTTTTAAAAATGCAAATACATGTTTCATACAGATTGCAACGGACTTTATCAATTCAATTTGTGATGAAGTAACAAGAGCACACACATTTCTATGGTTTACATTACCCAAATACTTATTTCTGAGGTTTGTATATCGATCACATACAAACAACACATGATATTCATCTTCAATTGTTCCCAGAGTACAATTTGTTCAAAAAGCAATGTTTCCATCAACACATTTGTTTTGTCTAACAAGTTTTACTTTAAAGGACACGTCCAAAGCGACGTAAAGAGACATTTTTCTGACATTTTTTATGAACTGCAAGAAATACGAAAAAATGTTTTTTCTCTTTCCCAGTTGTCACTATATTTTAATACAGAAGATATTCTAAACACACCACCTCTTTAAACTTTCTGTAAAGTGTGTATAGACCTAAAGTGCAGTGGTACTAGCGTCTATTTCAACGTATTTCAACCACGATTTGCCGTAACTATAACACACTGGTCATACGCCGAAAAGTTACTGCCAGTGTGAAATTGGATCACATGCCTATCACCTATGTTTATCCAAAGCATTTGTACAGTTTCAGATTGATCAAAAACTGTGGAAGGAGTTGATTTCAGTACACAGGTACTGTCAGTCTGAGTCAAGGGCAATAAATCTGAAGAAAAAAAAATTGTCCATAACTGTGGGAGGAGTTGATTTCAGAACACAAGTACCCTTTTCAGGACGGAGGGATGGACAGACGGGCTGCGCTACGACATACCCCCCCTTGCGTTTCACCGGGGAGTCAAAAATGGTATCCACTCTCAAAAGGTATGAAAATGTAAAAAGGGAATTAGATCTGCTATTGTGTTCCTGTTGTCAGCCATTTCACTGTAATATAAATGACCATTATTTAGTCCCAAAAAAGCAGATGCATATATGTATATCCAAAGGATATGTAAAGATTTGTCCAAAACTGTGGGAGGAGTTGATTTCAGAACACTAGTACCCTTTTTCGGGAAGGTCTGATTGACAGACGGGCTATTGGAGATGGCATTATTTGTGGAGGTTCCCCTCAACCAGGTCTGGGTTTGGGGACCTCGTCCGTCGGCAGCCAGGAGGGCTTCCTTTGGCGGCAATTAAGAACCCTCTTTTGCTCGTCGATCGGAGTACCTGGTGTATCTACACAGTACCAGGCATCTGAAGGTGACGTCTATCAACACTAATCTGTCGGCTATTCTTTCTTTGCTCAGGAAGAGGTCGCCAGGACTGGACCTCATTAAGACCTTCCACTCTGTTGACGCCATGTCCTCTGCGTCCTTCTCCGGGTTGAGGTCAGGGATGGGGGTCAGCTCTGCTTGGTTGGACTCCCGAGCACCAAGGAGTTAGCAAACGGGCACTGGATGTGTACCTCAGGTCTGCGGTCACCAATGCTTACAAGGCCCTTTACCTGCCGCCTCCGTCTTGCTCTAACCCACATGAGATCTGAGCAGTCTCGGCCACAATGGCTTATCATTGCACCATTGCGGTCTCAGATGTCATGGCGAGTTGTTTTTGGCGATATTCGGGAGTTTTGCCAGCCATTACGTGGGAGATTACTCTATGGCAGATCTCGAAGGGATATCACGACGTGGTCTGCAGGTCTTTGGTCAAGCGAAGGTCGTGCCCCCCTTCAGACCCAGGAGGGGTCAGTCCTCTTAGGAGGATGAACCTTCTAACTGCGATGCTTTCTTCAATAACTTCAGATCGAAACATTTACCTAGGCTTATCTAGGCATAAAAGGTCTAGTCAACAGATAGATATACTTACCTGTTGACTAGACCTCCGCTCTAGTCCCACTCAACCTCTCCAATTGTGGTTCGGAGAGTGAGGAATCATGGGAGTGACGTCGAAGGGAAACAATGGATACGCATTATACTATAGAAACCATGTGACCTACGATTTCGTCATGTTTACTTTTTTTGTCACAAGGACATTAGCTACCGTTTGAACAAAGTTGAAAGTTCCTAAATCTCTTTTGAAAATTTTGCCAATGTTAAAAATTTAGATTTTGAAAATGTTTTGAAATATTTTCGACATTTCTATAGACCGGAAGTGACTGTACGCATGCTATTTTATTACTTACTCTTGTACATGACATATGGATCTTCCTTCCCTGAAAAAATCATAAAGTTCCCGTCCTAGGTTTTTGAGTAATCTGCCCTTGAAGTTTGCATTTTATTACTTTTTTTCATTTTCAGACATATTTGAATGGGCACTGTGAAATAAATAGATCGATTTTGCAAATTCGGTTTCATACCGTTTTTAGTACAATGCATCAGCTACATGCTGTGAAGTTTCAGCTCTGAAGTACCAGTATGTTCAGAGGAAATGATTTTTTAAGATCGGTAGTGTCGAGAAGGCTGAAAATGCACAAATATGCACTAAAATCAAAATGGCGTCTTAGTCACGTTACGTAGGACTTTCTCATGATTTACTTTTTGCTAAGAAGATGATTGTGCATCTTTTGCAAAAAGTTGCAGGTCTCTAAGTTCATTTTGAAAAAAATTCCCATGGTAAAATTCGAAATTTAAAGGGGTTGTAACACCGGAAGTCGGGATTTGTCAACTGTACAGCTTTCAGTCCAGAAGCTATCATCCCTGAAAGTGTCATGTAATAAGCATAAGTAGTTTAGGCTGTACAGTTGACACAAAATTAACACAAATAATAAAAATAGAGCCATGAGCTCTGTAGCTCATGAGGCTTTATATACATCAACTAATTAAACTTTTCAGGTATTTAGACCTTTTGGAACTGGAGAAGAAGATGAAAATTGGTATTTAAGGTTGTGACCCCTGTGACCCCAATTGAGGTCACGGGGTCACCAAATCTACACTTTAGAATCCCAATTGACCAAGGAGTCTGCACATAACTGTTCAGCTCTCTAGACAATTTGGAACTGGAGAAGAAGATGAAAATAGGTTTTTGGGGTTGTGACCCCTGTGACCGCATTTGAGGTCAAGGGGTCATGAAATCTACAATTTAGAATCCCCATTAGCCAAGGAGTCTGCACACAACATTTCAGCTCTCTAGGCCTTTTGGAACTGGATAAGAAGATGAAAATAGATTTTTAGGGTTTTGACCCCTGTGACCCCATTTGAGGTCACGGGGTCATGAAATCTACAATTTAGAATCCCCATTAGCCAAGGAGTCTGCACACAACATTTCAGCTCTCTAGGCCTTTTGGAACTGGATAAGAAGATGAAAATAGGTTTTTGGGGTTGTGACCTCTGTTACCCCATTTGAGGTCACGGGGTCATGAAATCTACAACTTAGAATCCCCATTAGCCATGGAGTCTGCACACAACTTTTCAGCTCTCCAGACCATTTGGAACTGGAGAAGAAGATGAAAATAAGTTTTTGGGATTGTGACCCATGTGACCCCATTTGAGGTCACGGGGTCATGAAATCTACAATTTAGAATCTCAATTAGCCAAGGAGTCTGCACACAAAATTTCAGCTCCCTAGACCAAGTGGTTCTGGAGAAAAGATGAAAATGCGAAACGTTTACAGACGGACGGATGCCGGACACCATGCCATGCCATAAGCCCATCGGTCCTTTCAGGCCAGATGAGCTAAAAAGTATAATAAAAATAAAGCGCTGGTCGACATATTACCACTGGTCAACGAGTACAGAACATTTCTTGAGGAGAATACAAGCGGTCGCCTGTCAGGCGCTCTAGGTTCAAATTCAGACTACCATCGTATCATACCAGGTACCATTTACTGCTGGGCACACTTCGAACTAAGTCACTTACCCAGGGTGACACCACAATTCAAGCTCTCAGTTTGTCTCAGCAATGTAGCATGCATGCATATTTTGCATACAAACCAGTGTTTATCTATGGTAAATAATGCATATTATATCAATACTTTATTAAGTCATTTCTCTAGCATTGCCGTATCGTTGATTCAAACAAGATCATATCTCCAGGGAAGGTATATTTCATTCTACATTAGCTAAATATTTACCTGTGTTATAGAATTGATATCATATGTAAAAACAAGCCAATACATGGATTTTTATTTATTCAAGGTATTCCTGATCATAAAAAGTATACAGAGTTATACATACATTTTACAAAGACACAACTAATATAACTATTATTTCAACATCTCTTAATTTACTAGCATGCATACAAAATCACAAAATATCTTTCATTCATCACACAAATTATTAATAATTTAAATGTTTCATCCGTGGGTTTGGACAAGTAATAAGTATGCATATATGTAAGTCTTTGTAATTTTACCATATCGTTAACGAAAAAAAAATAAAAGGAATCTCTTGCTGCTTTGCATAAAAGACAGATACCTTGATTTCTTTCATTGGCCATTTTTCATCCTTCATTTACTTCAAATTTTAACATTCCCAGTTGGAATTTTATCTACTTAAAGCTGAGATATTTGCATCGATAAATTAATTTCTGACTACACAATAATCATACCGTTTGCTTTTATGAATACTCGATTGTCATTCATATTTTATCTCGATTACGAAATAAAATCGTTAATAAAATCATCCAAAGATGTACACATATCATATACACTCAGGGACAAAAGAAACGGCACAATAAAAGGAAGCTAAATATATTCATGGTTGACACATGCGACTTATAAGCATTGTTACACCATTCCTCATAAAACCAATTTAACTTAAAACAGTATCTGTCCATCTGTCAAAGCGAGATTGGAACTGCATTGGCGAGATTAGCCTGTTGACTATATTGCCGTCATTTAGACCGAATAAAATGACTATTAAAGGCGCTGTAGCACTTTCTTGCATATCATGTTTTCTCAAATTTATTAATATAGTTTATACAATATATTTGGTATGTTAAAGGGTGAAACATCTAATTACGCGATAAGCCGTATTCAAAGAAAAAATATATAAAGTGACAGTGGTGTGGAACTTTTCAGTGTGAGAGGTAGATGTGTTGGTCTCATGAGCATTTGAGAGTTCAGACAACAAGATGATTGACCATTCCATCATTGAACGATATATAAGACACTACTCTGAGTGTTTAGGTACCGCTACATCAGTCACGTCATTTAAACTACCTTCGAGCGGCGATTTTAATGTGAACACATTAAAATTGCCACTCGAAGGGAAATGGACTCGCCTGACTTAACTAAACTTTGTATGTTTGTTTTGGAACTCTTTTTATTGATTTCGGAGTATTATTTAGCCATGGTAACATTTATCTATATTTTAGTGAGATCACTTTATTTAATTTCAGATAAGAAGAATCGAGTTACAGCGCCTTTAAATAACCATTTACACACGTCGTCTGGGTCTCACTCGATTATAAGACAAAACCTCCCATTTTCAGAAGTTAAGATGTACTTCAACAATCTGTATTTATATCCTTTATAACATATTTTCAGAAGATGTTACGTGGGTATAAGGTAAACAAAATCTCTTAATTTTTGGTAAAGATTAAAAAGAAACACACCCCATGATAAAACTCTATAAAGGTTCTCACAATAAAGCACTAGGGAAATAAAAATTACGAAATATTTTATCACTAGTAGAACATAGTAGCATGGATGTTAAAATCATAGTTATATTTTTTATTAGTGATACATTAAACTAGTCCGTTGGTCAAAATGATTTCAAATATAAGTAAGATATCTATCACCGGTAGAGAAAACTATGCAGTTATAGCATCACCTTGCTAAACCAGTATACTTGTATCCCCTACCCTGATTTTCTGAGCCCAAATACTTTTGTTTTCATTTAGGCGTGTTACTAATAGCAACATACAGCATTTTTTCAGGCAATGAAACGTCGTGGTACGCTCCTTTAAAGGGGCAGTAGCACGTTTTTTCGCTCAAATAAGTCGATAAAATGTAATTGAAAAATAATTTCACCAATCGTAAAACACCTTTCTCTTTTCGAAAAATGAAGCTAAATATGAGTGTACATGGCTCAGTAAACCCATGGGAATCGTTTTTGTCATTCGAAATAATAAAATGTATTCACAATAAAATGACTGCCTTGCAATTTTGGCTTATACGAACACCGTTATTACTACTGCGGATAATTGGTTCGTGTAAGAAGATGTTTTACCCCCTAAGGTAAATTTAAATGGCACAAACTATCATTATAAATAGGTATAATAATATAATAATTTTGCAAAAATCGTGCTACTGCCCCTTTAAAGTCACTCATCGCTCCCCTCATCCGGGTACTGCAAATATTGCTCGAATCTAAGTTATTTCATTGGTTTCTTATTCATGGCCACTGGAATTATTTGGGTCTGGAAATTAGCCTGTTACAGTAGGGGGCGGATACAAATACACTGATGGAACAAGATGTAATGGCAGTCAATGATGCCTATATGGTGGCTGCAAAGGGTTTTCTTTTGTTTGAACAACCACAAAGACAATCTTAGATATAAACACAGTTACACCAAGTCCTAGGTAAACACCTGCAATAATAAAGTTTAGTCCAGTGGTATACAGAACAGAACTCAATGCAAACCAAATACTGGGTATGAACGTTGTGAAGGTAAAACGTGTATATTTATCAAGAACGAAATCTAAAACATTAATAATCGCTGCATATACACCAACAAGGACCAACACGATCGTAGTGATTGAGTCAAGCTCTTTAAAAGCAGAACCAAAATATATAACAATTGGTAAATTCATTAACATTAAAATTACGATCCATACTGCATAGAGACCTAAACCATTATGAATTAGGGCTCTAATAAAAGTATCGTCAAGCCGTCGATTTTGTTGAACAAGTAACTCTCTGTTCTCAAATAAATTCAGTTGAGTAAGAACAAGACATACTGTAAGCGAAATTGATAAGAGAACTAGGAGTACGAAGGCAAGTACGGTTACGAAACGTCCAGCGACGGTGACACCGATCTGAAGGAGGAGGCTGCACACAAACAACCCGAGGAATGTTGGACTGAGGAGCACAGGAGGGCCGAGGCGCCGGAAGCGGAAACTGAGGTGGAAGGAGAAGAGAATCCAGAGGAGTTGCCAAAGATATACGAGGGACCAAATTTCGAAGATCCAGGGGATGGATTTGACGATGGAGTTTTCGTTGAAGTAACTTGAGTCTCGCACGTTCAGGATAATGACTGAAAATAAATCCCCAAAAATATTGTGGTAAGAAATGAAAACATCTTACAAACGCAATCACGGTTATGTTAGTCCGGATGCCGAATGTATGCCTGAATTGTGCACTGAGGGTATAACAGTTGGATGGAACGTGAACTGGGCGTCAGAGGCAAGACTTGGGATGATCGGGTTTAATGGCTAAATGTACCCCCAAACCGCTGGACCATATGACAAGATGGGCTAGACCAACTTTTCATAAGGTGTTAAACACACCATAAGGCATAACCCAAAACGGTTTTGATTTTCAGATAATTTCTCCAAGTGTACGGTAAGCAAATTTTGCTATTTCCTTAGAAGTAAAAGTTTTCTTGTAACCATGAACCTAAATATCTATAAGCTGGAACATATTCTGTAACATCATCAGCAACTGTAAATACAAACTCAGATTGTTTAAAACTACAAGAGCGAGTGTGTACAACTTAAGTACAATTTACCAATAAATGCCAAATCGAGCACTATTCTGATACACCCTCTAGCACACATTGTATACTTCTCTCATCCGGGACAAGAAGCGTTATGTCGTCAGCATAAAATTAAAGGTTAAGCATATTACAATCCAACTGGATACCACAATTCAGATTATTAATAAAGGTGTATAAAGGTGTTATCAAAGTGCGCTTAACTCATTTACTTTACAAACCTCAAGTGACGTCACACCACTATAGTACTGCCTATAACATTATACTCAATAATTCCTATGTTTTGCATCAAAACCAGCACTTGAGATCTACACTAAACGCCAAAAGAAACGTTACCCCAGTTCTTTTTTTAATAAAGTTTTAAGTATCAAAGATATTTGAGAAATGAATGGTTCAAATGAAAGCTGAATAACGTAGCTTTATTCTAATAACACGTTTAAAATCCCTGATGGATTCATATTGTGGCAATATGCAGCTTGCTTAAGAAGTTTAAAATTGTCCGGTTTTCGATCAGGCTGGTAGTAACAAATAAATGTGATTTAGATGTCCAGAAGAACTTGAAAGTAAACTTTTACTTAAAGTTTTTTAATTTTTTTTTATAATTATGGATAAATGTAAATTCTAGGGTAAAAACATAATATCTCCACTGTTACCATTTGTGTACATACTGTTATTTTCAATGTGTTATATTCCAATAAAAAGTTCGCGTCCATTTAATGAATATACTTCTTGTTCACACTTTTATCGTCTGAATGCGTTCGACTTCCGATCAAGAGGTCCGGGGTTTGAATCCCGCTAGGGGCACGACAACTTTATCTGCAGCAGAAAAATGTTCTACACGCAGTAAGGTTTGGGTGCAATGCTACACTGAATGTCAGCATAGTACCACCCATGGTTCGCTAGTTCCAGCCGTGATATAAGTGAAATACTCTTGACATTTCTTACTGAAATAACGTGTACTTGTTTTGATCGAAGTACTCAATTATTGTTCAATACAAGTTGAGCAATAAAATAGGTATTTTGTGTTATAAATGATAAACAAGGAAGCCAAGTTTACCTGTTTTGCTGTCGAATCAAATTCAGATAATTGGAATTCAATATAAGTTTCGCTAATTCTTAGCTTTTCAATACATTTGCAAAAACACAATGTCTTCTTAACTGTTTGTAAAACAAAATTTATTTTATATATAAGTTATTGAAAGGTGAATTTCGATTTAGTAACATTAAGGACAATTTTAGGAGTTTTTTTTAGTATTTTGTTTTAGGAGGTATTTTTGTGATATTAATTAAGATTATGATTCAGCTTATGCAAATTGCCACGCAACATTCTTTCGTTTTGGTAAATACAGCATTCGTGACAATCTTTCTATCGAAATTGTATTTTAATTGTCTCTGAATACGATGAGTTTGAAATTAGTGTCATTTAATACCCTGAATTAGTTTCATTGTCAAAACGAACCTTTCTCAGAAATATCGATAGGAAATGAACTATAATATTAATCGAAAATAGAGTAATTAATGATTGTGTTTTTCTTCAAATTTGTCTTTTTAATTTTTTTTTTTTATATAAACAATTACATATTATTTGAAATTTTCCATTACTTTTTCAGGTAAAAGAGTACTATACATACGAGTTGCTATGGCAAAATGAAAACAACGATAGGTCAAACCTGTAGAAAGTTTCATAACAGGACATTGTTGATTAGTTCAAAGATAGGCTATTTGAACTTTGTGGATGTTATATCAATGTATATATTTTTAAAATTAAAGAGTTGTATATATACAGTGTGTTTCTTTTTTACGTAATGAAAAACAACTAAATGGTGGATACTGCCGATATATTTTTTCTCTTTAAAGGGACAGTAGCACGTCTTTTCGCTCAAATATGTCGATGATATGTATTAGAAAAATAATATTACCAATAGCAAAACACCATTCTCTCTTCGAAAAATCAATTTAAAAATGAGTGTTCATGGTTTGGTAATTTGGGAATCGTTTTCGTAATTGGAAATAATAAAATGTGTTTCTATTAAAATGGCCGCCATGCAATTTTTGCTTAATACCTAACATTGTTATTACTACTACAGATAATTGGTTTGTGATATAAAATGTTTTACCCTCTAAAGTAAATGTATATGACGTAAACTATCATTATAAAAATAAAAAATTACAAAAAAAAGTTTTTGCAAAAAACGTGCTACAGCCCCTTTGATATGTTAGTTTAACCCGCCCATTCAGATAAGGGTCCCTGTACTCGAAAAATGCCAAACAATGACGAAATTGCAATTTTGTACATAACTCCACAATATCTCTCGGATATAAATAATATGATCGGAATAATATGAGCTCGTTTCCGCTGCAACCATCATATGCCACACACGCTGGTGTATTAACCATAGTTTATTATAGGAGAACTAGTTATGAAAGCTTAACATTAGTAATACATATTTCTAAATGAAAATAAGCATCATTGGTAGTTACAAACTTTGCGAACGTCCTTTAAAAAAACTACTTGAAATAAAATTTAGCAAATTGAGGTAAAGGAAACTTAAACCCAAAATATTGTATTTTGATTTCAATTAATTTAATTCTCAATATAATGCCAATGCTCACCTGGTTGGGGTATGGCCGGAAGCGCCAAGAACAGAATCCACAACACCAGATTTATCACGTAAAGGACGAGGATTGTAATATTGAAAGCAATGAGAATAGAAAACAACTTCATCGTCCATCTGAAATAACACATTCAACAACAATAACAATACACAACGTAAATACATAGAGGATATCTGTCTTTTCTTGACTAATACCATGTTTATCTCATCGAGTGAGGTAGAAAGGGTATATTTTCACGAGTGGCGCAGCCACGAGTGAAAATTTTTAACTTTTCTACCTCACGAGATGAGATAAACATGGTATTTGTCAAGAATTGACGGATATTCTATTTATTATATGATATTATCCATGTAATTACGTCCGAAACGGGTCGCTTCCACGCCAAGCGGCCGCAAGGAACAGCCCGTCACCACAGTAACACTGTGACGTCAAAAGCCAAATCGCCGCGCGAGGCCATTTGTTTTATGACGTCAAATTATATCAGTCACCGTTCGCAGTGAAAATATAAGTTATTTTCACTGTAGCTTGATAGCCAGTTTATTTCACTGATAAATCCAGTATTTCACTGCTCGTCATATAATAAAACATTGTATTCAAATGAGACCATTTTTTTATCCTCCAATTATCATACTCGCATGTTTATTGGAGAGTCGCGTTTATCAGAGCCAAATAAAAAACATGCCATCCTTTTTTGCAACAATGTTTGATGAATAATTGACAAAAGCCAACAATCATAGATTTTTTAATGCATGTTGAATTTTTTCTAGTTCAATCCGTTAATTAAATGCTTCTCTTTTAAGAAGGGTCATTACAGTTTACACTGACCTGGTATCATTAATAGGCCGGTTTTATTGAAATTGTCGGTTCCAGAAAATTGTAAGCTTGAAAGTTCATAGTGCTAGTGACTTTTGACTTAAAAAAGGCAGATACTACAGTTCGACAAGTTGACATGGAATAATAGAATAACATTACAGCAACCATTATTCACTTTCATTTCTCAGTATAACTACCATGTTTTGGAGACAAACATACCAAATGTTATGAATGCAAATGTCCAAAAGAAGAGAAACATTTCTTTCTTAAACTGCTAGATCATGATTCTTTAAAACCATAATGTTACTTTTACTGACACATTGTCTTCTTCCTTATATTGCATGTGGAAAAAGTGGGGGTGCTTAACTATTTTGCATGTGTATATTATTCACTCTATCAAAAGCACAGTCGCTGTTTACAGTCTAAGCAGTTACATCTTAAGAAATAAAAGACGAGTTGGAGTGCTTTATCGTTGAATAAAACATAGCAGCCCTGAGTCTTTGATGCTCCCTGCTATGTTTTATTCTACGATAAAGCACGACAACGAGTCTTCTATTTCTTATATGAGATGCCGTTAAACAGTTACTAGCTTTTATATAAAAACCGTGGAGATATTATGTTGTTTGTATAAACTATATTTTGAAAATATTAATGCCTCCCGTCGTAGAACACAATATCTAGCATTGGACAATCAAAGTGACGTAACATATGACGTCATTTGCTAAGCGACACTCTAACTGACGTCTCAAATCACGAGCATGTTTTATTGTCTCATAAAGCACGCTGTCGGTCCCATTGACCGCCTGTGTTTTATTGCCGTAGGTATCTTATATTATGCAATACAGATATATCTCTGCAAATACAATGTCATACATTACAGGCATAAACCAGGAAGATGAGTACATAGTTTTACACAGCTGAAACCTTTAAAGGCGCTGTAGCACGTTTTTTTACAAATATTATTATTTTCAAATTTCGCATTTATAATGTGTGTAAAACATCTTATTACTCAAACCAATTATCCGTAGTGGTAATAACGGTGTTGCATATCAAGCAAAAATTGCATGGCGGCCATTTATAGTGAACACAAAAGCAAAAATGCATGGCGGCCATTTTATTGTGAACACATTTTATTATTTCGAATGACAAAAACGATTCCCATGGCTTTACGGAACCATGTACATTCATTTGTAACTTAACTTTCCGAAGAGAGAAGGGTGTTTTACTATTGATGACATTATTTTTCAAATATATTTCATCGACTTATTTGAGCGAAAAAACGTGCTACAGCGCCTTTAATTGCTGAAAATTAAGATGAATTCCATTATAACAATGTTACAATTTTTTGTCAGGTAAATATATCAACCATTTTACTTACATATTGTTAAGAGTCCATGGTAGTTGTATGTCTAGTCGAATTTACGTCTAATGCTCAACATCAATAGCTCAGAGAGATAAATCGAATACAAATGAGGAGTGACCAAACGTGGAATGCTTAAGGAAATCTCATTTATCTGCTCATGTCCACAATTCTGTTTTAGCAATTTTACAACGTTTTCAACTGCGGTTGGCAGCTTCAAAGGATGTGCATTAAGGTTATGAAAAACGTCTGATGTTGACAGAGTTTGATACATTGAATGTGTGGGTGTACATGTACAAAATGTGTAAATCATATGCTGTAGGAACCATTTGCACTCGATTACGTGACCAAACTAACGCCATCGAAACAAAATGTCCTTCAACGTTTGTCATTTGTTTCATGTCCAATTGCAATTGTTTACTTTGTAGAAATCACAAAAAACTGAAATGTATAGATTGCAACATTGAAGTTACTATACATTGTAATCCTTGTTTATTTTTTACTGATTTATTTCTTTGGCTCTCATCTGTTAAATATGACAAAAAAGAATTGAGTGAAATTTCTTGGATGCACATTCGAATTCGAAATAGTCGATATGGGTGACAAGCATAATATAGTTTTTGAAAATCTTCTGTGATCCGGAATACTGGCCGTAGAGACTGGACATTGGAAATGATGTCTGCAAGTCATTGCTGACGTGATCACTGATAGGGAATTTGGTTACACTGAGGGTGGAGTAATTTTGCGACTTAGTGTTTGATATATGTAACAAAGTCTTTGTCATTTGTCACAGAGTCTTTGCATTATTGTACAGGGATTTTGCAATGTGACATGATGATACGAAACTAATAGCTTAAGTTTCTGGTATTTTAGCTTATAAATTGCCACATCAAAACATAATGTTATCTTTTGTGTTCTCTTTGACAAATACATTTCATGCATAGCTGTATCTAGAAACTGTAATTAAAGTAATTTTCATGAATCAGTTATAATAACATACAACAATAAACAAATATAAAGTGAATGTCCCAAAAGATTACCCGTAAAATTCCATCACAAGGATGTATGTTAAACTAAACAAACATATTTCATTAATATCACAGAGTCTTTCAAATATGAAAAATCAATACGCATTATGCATTGTTAATCAAAATTTTTTTGCCGAATATCTCATGTTATATTCAGTCACCATTTGAACAAGTGTCTACATTGCTATATCCCTCAAAGATGAAAGTGCAAAAATACAACGTTTAACATATTCTGTAGAATTTTAACTGAGATTTGAACAATATTGAATTCACACAAATACAAAGTATAAAACATAAAAATATATATAACAAAATGCCCACAGGGGCTTGTATTGTCGAAACTAGCAATTAGAAAGCATATGAAGTCAACGACCCAACCCCCATATACTATAACAAAAAAGTAAAGGGATGTAACGAGGTCAACACCCCATGTCCGTTTGAAATTATATTTCAGAATGTTGTCGTCATATTATCATTCAATAGTATATACCATGTCAAGCCATTGAACATAAAAATCGATCTGATAATAACAAAGATATGATTTTTAAAAAATTTAAATTTTAGCCAATATATAACCCTAGCCATTTGAATAGCCCACCAAAACGATAAAAAAATTCTCTTGAAAAGAATATTACAAAATCGCTTATAATATCCTGTCAGCTAAAAGTGACCCAATTACATAACCCTGTATTCAATGTATCAGATCGAGCAAGAATTATAACATGAGGGACTCTGTAATTGACGTACCAGGGATTTTAGATAATCTCAAGTGTTTTTCGAAACATCGTTTGATAGTAAGTCGTCCATATTGAATGGCCTTGGGATTGGTCTATTTTTGGAAACAAGATGATGTCATAAAGCAATTTCACATGGAAATCGTGTCTTTTCTGAAAAGGCCTTATAAGCAACTGCAACCAGAT
This sequence comes from Gibbula magus, assembly GCA_936450465.1. Classification (NCBI taxonomy): domain Eukaryota; kingdom Metazoa; phylum Mollusca; class Gastropoda; order Trochida; family Trochidae; genus Gibbula; species Gibbula magus. The sequence goes on from OW388295.1 coordinate 54,839,693, forward strand.
TTTGAAAATCCATCATGTATATGTACTTATTTTCTTTTCGTGAGAATACTTAAACTCAGTATGTGAGGGTTGAAAAACAAGGTTCTTTTTGGGATAACACTACCTTTAATTCCGAGATGCGTTTTTCCCTGTGTAACTAATTGCAAATCTTTCATTTCATTCGGGATATCGTTTGGACGTTTGAAGTTATCGAACTTTGGAAAGATCAAAGTCACAGAAAGAATATAATTGTTAAATTCCAATTTCCTTAATTTTGAAGTAAAATAGTCCATATCGAATAAATCAGAAACAAAATCGGAAACAAAAACAGTGTACGGTTATAATAGGCATATGTATACATTTCGAAGTCTAACAGAGATAAAATTGAATTTTGGAAATGTTGTCCCCAGTCACTCAACCAGAGCCCAAAACTGTTACCATAGAGTATTGTAGAAATCAATCAGTGAGTACGTCAATATTCAATACTCCAATCATGAAAGTCTTGATATCAGTTAAGTGGAAGATAAAACACAACACCAATGTTTTGCTTGGAATTGTAAGACCCATGAAAAGAGAGTCAAATGAAAAGTTTGAGAAAGCAGAGCTATTCATAACAAGATAAGTCTAATGCCCTGTTTATACGGCGAACTTTGCACATATGTACTATTGCTTATGGTAGTAATATACACTCGTGAGTAAAAATATATTTACTATGCGTTCATACGTGTTTAATTTCTGCCTAAGCAAATGAGCTCCAAACTCTGTTAATATATGAAAATAAAATTCCTAAAACATGCCAATTAATATTTATTAGATGTAAACTAATTAAATGACATTAATGTATATCTGTCAACATTGGTTTGACTCTATCGCCCTAATTATAGTCAGATGGATTTTGAAAGCCATTGCGTGACAGAAGGAGATTACAGAATTTTAAAAGCAATATTAAGAGTCCTTAAGTAATAAGTTCTCTAAGATAATATTATTTCTTAACCTGTGTGATCTCACTATGTCTGTATAAGATGAACTTTTACTAAAATAGTGAAAATACCATATTTACTCACGGTAGTAAACATGTGCACCTGCTCATGACTAGGTGCAAACTTACTTACGGTAGTGAAACATTCGCTTACGGTAGTAAAATACACATATGTGGAAATGCGTCCATACGGCGAATTTTGCTCATATGAGCAAATTTGCATATGTGTAATACTTTACTCATATGCAAAAGCTCGCCGTATAAACAGGGTTTAAGTAATCTTTTTTGAAAGACTATCCATATCATATACATATCCAATCTCGATGTCAAGCTTGTCAAATGATGTGATGTTAGTAGGTACAATGGTACAATATCCTTCCTTTCATACCAAGATATGTATGAAGTAGAATACATGACACAAGATTCTAGAGAATCTGAGATTGACAGCTTGAGAAAACATTCACAAGGTCCTACATAATTTGAGAACACATTTTAGAAAAATAATTGTATATTTAATGTACTACTTCAGTAGGTGAGCATTACACATGCAGAGTTTTAGAAATATTACCATGAAGGGTTTCGAACCTATCCCTGAACAAAGTCAGTATCCAGCAGGTTTGTATGGGCATGACAAACAAATTTTCAGAAATATTTAAATGTCAAAAGGCACCACTTCAGTTAGTAGGAAATACACATGCAACATACTCGGTTACCCAGGGTTTTATATATGCTCCGTTACTCTTAACTATATCACCCATGGGAAATTTCATCAGAGAAATTTGTACTCAAATTACCCGCCCTCGGCAATTACACTTAGATGTTAACAAATAATTGTTAACAATTATCTAAATTCGCGCAAATATGGCAATAGTTAATACATTTATAAACAGTTCTGTATGTACAAAATAGAAAGGACAACAAGTAAACCAAGATATGTCAACTTATGAGACATAGCAATGGAAAACCTTGACTGGTAAATAAATTTAATTTGTCAGAAGTCAAAACATAACATCAGCACAACATGACTTTTTTCCTATTTCTTTTAAAACATAGAGACATGTACAGTTACATAAGCTTGGATGGTACAGTGAAACTAGGTTCAGGAGCGGTACAATATTGATTCTGTAAAATATAGTGAGTGACAACAGGGTGACAACAAGAATTCAATATCAGATCTAATTCCCTTCTTGCATTTTCATACCTTTTGAGGGTGGAGATCACTTTTATCAAATGCAGTGTATTTGTTTTTCTTACTAGCAATATTTTTTTCAATTGCCTTTAGGACATACCCTCCGCAAAAAAAACGTGTACTGCACATTACCATGTGCATCGCAATTCGATCCAATAGGAAATTTATGACAAATGTTAAAATTTACAACATTTAATAACAAATTAAAAACTCAAAAGTATTATTCATCATTACTATAATATAGTTATGTTTATTAGAGCATAGACTCTCATATTCTTGCTTCTAATTAAACCAAAATAAAACCAAAACAGACATTCAGAACATGAAAATGATTATGACATTGCTGACAAAACAAGTCATTTGGTCAACAGCTGATCGGCCTCAACAGCTGATCGGTCTCAATCAAGACATCGGCCGGTGAATCATATAACTGTCACTTGATCTTGCCCGATTTGAAGAAAGGGATACCACATTACATTACCAAAAGTGAAAATAAACTAAATTCTTAATAGCCCTAACAAAGGATAAGGTTTGGCCTTAGGGCTTCTTAAAAAGATATGCATTTTTGTCAATAAGACTAAGTGGTTCAGCAACTTAAATTGAGCAGAAAAGTAAAACAAGATACCACCCGTAGGTACAAACAATAATTTCTGTCACGTCTTGTTTAATGACAACCCTATAGGTACTTGTACATTATGATGCTGAATAGGTATGAAAAAGAGGGTTGTAAAACCTTATTACCGGGTCATTCGTTTAACATGACCTGCTAACCTTCAGTGAACATTTCGTGTGATATTAGATTACCTTTAAATCGTTCTTGATGAAGACGTGTACCTTTCCTGTCATAAACTATATATTTATCATCATATAACAAAACCCAATGACCATTCGAGTAAGTTGTAAAAGGAATCGTTGGGGGGATATTAACTGTTTTCTTTCTCCGTTTTGGACTGATCCAAATTAATTGCATTTGATTTGTTTTAACGTCAGCAAATTGATTATTGCCAAAAGAAAAAATATCGGCATTGACTTTTTGCTGTATGTGTTTAACTCTCTTAAATGAACTGTTTATTTTAACGTCACATCGGTACAACATGTTGTTGTTATCGTGTATACCATATAAATATCTGTTAGCTTTATCAAGTCTAACTGAAGAAAATAAAGGGTGTTTTATTATCGTACCTCCAAACGTCCCATTTAAATGAAGAAAAAAGAGATTTATATATATATTTTTTGGAAATACAGTAATGATCAATCTTTGAGATTTGGGTTCAATATCAATTGCGTCAATTTTATGTTTCCCTTTGTAGATCTGTTTTCGTTTGCCATTGAAGCAAAACGACCAAATTTTATTCTTTCGGTAGGAAAATGACATTCCTAGTTCGCTAAAAACAACACAGCCCAGAGCAATGGATGGGCAAATCTTAACATGAATTAATACAAACTTTTTGGACTGATGCTCATAAATGAAACTTCTCCTCCTCGACAGTACATAAATGTTCCCGAATACACCATTGTCATGTTTTTTTCGGAAAACTGATATCTTATTGCAGGGACCAGACTTTTGATTGGTTGTAGGCAATTTATCATTCTTCGTATTCTGAGTTGAAAGATCACTATTCGTCTGTGTTCCTCCGTCTCTGTCTGCAGATCCAATGTGTCTGTTGATATCAGTTGTCTTTATCTGTATTCCCTCGACTTCAAGTTTGTATACACGAACAATGTTCTGTGGAATACAGTGCTTGAATGCCACATGTTCACGGATACAGTTCTTGAGACACACACATCGTCCATTGGGTCCTACTCCAGCAATCGAACAGGGTGGGTGTTGTTCACTGATACATGAAATCACATTCAAAGGAAGTGGAGTTGAAGCATCAGACACAAGGTTAGTATTGTGAAACTTCACCGGTTTCCAGTGTGTTGTGAGTATCTGAGAACTGCAGCAGTGACAAGTCAGGCAGGAAAGAATCACAAGCATGATAGACGTCATATTCGTGAACGTAGATATCTGATTGAGGGAACAAATGAAGATTTTGTAAAAGGTAAATTTTAACTATTTAGACATTCATAAGATTTGATAAATTTAATCTTGACAAAATAACAAAATACAAAGATTATACTATGAAAATATGTTACTATGCATACCACGACTTCAAATCTGATTGTTTCTATACCAACTCACTGTTGTCATTCTGATGACTTACTTAAACTAAACACACTCTTTCAAGTATCTATGTTAAGTTATACCTACGGAGTTCATGTCGTCATGCTAACAATGTCAACTAAGGTAAGTGCTCATTCTACATATTTAATGACTGAACTGATCATCCTTGAAACAGTTTCTACTCAAACAAATAAAGGTTTAAATATTTTTAAAACTTATTTTAACATATTCATTATATATTTAGCAAAACATTGCAACTAAAAAAAATCTGAAACTCGAAAACTAAAGGGCATATCTGCATTTGCTTACTGCTATAAATAGAAAGGATTGTGGGACTGAGGGATGTAAACAAAGTTGGCTGACAGGTCAAAACGATCGTGAAAAATCTATTACGACATGTTATCTTGTCCAGATAAAAACTGCTCCTATCCACCGATTACATAGTCGAAACACACTTGAATTTCGACTTTCCCGCTCCCTAACAGATTTCCTTGCTCATCAAAGGCGATAACCATTGTGTTTGATCGATCATCCATTTTGTTTTCTTTACAAGCAACAAGTGGAGAATTCCTTCGTATATAATGCATTAATGGTGACGTACCGTTAAGCTATTTTACATTCAGTGGATCTTTGATATATGTAAGTATCTAATAAAACATTAGACATACAAGTTATTTAGATAATGAACAAATGTAAAATTGTTATATAATAATTGTTCTGTTATTTTCTATGTCTTTCAACTAAATGTCCGGATTTATTTCGTAATTAATATGAAGGAATTAAGAAAATTTACAAATTTAAACACAAGCAATATTTATTTCAAAATTACATTAAGTGTAATCATATTTCGCTAAAATGTAAATGAAATCAATTCCCACTAACTCTTGATAGTGTACCGTAATATTATGATAAGGAAGAAATAAAATGATAAGTTGAGGTTATTTAACATAAACTCAATTCCTTATCATTTTCTAATAGAGCTCTTTCGTGAACAATTTTACAAATAAAGTTTGAATATATAAAATATACTCGCTGACACAAGAAGGTATGTCTGTTGAATAAATTCGATTTCTAATATTTTTGATGAGATTATATATCTCGTAAAGAGATATACACAATTTCATTTCATGAAAGTATGATACTTAATGTTCTATATATATTCAAACACATGGGGTGCTAAAATGCTATATCAGTATGGAAATTATGTAAGTACATGATGTTGTTGGAATAAGTCACCGTCTTGGACTTTAAATTGATTACGCATCGTTGCTGTGTGATGTCATAAAACAAGCCAGAAAGCCATATTCAATTCTTTCATCTCTCCTAGTTTCTGAGATTTCTTAACCATGATTTTTTAAAACCCTAATTTTCAGAAATATGAAGGTAATGTTTCTTATTTGCAAATTACGTTTAGTTGGCTTTTGGAGATCAGTTGTAAACATGTAGTCGTGTTCGTCATTTGTTAATTAAACTATCTTGCGTTGTTGCACCTATACTTTCTTTTGCGCGAGTGTGTATTTAACCTAGAAGGAAGAATAATGTAGTCCGCCATTGAGGTTTGAGGTTTTGAGGTTTGAGGTTTGCCTTGTCATTATGTAAGCAGAAACCCATGATGATGAATATATGCTTAAAGTATATTTCATTTCAAAGTAGATGATTTCAGACATGAAAAAGGAAGTACAACATATAAATTACTTCTGATTGACGGGTTGTCTTCTTTATAAATAACATGAGGCATATGGTGATAAATACATTCTTAAAAATGTGTCTATATTTCAGGCAGAAGATTTCTGACATGAATCAATGAGTATCTAAATATCTAATACTTCAAACTGACAGTTTTAGTATTGTCATACAGATGCGTTTTCCCCTGTGTAACTAAGTGCAAATATCTCACTTCATTCGGGATTTGGTTTGGACATTATAAGTTTTCGAACTTTGGAAAGATCAAATTAACGGAAGGTATATCATTGTTAAATTCCAATTTCCTTAATTTTTAAATTAAATATTGCATATTTATTAAATCAGAACAAAATCAGAAACAAATACAGTGTACGGTTATAATAGGCATACGCGGTTATATTTGATACTGATGATCACATTTCGAGGGTCTTAACAGAGATAAAATGGAATTTTGGAAATGTTGTCCCTAGTAACTCAAACACAGCCCAAGTATTTCAGAAATTAGTAAGTGAGAACGTACATATTCAATACTTCAATCATGAATGTCTTAATAATTCATTCAGTTGTGGAGCAGTTTGGTGGAAGATAAAACACGACATCAATGTTTTGCTTGGGATTGCAGAGGTTATTATAACAAGACAAGTCTAAGTCATATTTTTTTAAAGACACTTACATATCCAATCTCGATGTCAGCGCGCTACATGATGTGATGTTATTAGGTACAGTATCCTTCCTTTCACACCAAGATATAAAAGACGAAGAACACATGAGACAAGATTCTAGAGAATGTGAGATTGACAGCTTGAGAAAACATTCACAAGATGACATATCCCATAGGTCTCACATAATTTCAGAACACATTTGAGAAAGATTATTGTATATTTCAATGTACTACTTCAGTAGGTGAGCAAAACACATGCAGAGTTTTAGAAATATTACCATGAAGGGTTTCGGAGTTCTTCGAACCAAGGAGTTTTAGGAAGTTTATCATGAAGGGTTCTGGGTTTTTTTTCTGCGGAAACCAACCTATCCCTCAACAAAGTCAATATCTAACAGGTTTCTATGGGCATGAAAACAAAGTTTCAGAAAAATGAAAATGTCAAACGGCACCACTTCGATAAGTGGGTAATACACATGCAGAGTTTTAGGAAGATTATCATGAAGGGTTTTTGAGTTCTTCTTCGGAAACGAAACTATCCCAGAACAAAGTAGAAATCTTCAGTTAGTGTCTGACACACCTGGAAAATTTCAGAAAGATATCATGAAAGGTTTTCGAATTGTGCTCCGGAAACGAAATGATTACGAACGAATGGACAGACTGACGGACAGACAGACAGACAGACAGACGGAGAGACGTACGGACGGCTATATACCACAGTGGGGTTAAAAATGGCCAAAGAAGGAAGTTTTGAGTGAACATAGTAGGTAAAATTAACACCTGTTCCAAACGGTGTCGTTCTACTGTCGCCATCTTTGTTTACAATGTGTTAGTCCACCACAACGTTTCCTGCTGGCAAATAATAGACTCAATCTATATTTACTTGGTTAGATCTTGTGCATCAACTACAAATTATTTCCTCGTGGGGTCGATAAAATCGGCATGTACATATATTTCAATTAAATAGATTCCTGGCAATACAGTTCCATCCTGAACGCTAGTTCACATACGTGTGTCTTTTAATGTGAATATCATGTATTTGGATATTTTTGAAGCATCGAATCAATGTGAAAACAAGACAGATCATTTTGTATGTTCACAAGTGAAGAGTAACAGTTTTGGCAACTCTATGAAGTGATCAGGGGTTTTCGACACTACAGTAATTCATTTTCTTCTGTGCAACATCAAGTAAGTGATCAACTGAGTGAAACCTTCATCATGTATTTACATTTTTACTCATTCAATGTATTTGCAATGAATATGTTATCATTTAATTGATATGAACAATTTTATTCGAAAATTAATCAAATTCAAATTTTCTATTTCATTTTGCCAAATTCCGAAAACATGCATCCATCATGGTATATGCTTGAGAATGATTATTGAACACATAGGTGTGTGATGATTCTTTGTCATAGTTTGTGACGTAATTTTATTGACGTTAAAATGAAGGTCAATTTACAAGGTATTTGCCCTAAGATACACAAGTAGGTGAACAGACTTTTGGGATGCAGCAGTGTTTCCATATAGTTATTAACATGCTCAGTGGCTCTTTAAGGCAGGAATCTTAAATATTATAAAGGATAATTGACGTAAAATATCTAACCTAAATATCAACAGAGAATCCTAGGATTGAGTTTGATGATTTGAAATCATTGACCCTGTTAAAACCCATAAAAAGGAAAACTCAGCAGTAAAAGGACAACAAGTTAACCAAGAAATCTCAGCTTAATGATAATAATAATAATGAGGATACTTATATCGCGCTGAACTCCACAACACTAAGCGCCATGCTCGAAGCGCTAAACACATTATTACCCTGGTGTAAGGACCAACATCGTTCCTTTTTCATTCTCAAACTCCCTTTGGAGTATGCAACCTGGGCTGCCAATTAAGGCGCTCGAAGGTTATCTGTCACATTGCCTGCACTTCCAAACCAGGTACTCAATTGTACTGCTGAGTGAACAGAGGCACATTTCGAATAAAGTCCCTTGCCAAAGGTGACACCACGAGCCTCTCAACTCATGTCTCAGTGTGGGGCAGGGAATCACCCTTCAAACTCTCAGTTTCCATTCAGCAATGAGGCGGGTAACCCACCCATCCAGCGAGCCACGCCCGTTGTTGCTGAACTTAACTGATGGCGGTCGACTGAGCTATGCACAGGACCACGTGCCACCACGGACATTGCAAGGACATTGCAATGGAAAACCTTGACTGATAACTTATTAAATGAAAAATCGATAAATAAATTTAATTTGTCAGAAGTCAAATCATAACATCAGCACAACATGACCTTTTTCATACTTCTTTTAAAACTTAGAGACATGTACAGTGACATAGGCTTGGATGGTACAGTGAGACTAGGTTCAGGCACGGTACAATATTGGTTCTGTATATGATAGTGCAATGGGTGACAACAGGAAACACAATATCAGATCTAATTCCCTTGTCGCATTTTCATACCTTTTGAGAGTGGAGACCATTTTTATCAAATGCAGCGTATTTGTTTTTCTTACTAGCAATATTTTTTTCAATTGCCTTAAGGACATATCCTCCGCACAAAAACCGTCTACTGCGCATAAGCATGCACATCGCAATTCGATCCGATAGGAAATTTATGACAAATGCTAAATTTCAACATTTAATAACAAATTAAAAACTCAAAAGTATATTCATCATTACTATAATATAATTATGTTTATTAGAGCATAGATTCTCAAATTCCTGCTTCTAATTAAACCAAAATAGACATTTAGGACATGAAAAGGATGTATGACATTGTTGACAAAACAAGTCATGCGGTCAACAGCTGATCGGCCTCAATCAAGACATCGGCGGTGAATCAGATAACTGTCACTTGATCTTGCCCGATTTGAAGAAAGGGATACCACATTACATTACCAAAAGTGAAAATAAACTAAACTCTTAATAGCCCTAACAAAGGATAAGGTTTGACCTTAGGGCTTCTTAAAAAGATATACATTTTTGTCAATAAGAATAAGTGGTACCTTTTGAGTGGAGAGCATTTTAATCAAATGCAGTTTATTTGTTTTTCTTACTAGCAATACATTTTTCAATTGCCTTTTATTGCCTGAATTATTAATAGCCCTAACAAAGGATAAGGTTTGGCCTTAGGGTTACTTAAAAAGATATGCATTTTGTCAATAGGATTTAGTGGATGACCAACTTAAATTGTGCAGGAAAGTAAAACAAGACTCCATCCGTGGGTCCAAACAGTAATTTCTGTCACGTTTTGTCTCATACTAGCTATACTTATAATGCACGTTATAATGCTGATTAGGAATGAAAAAGAGGAGAAGCGATTGTTGTAAACCGTCATGTACTGGGACATCGACTCAACATGTCACGTTATCCATCAATTAAGGTTTTGCGTGATCTTAAAGCTTTAAATCGTTCTTGACGTGTACCTTTCCTGTCATAAACTATATATTTATCCTCAATAAGACAAAGTGGTTCAGCAACTTAAATTGAGCAGAAAAGTAAAACAAGATACCACCCGTAGGTACAAACAATAATTTCTGTCACGTTTTGTCTTATGACAACCCTATAGGTACTTGTACATTATGATGCTGAATAGGTATGAAAAAGAGGGTTGTAAAACCTCATTACCGGGTCATTCGTTTAACATGACCTGCTAACCTTCAGTGAACATTTCGTGTGATATTAGATTACCTTTAAATCGTTCTTGATGAAGACGTGTACCTTTCCTGTCATAAACTATATATTTATCATCATATAACAAAACCCAGTGACCATTCGAGTAACTTGGAAAAGGAATCGGTGGGGGGATATTAACTGTTTTCTTTCTCCGTTTTGGTCTGATCCAAATTAATTGTATTTGATTCGTTTTAATGTTAGCAAACTGATTATTGCCAAAAGCAAAAATATCGGCATTGACTTTTTGCTGTATTTGTTTAACTCTCTTAAAAGAACTGTTTATTTTAACTTCACATCGGTACAACATGTTGTTGTTATCGTGTATACCAAATAAATATGTGTTAGCTTTATCAAGTCTAACTGCACTACAAAAAGAGTGGTTTATTATCGTCCCTCCAAACGTCCCATTTAAATGAAGAAAATAGATATTTATATAGTTTTGTTTTGGAAATACAGTAATGATCAATCTTTGAGATTTGGGTTCAATATCAATTGCGTCAATTTTATGTTTCCCTTTGTAGATCTGTTTTCGTTTGCCATTGAAGCAAAACGACCAAATTCTATTCTTTCTGGAGGAAAACGACATTCCTAGTTCGGTATAAGCAACACAATCCAGCGCCATGGATGGGCAAATCTTAACATGAATTAATACAAACTTTTTGGACTGATGCTCATAAATGAAAGTTCTCCTGTTCGACAGTACATAAATGTTCCCGAATACACCATTGTCATGTCTTTTTCGGAAAACTGATATCTTATTGCAGGGACCAGACTCTTGATTGGTTGTAGGCAATTTATCATTCTTCGTATTCTGAGTTGAAAGATCACTACTCGTCTGTGTTCTACCGTCTCTGTCTGCAGATCCAATGTGTCTGTTGATACCAGTTGTCTTTATCCGTATTCCTTCTACTTCAAGTTTGTATAAACGAAAGATGTTCTGTGGAATACAGTGCTTGGAGGCCACATGTTCACGGAGACAGTTCTTGAGACACACACATCCTCCATTGGGTTCTATTCCAGCGAGTGTACAGGGTGGGTGCTGTTTACTGATACATGATATCACATTCCAAGGAAGTGGAGTGGAAGCATCAGAAACAAGGTTAGTATTGTGAAACTTTACCGGTTTCCAGTGTGTTGTGAGTATCTGAGAACAGCAGCAGTGACAAGACATCCAGCAGAAGATCACAAGCATGATAGACGTCATCTTCTTGAACGTGGATATCTGATTGAGGGAACAAATGAAGGTAAAGGTTAACTATTTAGACATTATATGATTAACCACAATGATGGAAGCTAGGATGTCTGATAATCGAAACAATAACAAAGTTGAAAGACAAATTCAAATTCAAATGAACATTCCCAGCAATTCAAATTGATGAAGTTTGTATCAAAAGCATACATACAATGTACACATCAAAAGTATATATACATAGAAAGGTCACAATCTCTCAGACAGTACAACTAGTATATAATATGTGGAAAAGATTTTTAGATGATTGTTTTGCCATATTAGATTGTTCGGATGAAACTTTAGAAGAAATTCACAAAATTCTAAACTCTCTAAATTCATCAATTCATTTGACTATGGAGAAGAGTAAAAGTGAACTGAATTTCCTGGATTTAAAAGTGAAATTAAATTCTGAAGGCATTATAAACACAGATATTTTTTTACAAAAGTACGGATACACATCAATATTTGGATTTTAGATCATGCCATCCCCGACACACAAAACGAAATATCCCATACTCTTTAGCTAGGAGAATTTGCAATATAGTGTCGGAAAATGACATAAAAGAAAAACGCCTTAATGAATTAAAGCTATTTTTAGAAAATCAAAAGTACCCTATTCATTTGATAAATGACGGTATAAGTAGGGCATTGAGTCTGGATCAAAACAAACTCAGAGAATCAGCTAATAGTAATCATCCTTTAGACAGTTCTCCATCCCACAATAGCGCAAACGCTTCCAACCAGAACGGAACCAGTCAGGCTGACATTGCAGAGAAGAGTTGTCTCCCATTAATAACTACTTTTAATCCGAATCACATCAACGCAATGAGCTTAATTAATCAGCATATACCGGTTTTACAGCAAATCCAAAGGATGCAACGCATAATGAAAAATTACCGTATTATCAATAGTCAAAGACAGCCCCAAAATCTAAGGAAAGTACTGACAAAGTCTAGATATGATTCTAATATGGATACCCCCAGGTTAGAAAATGTGGTGATAAACAATGCGCGACATGTAACATTTTGATTGAGGGCACATCGGTTAGTATCCCACCAAATAAAATATTGTTTGTAAAAAGAAATATGACATGTGATTCAAAAAATGTTGTTTACATGATTGTTTGTCATGGATGTCAAGAAATATACATCGGGAAAACAGAATTGAAATTAAAAAGAAGAATGAATCTTCATCGTTCTCAAATTAAACAAAAACACAATCGTACTATCCCTCTTAGTTCGCATCTTGAACTATGTGGAAAAAATAAATATTCTGTTTTTCCGATATACAAAGTTGATTTAACAGAATCTGATTGCTTGGCAGAAAAAGAATTATTGTTTATTAATAAATATAAGCCAAGACTCAATTCTAAAATGTAATGTCATTGTCAATGTACATCTATTTCTATGCATCGTATCTATGAATGTATCTATGCAATGTATTGTGACGTAATAATTACACTTTATGACGCATCAACCGACTCAACGTCATTCACCTGATGAGACCCGTAATGGTCGAAAGCATGCTTGTGAATCTGATTAAATCATCGTAATTTCTTCGAACATTTTATTTTTTCTATATATATATATATAAAATATTTAATGAATTTTCATCGTCACAAAATAACAAAATAACAAGGTTATGTTACTCTACATACCAAGACTTCCAATCTGGCCGTTTCTATACCATATCACTGTTGTCGTTCTAAATACATACACATGTATCTATATAACGTATGCCTGCTACCTTTCGTCATCCTAACAAATGGAATTGTCAACTAAGAAAAGTGTGCATTCTACATATTTAATGACTAAACTGATCATCCTTGAAACATTTTTCTTTTCTTAGGAATACTTGAATAAATTATTTTCACAAACTCATCTACAATTTGTTAAGCATCTACTTACGTTGAAATGAACGGCATTGATATGATAATATAATTTTGTCTTTTCTTATACCACCTCAAATGAATGAAACTCACGGTCAAAAGAAACATACCAACATTTCTTACGTTTTATCAACGTAAACAGATTTATCTGATGAATTAAAAGATATATGGTTGATGGACGAATCATTTGCAGTTTAACGTTTCACATGGAGCTGCGGATAAAAGTCAATTTGCCGAATAAACAGTGTTTCAAAAACAAAAAGGAAGGCGTATGTTGTAAATTAAAAGTATTCATACGACTTCATGACCAGTGATGTTATAGTTACGACAGATCTTGATTGAAACATGTTGAAATATACGCTAGTACCACTGCATTTTAGGTTTATACTCAATTTACAGAAAGTTTAAAGAGGTTGTGAATTGAAATATCTTCTGTATGAATGTATAGAGACAACGGGGAAAGAGAAAAATCTTGGTTTTTGTGCAGTAATGAGAAAAATAACGACCCGTTATGACATGACAAATTAACTGATTTCACTAGTATTGTCAAAATGGATATCGTATTTCTAGCAATTCATAAAAGATGTCAGAAAACTGTCTCTTTTCGTATATTTGGACGTGTCGGCCATCTTGTTTTATTTGCAAACTGGCAAAATCTCGACAAAATAAATAAAGATTGTATGAAGTCAACAGTATAACACTGTCAGACAAGTAAATTGCCCGAGTACCAGAGCAATCGACCATTTGATGTTATACTTGCAAGGTATTTGCATATGAAAACCTGAAGTAACATAAGAACAGCAAAGATTTCCATGATCACACTTCTTTAATGTGAAAATACTCGACGTTTCGGAGTACATACTCACAGGTGGAATGATCAAGGAAACGTCGTGTATTTTCACATTAAAGAAGTTGTTATCCAGAAAATCTTGCTGTTTTTATGTATACTACTTCTAAATGCCCTGAAGACCTGAAGTAACTGATATTGGATCTGATCGCCCAATGTAAATCTACTGATATTGAGTTTAACGCATGGGATACGCAATGGATAAAACACCATCATGCTTTTCAGATTTATAGCAATACTAGATTTTCAATTATTGTAGTTTTTTTCAAACTAGGTTTGCTGAAGGTGATGTTACCAGATGTGACGTCAACTGAGACAAACACATGTTTAGGTCATGATTTTGTTGACAATATCGTTCTTACAGAAAGTTTAAAGGGTGGTGAAATTGAAACATCTGCCGTATTGAAGTACAGTGATAACGGGGAAATAGCTAATAGCAAAACATAAAAGAAGTAAGAAAACTGTTCTTTACGTCGCTTTGGACGTGTCTGCAATCTTAATTTAAGGGCACTGAAAAATCCTGACAAACAAATATTTAAAGACAAATTGCATGACGTCAGCCAGTCAAACATCAAATGTAATACTTGCAATATATTTGCATATGGCAAAAAGGAGTAACATTTGCGGTTTTGATGGCTAAAACAAATATGATACTACATTTTTAGGCATTTGTTATTGAAAAATACTGTATCTGGTCACACGATGTCTACTTCATTCTTTTCTTGTTATGATTAATATCGAAGTGGTGACATATAATTAGTAATTCTAACGAAATAATAATAATGAAAGTCTATTTGTAGAACGTTTTTCTCCATGACATCACGCACAAAGCGCTTGCGAGTAAAAAGTAGGCCAGTTTAAAGAGATGAGTTTTAATTAGTCACTTAAATGTTCTGATTGTTTCTGCAGATTTGATTTCAAATGGGAGAAACGTGGAAGCAGCACAGAAAGCGTAGAATCTGTCTCCAAATGTTTTCATATTAGTTGTTGGGACAGAAAGTACACCCTGGATTTGTGATCTAAGGGACTTAGCTGGAACATACCGCTTAATGAGGTTCTGAAGATACATGGGACAGTAGCATCAATACACTGATAGATCGTGCACATAATCTTTTTATGAATGACAACCAGTGCAGAGACTGTCGAACATTGGTGATAGGGTCACGCTTTGGACATATGCTAACGATCATTGCAGCTGTATTTTGTATGGGCTGAAGTTTGTTGGTTACTTTTCTGTTGGATCTCTCCTCTGTTTGGGACCAATCAGAATGAACTCCGTCTTTCTCTTCATTGAGTTTGAGGATGTTTAAGGTCATCCGTGATCTGACATATACACAAGTCAGTTATGTGTTGGACAGCAGTTGAAGCTTCAGAAGGGTTCCGTCTGAAAACCGACATCATCTGAAAGTCGTTGGTGTAGAAGTGATGGAGTAGATTGTGGTTGTTCATGATTCCCTCTAATGGCTGTGTATGCGGCTTAAAGAGTATGGGGGCCAAGAACTAAGCCTTTGGGTACATCGTAGTTGAGTGGTGTGGCTTCTTATCTGACGTCATCTATGATGACCATCTGGGATCTAAGTGACAGGTATGATAGAATCAAAGTGAGTGCACTTCTGATATTCCTATGAAATGTCATGAAACAAACACTCTCATGATTTTCAGCCTTTATAGCCATACTAGATGTTCAGTTACTGTTAGTTTTTCAATCTAGGTGTCTTAAGGTTTTATTAAAAGTTATTTTATCAACATAATGCCATGCAATTGTACCAACCAGTCTTATCTTTAAAGGGACATTCCGAATGTTATTGTAGTAACATAGGTAAAAAGTTACCAAGGGTGTTACTTTATCGAGAAGTAATGGCTGTTCTCGAAATTACCATTTAAGTGCCAATCTCTTGAGTATAGTTACATTATTAAATGTTTAGTCATGATTATGTTCGAAAACCGGACAATGTTCCGCGGGTGGCGCGCGTCAATTGTTCAAACATTATTTTGAAAACTTATATGTTGCAGACAATGGGACAGATATTGGTTGGTACTGTTCAATGGAACATATAACTGATATACATGTAAAGGGGGCACTTGAATCCGGCTTCTCATCGTGTATTAAGCCACTGCTCAAGTTATATTGAAAATAAATTATTGTCAAATATTTGGTGTAAGGGGATACATTATGCATGTCAAATTAGATGATTTGGATGTAAATCATAACATCATAATATAGATCAAGTCTATTATTTTCAAATACAAGAGACAGTTTATGAGTATTCAAAAAAATATAAATATACGTCTTTGGCGTTTATTTGTTTACCATTTATTTCAATTACGTAGTTTTTACAGATACTTTATCTGTCATAGTTTGCTGGTATAATCACAAT
Source organism: Gibbula magus (assembly GCA_936450465.1). Taxonomy (NCBI): domain Eukaryota; kingdom Metazoa; phylum Mollusca; class Gastropoda; order Trochida; family Trochidae; genus Gibbula; species Gibbula magus. Next base: position 54,856,370 of record OW388295.1, read on the forward strand.
AAAATACATTTAACAGATAAAATGTCAATAATTTTTATATTAACAGGATCTTTTGAAACATGATAATATAACATTTGTCACATTCAGTTGAAAACACTTGAGAAAAACGAGCTTCATATGGGTTGACATTGTGGCGTCTTGTAAAATTGATAAGCCAACACGCCTCAGAAATGTTGATGGGTGGCACTGTTTTTATACAGAAAAGGAAAAGCGGTTAATATGACGTTAGATTTCATTGACGCGCGTTAATATAAAGCAAATTTCATCGGATTGTCGCCGAAACCAGGGATAGATCTAGACCCAAATTTAATCAAATTAGACTGAAACGTAGGACAAATGGTAGTGCCATAATGGATAAAGTCAGATTTACTTGTAATACAATGGTCCAATTTCATTTGTCATGGTCCTAATGTGTTCCTTGCCCCAAAAAACGTTGAAATAGACATCTAGATCATCAAATTTGAGTGAATGGTTATAGATTTGCGGTCATTTGGAGGTGTCGGCGGCCATTTTTGACGCCATAATGGAGTTTTGTGTTCCATAATAGACACACACCATTTTTTATGATATTAATGTGTTCGTTGCCCCCAAAAACCTACGGATAGACACCAAGATCATCACATTTGAGTTTAGGGTTACAGAGTCATGATCATTAAGAGGTTTCGGCGGCCATCTTGGACGCCATCTTGAAAAAAACACTTTTCCGGGGGTCCAACTTTGGTAAACTTTTAGTATGTCATAAAGTACACTAAACCCTACCAGAATCAGTTGAGAAACCTTTTGTAGCAATTTGTTGGGGGTTCAACTGTATATTGACCTGACTAATATTTCATTCAAGGTTGATGATTTAAGACATGAATAAATAAGTGCAACATATACATTACTTCTGATTGACGGGTTTTCTACTTTATGATGAAGCATGAACATAAACCATATCATCATGATAAATACATTCTTAAAAAGTGTCCATATTTCAAGATAGATAATTTCTGACATGAATCAATGAGTATATGAATACTTAATACTTCAAACTGACACTTTCAGAGATGTTATACAGATGTTTTTTTTCTAAATATTCCATATGACTAAACGAGAGAAAAAAAATCATCACAAATACAGTGTTCGGGTATAAAAAGTATACATGTATGTGGTTAACGTTTGACGCTGATGATCACTTTTCGAAATCTAAGATAAATACAATAAATAATAATAAATAGAATAAGATAAAATGGAGATGAAATTGTAACCTCAGTCACTTAACAATATGCCAAACCTGTTACCATAGATTTTTCAGAAATCAATCAGTGAGTAAGTGAATATTCAATACTTTAATTATGAATGTGTAATATACTTCATTCAGTTCTGGAGCAGTTCAGTGTAGGATAAAACACGACACCGATGTTGTACTTAGTATTGAAAGACCCTAGGAAAGAGGCTCAAATGAATTGTTTGAGAAAGTAGAGCTCTTCATAACAAGACACGTCTCAGTAATCTTCTTTCAAAGACACCAACATATCCAATCTCGCCAGCACGCCACATGATGTGATGTTATTAGGTACAATATCCTTCCTTTCATACCAAGATATGTATGACGGAGAACACATGACAAACGATTCTAGAGAATTTGAGATTAACAGCTTCAGAAAACATTCACAAGATGACGTATCCCATAGGTCCAACATAATTTGTAAAACACATTTTAGAAAGAACATAGTACAATTCCATGGGTGGGTAATACACATGCAGGGTTTTAGGAAGATATGATGAAGGGTTTTGGTGTCCTGCTCCAGAAACGAACCTATCTCTGAACAAAGTCCAAATCCAACAAGTCTCTATGGAATCGAACAAATACAAAATTGTCAGGAAATCTGAAAATATCACAAGGCACTAATTCAGTTAGTGGATAATACACATGCAAAGTTTCAGGAATATTTGATGAAATATCTTGCCTAAAGTACAAAACTAACTCGATTTTATGAGAAAAAATGAATATATTTAAAGGCACCGCTTCAGTTAGTCAGTAACATACCTGGAAAGTTACAGAAAGATATCATGAACAGTTTTAGACTTCTACTACTAATTGAAATGATTACGGATGGAGAGGGATGGACCGACGACAGGACAATGAATATATACCGCGGTATTACATACTGGTGGAATAGAAATGGCAAATGAAGGAGGTTTCGAGTGAAAAGAGTAAATACAATCGACACATGTTACAAAACAGTATTGTTATTCTGGCCGACATCTTTGTTTACAATGTATGTATGCCGAGAGGCAATTTTCAAGTGATAGCTTGTGTTGGTTTGGGGCCACTTTTGTTACTTGTGCGCTTGGGCTATTACACTTTGGAAATATTGGCAATTACACTTAGATGTTAACAAATAATTGTAAACAGTTATCTAAATTCTAATATGGTAAAAGTTATATACATGCATAACGTTCTCTATGTACAAACTAGAAAAGTCATCAAACGTGAAGTGGAAAAGTACAACTTCGAGGGAGTCGCTACTGTACTGGGCGATGTCATCACGAGAGATGGGATATTTTGATGGGTTTAATATCTTGTCTAAGGATACAAGTACGGACATGCTCTTTTTTTGTCAGTGATGATGAATGTAACACCATGTATTATATAAATGTATATTTTTGTATGGGAGAGGTATTAAGATAGGCTGCAAGCCTGTTTACCAATCCCTTTCACTTATTTTTGAAATAATTATTGTTTAACCACATGCTGTACTCTGGAAATCCATTTCTCAGAGCATCACAGAGGTCTGTGATGAACCCAGATCGAGTATTTTCGAAGGCATCACGAGACCTTTGATCAGCGTATGTGAGCGTAATGCCTTACTAAACACCCCATCGTTCATGTTGTCAAGAAAGAACTGTTCACTACGTCCTGGGGTAGTGAGGAGGTCAGTCAGTGACTCAATGACAGCGTTCACAACGATATGGTTACTACCAAGGTTGAGTTCATCCCACTGAGTACTGTGATTAGTTTGTCCATGTCCATATACTTGTCGCAAACGCTTATAGGAAGCAACCCGTATCTGAATATAAGATAGAGGCAAGTTATCCAAGGCGGACTGCAGACACTCTCTCAAGTCTCTCAGTCCCTTGATCGGGGGAATGGTTTTTCACATTAATTTTCAAAACAAGCCAATATTTTAAATGGGGTTTAAATCCGAGCTCTGTGCTGGCCGCCATAGCTGGGTATGGCATTTCTACGGTTCCATGTTTCCGTCTCACTGGACCGATGCGTCGGTACATTGCCATCTTGGTACATCCATGGTTTATCAAGGCCACAAGAAGTTGTCAAGTGTATCAATATACTTGGCACTGTTCATATTTCCATCGACGAACACCAAACACCCCACACCATAGTATGTAGTACAGCCCCACATCATCAACTTCATAGATCGCCTTGTCCCCTGGGTGAAATATCCAAAACACTCACCCCTTAATCCTTCAGATCGCTTTCGCCACACTTTAACTCTTCCATCAGGTTCAAGGAGGTTCCTTACCAATTTAAAAGATCTCAAGAAATTGCTAATATTTCACTATATACATGAAAAACACATGGGTACACGTTTATGCAAGAGGAAAGTGCTTTTTTTCTTATCCTGTAGCTTTTTACCTAAAATTGTTTTTTACAATTTTTATTATTGTTTTCTGTTAAACATTAATATTTATGTCAATTGATCTCGATATTTGTTAGAAAAATCACTGTTTGATAGAAATACAGTTCAACAAAAAAATTAATCATGTGTATCCATGCTAACTTGAATAATAATTTGGAAAAAAACCTGGAGAAACTGTACATTTTCAGTTGCAAGGGAGATAACTCTTACTCAATATGCACGACCGTTTCCCCTTAAATTAGATTATAGAACAAAATAACAAATTATATCTCTTTACCATTAAACAAGTAGTATTTGTATGCAAAGATAATACAATGATTTTATTATCATATTTCCAGACAGTTATTTAAGTTTCTAATGTACATAACGAACACTGAAAGTGTACACTATGTGGCTACAAGGCCCATCTGAAGGTCGAGATGAGATCAGCTCTGCTGGAAGAGCTTGTAAAATCTCTATCTGAATCTGACAACTGAGGATGTTCAGAAAAAATGGTAAGGAACCTCCTTACCATCAATGGTCATCTCATCCGTAAATATCACCTTTTTCCAGCCCCTATAAACAGTCCAACGAATTTTCTCTACACAATGCCACACTTTTGTTTTCTTTTGACCTCCCGTATTACAAGTATTTTGCAAACAATGCGTCTAAGATATCCTATTGAATGTAAATTCTTTGAACAGTTCTCCTGGAAACACCTTGTGGCACAGATTGGTTAAAAATATGAGTTATGTCCTCCAAAGATTTCCGGCGATTAACTTTAACGATCCTTGAAAGTTGGTTACTGCTCCTTGTGGTGATACACTGTCGGCCAAAAGAAACGCCTACCAGATATCTTATCAGATTTCGTAGAAACTATAATGAACAGTTTAGCAATATTATAGCATTATGAAGTTGCACCATTTCTGCATAATATATTTAAATTTCAGAAGTTGTCATGTCACAAAAGAATGGCGATTGTTGAAATGAGACAACAGAATTGTTCACTTTTCGATCAGTGCTTGATTAGAAAAACGTTTGAAACAGATTTTCATACAATACCGTATTCTTCAATGGGCGTGGTTTTCACGAATGTTATTGACTCGAATCACAGTTTTCCCACGATTTCAATGGACTTTTATATTAATTATTGTTAAAGCATAACGCGGAGACCATAATACTTTTATTTCAGAAATTATTTCATCTTTCATTTTAAGGAAAATCAAGTAGGCATTTTTTTTGGCCGACAGTGTATTTGCAGGTCTACCAGAATGACGTCGGTTTTCAATATTATTCCGCTCCCGATATGTCTTAAAAAATTAACCAATAGTAGATGAGTGAATGTCCAACACTCTTGAAACTTCAGCTGATTTGCAATTGTATCCATCACTGATCATATTTATAATGACCTGTTTTGTGTCATTACTCATCTCTTTCTCATGTCCAGACATGGTTGTAATTGCTTATATCGCACAGTGAAGCAGACGACAAATACACTTCCGGTATTACGTTCGCGAAGAGGAAGACGGGAAGTCATAAGCTAAGACGGAAAATACCGGACGCTGCGACTAACGGGACGCGATATAAAAACGTCCTCAAAATCGCTGCGTTCGACGGGTTTGTAAAACTTGAAATAAGTCTGGCACCTGAGTGTACATATAGAGATAATAATCTTTCATTCTTGAGAAAAATGTCACCGAAGACCTCTTTGAAGTTGCCTGCAATTGATTCATCCTTGTGGTGCTTGTTGGATAAGTTTCTGGTCACTGTATTAATTTCATACTGATCAGAGCTTTTACGCGTGTCTGTGTTTGGTCAGGGGCAACCCTAAGGACACAAAAATGTCTTGAATTTGCAGTTCTTTGATGTTTTGATCTTTGATCTTTGATCTTCTTCAAACATTTAATTATTTTTGTTTCACACCAGTAATTACCCCCAACAGGTAATTATTTATTACCCATATGCTTGAAAATAACTGAGTTAATATTATTGATATGAGCACATGTGTTGGATTTGGACCTTGTTCAGGGATAGGTCTGCTTCTGTAGTAGAACTCCAAAACCCTTTATCATGCCTCAAACTCAGCATGTGTATTACCCCCTTACTGAAGTAATTGATATACAATTATCTGTCAAAGATGTGTTTTACAAATTACGTAGGACCAGTGAGATATGTCACCTGACTCTTGTTTATCTCTGCTAATGAAGTATACCTTAGGTAGGCAGTTATGACTTGAGTATTGTTTCTTGAGAATGCCACACAATTTGACTTTTTATGATTATCTTAAGAGAGTCAGAAGTTAGCAGAAGTTACAAAGCTTGTCCTATCTTATGGAAACTGTATCACTAATATTTCCTCCGAAAATGTATACAATCGTAGTTCAACATTTCGCATGTGCATTTTTGGTGATTAAATGTTTGCCTTGACTTTTGCCTTTTTACCATTATGAAAAAAGGCCGGACTTTCACATGATTTTTGGTCAATGTTTTCTTCTGTTATTTCGAGTCAAATGCGATCTGAGAACATTCTTCTGTAACATAATGTTTCTACAGTCGTTCCTCCCTGAATAATATATTATCTATGAACAGTAAATATTAAGGCTTATAACACATTACCATTACAGTCAAGATTATGACAAAGGTAGTATTCCATGCATCATTCATTATTTTAAGGTATCTGTCTGAAGATTTCTTAAATATACATATGTGTAAATACAATGTACTTTCTCAAAGACATGATGGTAGGATAGCATGTTTCTTAGTAAACTGTGATTGCAAAAAGCTAATTTAGTGTTCATATCACCCTTAACATCTACTAATGTTGTGCGCAAGTATTTACAAACATATCTAGTCTTAACATAGTGATGACATGTTGCTCGAAAGGATATGCTCATTTCCTCGTGTCCTTTGAATATTAATAACAATCAACTTTTAAAAAAGGTGAAATTATAAAATTATATGGATATGCTTATTTCCTGTCCAAAGATTCAGATGTCATTACCATCACACTGTCTTATATTGCTGATAAAAGGTAAATGGGATATAATTTCTAGACTAATGTATCACAAGAGTGAAGTTGAAGATGGCATCAATTTCATCGATAGGGATAGTAATATATTATTATTACATTAATGGGTAATAATGACACAAATGGCACTATTGTAATATATAAGTTGTAGTTAAAACATATAGTCGATGGATTTAAATGTTAAACTTGTAAAAAAAATTCGACATCTACGCAAACTTCATTTTAGTGTGTCGATTAGTTTGTAGTTTATAAAATTGTATGAAAAGCATCAGCTAAAACAATTCACGTTGAACCTGTATATGAATTATTTACCCCCCATTGTCAAAAAAAAATTTCCTGCATGGCAACTACCATGGACAGTTATTTTTTAATTTTTCAACAACCTGGACAGTGATGGAGCAACTACCATCAATGTGTACCGTTTTATTTTTGCTAATATCTCGGTTTCCATCAATCTGTGAAAGCTGTAAATTTGATGCACGTCCTAGAGTATCACATTCGACTTTAAATTATGCATAATATGGACTTGATCCATGTAGATTTGCTGTTTTCATGTAGAAAGTCGCCTTTCGATTTTTTCCCTGACGATGACTAGCCAATTTCGGGACCCAACCCAGTTGAAAAACTACTGTCTGTCGAGAAAATGGTTGTTGACGACTGCCAACTTCCGGTTTAGCATGGACAGGGCTTATTGTGTTCTTAATTCTTTTGTCACGGAGTAATTTTAAAAAGACCCATATTAATTAATAGGAATGTTCAGCCCTTCTGTTACTTGTTTGTAACATTGCTTATCTTAAAAGACTACACATAAAGTACACTCATCACTACGTTTTATCTCTAAAAGTTTGTATATATTTTTTCTGACCTTTCCTCATTTCCACTCAAATTTGAAGGACAATAGTTTTTCACAATACTTTAGTAACATATACGAAAAATTATGTTGGCAAAATTAAAATTTGAATGCCAAAATGAGACAATCTTTTTAACATCGAACATAAAGGACGTAATTTGTTTACCTTTTGCTGAAAGAGTTTGAGGGAGAAGGAAATGTAGGGGAAGCGAGCCTTTCGTTATACTGTGTTTTTATTTTAAGGCTGAATCATCTGCAGCTGCTGAAACAAATCCAAACATATCATCCTTCACAATGCAATGCTTTGGAATGTGGAGGTAAATGTGTATACTTTTTTGGGGGGAGTGAGCTGTTTGCCTTGTTTTGCAATTCTTTTAACTTATTAATGTAATTAACAATGTGATTGTATATATTGTTCAGAGAATGAATTGTTATTAATAACTTATGATTAAACTGAATATTTAATTTAAATTTCACTAATATCCTATTGCTGTTGGTGTGATAAATTATATCAAAATTAGAATTAGTTTTCTTATGTAAAATGCCTCCTCAAATACGTAAATGTATGTCATAAGTATAAATCATAGTTTAGAAAACTTTGACATCAGCAACAGAATACATTCATCATATTGTATGCATCTTGAACCTTATCATCTTCCCACGGCAAGGTGAAAATGTGTAGAGATCTCTCCATTTTTTACCTTGCCTTCAACTTAGCCAGAAGTGGTGAAACGAATCAGCGACACCTATCGTGATCACGAGTTAGGTCCCTTACCATCTGCTAACATACAGCCAATGAAATCGCCGTTGACATTCGGAACCAATTCAAAATATGCGACGATCGACACAGTCACAGAGGCAATACAACTGTCTTCTGATTGGCTTATACGATTAGCCTGCAGTACGTTAAAATCTTAGCACTGAAAATGCGAGGGTTGAGGTCAAGGGCGGAAGGAGAAGATTTGGAAATCTTTTCGTTACGCCTATAACGTTGTGAAGATGGAACCTTATTTGCATTCTCAATACAAGTTTTGTGCAATGAGAATTGTTTGTATTACTTCATCAGGCCTGAATGGCCAGATACAAGTATAGAACAAGGGTACAAGTATTATATGTAATAAAAAAATTCCAAAATGTCACTGATTTGTATCGGTCGACTTGTAGAAATGGCAATAAAGAAGTGTTAGGTTCCATGAACGTTGATCGATAAGTAAATCATCCAAGTATATGATAATATACAGTTTTCATGGATTAAACGTCGTATGAGCGTAGCGCTCGGCCAAGACGGCGAGTGAGGTAAAGTGAAGTTTGCAGCGTTTACTAGACTAATAGATCGAAGTATCGAACTAAAACAGCAATAACGATACGCAATTTTATACACGTTATTGCTTTAAGCTATTGTTACATGTAGTTCCAGCAGATCATAAGTGAGTCCCTCAATAGGTAAGCAAATACTACCAAAATAAAACAAACTTGAGTCTAGTTGTCTATATATGTCTTATTTCTCCATTACTTCTCTCTCACTTCTGGTTCAATCACTCATTCACGCTGTTACAGTAACAACTGCGTGTCAATATTTACATTCACCATAGCTTGACTTTAACACTGAACATAATCACGTTCCACAAACATACAATGTACATATAAAACCTATAATGACACACATAGCATTGGGATACCTGACTACATTATATACACGTGACTTAAGCATGTACTCTCTCTCTCAGTATTTCCAATCGATATTTATTTCAAACAAACAATTGAGCACTCTAACATGGTACACTCATATGCTACGGCCGAAAAACGGTTTGAGCACAACTGACAGATGATTTATTGCATACAATTTGATACTTTTATTTGTACATGTAGTAACATTTATTATTACATTATGTTGTTTTTATATTGCAGTTTTTATATTCAGTGATCATCATGGGATCTTTTTTTTTATATTAACATTTTATCATTTCTAAAGGTGCAAGACATATTTTCTATTTTTCTGAATTAAGAATTATTTCTAAATTTAAACGAATTTCAAAACTATGTTTAGTACCGAAATACTTGATAACTGTGGGCTATCAGAAGTGTTTTTAACCCCACAGAATTTTCCCACATCATGGCTGGTTTCAAAGGTAGAAACTATACTAAGAGATCAGTTTTTACAACATTGGCGAAGCTCTATAGAGAGCAGTTCAAAAGGCATATTTTATAAATGCTTCAAATTTAAAATTTGCTGTGAGAATTACCTTTATTTACCAAAGAATATATATTTTCCCATATTAAAACTGAGAACAAGTAATACTAATTTACCAATTGAAACCGGCCGATGGCAATTACTCCCAAAAGAAAACAGATTGTGTAAATTGTGTAATGCTAATGCTGTTGGAGACGAGTTTCATTACCTTTTTAAATGCGAAACCCTCCTCCAACAGCGTAACATATATCTTTTGCCCCAAATGTATTGAAATCAAGTTATGGTTAAGACAGTATTATGCAATAAATCTACTAAGCATTTAAAGAATCTGAAGTCATTTCTAAATGCATTGTTTAAATTGTTTAAGTAACCTCATGTCCAGTCACTTGCCATGTATATTACCGGTATTACTATTTATGTATGTATATACTCTCATTCTCATGTACCACCGTTGGTTGGTTGAGAAATAAACTGTTCTGTCTGTCTGTCTGTTAAGATGCTCGCTGCTGCGGGCTTGATATCAAGCCCAAGCTGTGTTGACATATTGATACGTCATTGACGTTTGACCCCTTGACATACATACGACAAAAGTCTGTGACAAAGTTCCCTGATTCATGAAAAAGTTCACATTTTCCGAATGAGAAATCAATGGGCTTTCACATGATGTAATTAGTATCCATATACAATCTTATTTTATTGAGAAATGATGAATTAAAAATATTGAACGTATTTTCAATCACAAAACTGCCTGCAGGTGCGTTTTTGACGTCATAATAAAAATGTTACCTACTCGATTCAATTGGTTGAAATTCTATAGTAAGTGCATGTAAAATGCATAACTTTTACATGATTATGTTCAGAATATCCTAATATAGCTTTTTTTCCAAATTTGGACATTGAATGTATTTCTGTTAGAAAATAATCGGCAAATGAAAACATCAACCGATTACTTTTTGAAAATGTGGTTGTAATGATTATTTCACTAGTTCGTAGAGTCTATGTTGATGAACCGATAAATTTGCATAAGTTCACCAAGCCCCCGGATGTTACGGTGTTTTTACGATTTAAATCACTGTGAGTAAATTTGCATTTTGATTATAATTATACATATATGAAAAATAAATGTCATATCCTACCATTATCACAAAATATTATCATGTACGTGTTTACATTCGAAGTACGAAATGTGTTTGACATGACATGGACCAACTTTCCGATCTGCGGTTTCACAAGTTGAAATTCAGCCGTGAAACAGTAGCAGTAACCCTATCTCGCTAAAAAGTAAATTTCGAATTAAAAAGTCTCGTATATGTGAAATAATTGTATGAATACAATTGCTAAATGATTCATGTTGATTATTTTAAAGTTTTTATTTAGAATTTGATAGAAATTATACCCGTTTTCAAACGAAATCATAGATAGACATGTCAGTTCGAATGTATTGCAAATGGAGGCCATTGTGTCGTCTCGCCTTTTTCACACAATATATTGTTCTGATACGAATTAAATGAATGCACATGTTATAACATCCATGAAATTAACAATAATGACAAACAAATACATTCCAAAGAATAAATGTGAATAACTAGTGTTTGAATCGGCGAATTTACAGTGAAGTGACAAACGAAACATTGATAGTCACATGATCAATTTGGAAAAACCAAGCTAATCAAATGACATTGTTTACAAATACGACAACGCTACCCGAACGAAATTTTGATTGTATTTTTCAACTTTTCAAGACCGTGTTTACATTAAATATTCAACAGACATTTGGAAAAATGTGTTCTTACTTTGATTTTTAACGGAATATTTACAAAATGATTAAGATCATTAGATTTGTTGATTTGAACAAATATGTAATCGGCGAAGGAAATGCATAACAGTGTTTGTTGACTGTCATGTTTCGAGATATCGATGACTGATTGATGTTGGAATATATACAAACTGTAATGTCATATGCTTGTATTTGGAACACAGAAAAGTGAATAGATGTGTTAACCTTTTGTGTAAATTTTATTACGATTGATGCATTATTTTACAAATATTTCTCACCGAAGTAAATGCATTGTTCATTGAAGAATATCCATTGTTACAAATTACGTCGAATTTTTATAAGTACAACGGAGATCGTTTATGACAGGCTCTTGTTTTCTGAAAGAAAAACACATATCATCAACATACTTTTTTTCTGGTATAAAATTTAATTCTGCACAAAATGGTGTAAAAATTGGGCTGCATAAATTCTTATTGACAAAATAATTCGAGTGTGAAAATGTAGTACAATTTTAGAACTTCTGTATTATTTAATTTTTTCATTTTTCATTTGTATCATAATTGATATTTGAAAAATATTACATTAATTAATAACTTTTCATGACAATAATAAGTTAGAACAAAATGTGACTCAGATATATATTTTAATTATTTTAAGATTATGTTAATTACTAAAGCGAGAAAAACTTTAAATGAAGGATACCCATGTGACGTAATTGTTACAAATTTACAAATCTGACGCTCTCTGTATAAACCTGAAAATAATCCAGCAGGCTAAAGGTTTACTAGTGCCGTACTTTGACGTGTTACAATGTACATTTATCAAGCATGATCATGATTGAACAGTATAAGGATCTATACCGAAACGTCGACATTGTGAAATAAAGAAGTTGTACATCCATAAATATATCACGACATAAAGCACGACAATTGGCACCAATTTCTGTTATATGATATTTATCAACAAATAGAGGCCTTCTTTTAAAAAATCCAAGATGACCACCAAAATATTAAAACAGCATATTTCAGTTATCATGAGGACTATTAACTTGATGTGACCATCATTGAACGTTAAAATGTGTCATTGTTAAGTCACTTTTGAAACACTCTTTATTAGATTAAATCTCTGTATCATTTATGTCAACACGTTCCTTTTACGTTGCAAAGCAATGTGTACTGAAGCTGCATGTTTCAGCAAACACATGTTATTTTACTCTTGAAGGCCAAAAATTGGGGGGAGGGGTGTAGGGGGCAGAGTAATTTGTATGCTCCCAAAAATATAGTCTCTACTGTTTTATGTGTAAAATTATAACTGAAAACACCCGAACGGCTATGTTTAGCCTATTTGGAAAGAATAGGAATAGGAATTTGTCTTTTTGATAGTTTATTATCAGCTTTTAATGACCCAATTTTAACTTAGGGTAAAACGTGTTGGAATTTTGGAAACTTGATTAAGAGAAAGTATTCATTTGAAATTCTTGAAACACGCATCTTGATCAAGAGAAAAATACACCACATTTCATGGTTTACGTTTAAATTTGCAAAACAAAAATTTATGTGAAATATACAAACGAACGTAATCTTTTTGTACATGTAACGATACATTTAAGAAACCCGTGTGTTATAGCATAACAGTTCTAAACTGACGGGCAAAAGAAAGTATAACACTCACTTGTTCTCGATTAATTCAATATATTAAAGAAATGAGATGCATTTGATTATTGCACGGTACAATAACATCTTTCGGCAGTAGTTTGAATGACTTAATTGGTGACTGTTTTATTTTTTAACTAAAATGTCATTATTTAAAGTAGACAGGGGTAAGAAACGAAATTTACAACAACATGACCCCTACCATGCACATTTATTGATTTTCACACAGAAAATGTGATATATGTCGATGAACAGTTGTGTTTTATCAAAATTAATTGGGGAAATTTCCAAATTTAAATTCTTTGACTGATTTAATGTTTTAGACTAATTTCACAAACTAGTCCGTTTTTGAATTCGACGTCGAAAACTTGAGATATTTGACTTTGAAAAGTATACATATGATAAATACAACTGAGCCATATACTTTCTTTTGCCCGTCAGTGTAGTATCAGAAATGTCAGAAACATTAATATTTAGTTCAGATCCATGGTTTCACTGTTTCAAAGGTTTATTGTATATAATGTATTATTCAGATGTATGTGTAAATCCATCTGTATGCTCCATGTCGTTTTTAATATTGAAAGCAGGATAAATTCTTACAGACCAGTTTTTATCTAACACTGGAGGGAAATGTCAATTAGTGGAAAGGAAATGTATTATAAAAACTTTAAACATTCATTTATTTTACTGAAAAAACTTCTACCGAAATGTTTCGATTTGTTTATATTTACAATCTGGCATTTAAAGGGGCAGTAGCACGTTTTTTGAAATTTTTATTTTTTCAAATTTCCCATTTATAATGATGGTTTATGTCATTTATATTTACTTTAGAGGGTAAAATATCTTATTACACAAACCAATTATCCGTAGTGGTAATAACGGTGTTGCTTATAAAGCTAAAATTGCATGGCGGCCATTTTATTGTGAACACATTTTATTATTTGGAATGACAAAAACGATTCCCATAGCTTTACGGAACCATGTAAACTCATTGTATAACTTGATTTTCTGAAGAGAGAAGGGTGCTTTACTTTTAGCGACATTATTTTTCCAAAATATTCCATCAACTTATTTGAGCCAAAAAACGTGCTACTGCCCCTTTAACGTATCAATTGAAACTAGCATATCGGTGGATAGATACTGTAAACTTAAGAGTAGTCAGTGACGAATTACACTTCATACTAAAACATGCATCACAAATTTAAATGGCGAGCGATACATTTGTCGCAAAGTGTCTTAATAACACATTTAAACTATTCTGTCACTAAAAACTATAACATATGGGAATTATTTGCAAATGTTCTGACAAATATTCAGTAAGTTTCTGTATTAGTTTGCAATGTATGTATCCACTATTTATGATTAATGTGTGTTGGATGATTCATTGTATTCCCGTATCAATCCACATATGCATGCTACGAATTGTTATATGCATTTATGTAAGTCAGTTCATGTACCAGAGATATGTAATGAATAAACATGTCTACCATCGTAACTACACCCAAAGAGGAAAAATAGAACGTTTGTCAAAATCAGTCTAACATTAATTTAGACTCTGAAAAGTGTTTATTCTGAAATTTGCACCAATTTATTAAATATTGAAAGGTGCCATCCATTTCAATATTTTACAAAATTGTGATATTTACGAATAAATATTTTGAGTGTGGGTCTAGTCAACAGCAGACATGTTGCATTAACACCATATATTTTAAAAACATTGCAAAGTTGTTTTTTTAGATGTCAGACAATATAACAATAGAATGACACTAGTTTCGACGTTTAGTGGGATAAAAGGGGTGATCCTTGCCTTGTATTACAGAAAAGACAATTTTAGAGATAAGAGCTATGAGAGTTAAGCCCAGATATACACCTGCAATAACCAAGTTTACACCAATGTTCACGAACACAGATCCAAAGGAGATCCAGATCCCTGGAAAGTAAGTTGTAAATGTGTACCTAGTATATCTATCAAGACAAAAATCTAACACATCTGCTGCAATAACATACACAGCAACGAAAATTAAAACAATGGTGATTATGAGTTGCGGGTTTGTCTCCCCAGATCTTACAAAGATGAGAATGGTAAGATTTACAAAAGTCAAAATTACCAACCAAACTGAATATAGACCTAAACCATTGTGGACGAAGGCTCTGGTTAGTATATCATCAAGACGCCGGTTTTGTTTAGCGAGTAATTGTCTACTGTTATACAGCTGACTTTGAGCAAGAACCAAACACACTGTTAAAGTAATTGTTAGAAAAATCAGCAGGATGAAAACAAGTTCGATTACGAAACGTCCAGCGATGGTGATCCCAATTTGAAGGAGGAGACTGAGAACATACAACCCGAGGAATGTTGGACTGAGGAGAACAGGAGGCCCGAGGCGCCGGAACCGGAAACTGAGGCGGAAAGAGAAGATAATCCAGAGGAACTGCCAAAGAAATATAAAATACCAAATCCCGAATATCCAAGGAGGGAAGTTGATTGAAGTGTTGTTCTTGAAATATATGGCATCCGTTACACTCAGGAGCGCGACTGAAAGAAGAAATCATGCACAATTTTTTTGAAAAAGTAAACAACTTACTTTAAAAAATAGAAACAAGTTAGACAATAAACGTCAATATATAATATGTATATGATATAAATATATAATTCATGTTTGAAGACAAGGATAAAATATAGAAACGGTTTTGTCACTGATCTATTTTCTCCAAGTGGAGAACATATACAAACTATCAATTAGCACAGTAGAGTCTTCTTCTGTGGGGTCATAAAACAAGAAGTCATATTTTTATGTGAAGGGAATAGTCGTTTGTTTAGGAACATTGTGGTTACTATTTACTAACATGATATTTAACAGCAGTGTTGTTATCATTTATAACCTGTTATTTAGTAACATTGTGGTTACCATTTAATAACATGATATTTAGTAAGAGTGTAGTTATCATTAAATAATTAACCTGATATTAAGTAACATTATGGTTACCTTTTAATAACATGGCTTTCAGCAGAAATCCACTTACCATTTACTAACATGATATTCAGTAAGAGTGTAGTTATCATTTATAACCTGGATTTAGTAACATTATGGTGACCATTATTTTTGTAACATGACATTTACTAAGGGTGTAGTTATCATTTATAACCCGGCATTAAGTAACATTATGGTTACCTTTTAATAACATGGCTTTCAGCAGAAATCCACTTACCATTTACTAACATGATATTCAGTAAGAGTGTAGTTATCATTTATAACCTGGATTTAGTAACATTATGGTGACCATTATTTTTGTATCATGACATTTACTAAGGGTGTAGTTATCATGTATAACCCGGCATTAAGTAACATTATGGTTACCTTTTAATAATATGGCTTTCAGCAGAAATCCACTTACCATTTACTAACATGATATTCAGTAAGAGTGTAGTTATCATTTATAACCTGGATTTAGTAACATTATGGTGACCATTATTTTTGTAACATGACATTTACTAAGGGTGTAGTTATCATTTATAACCCTGCATTAAGTAACATTATGGTTACCTTTTAATAACATGGCTTTCAGCAGAAATCCACTTACCATTTACTAACATGATATTCAGTAAGAGTGTAGTTATCATTTATAACCTGGATTTAGTAACATTATGGTGACCATTATTTTTGTAACATGACATTTACTAAGGGTGTAGTTATCATTTATAACCCGGCATTAAGTAACATTGTGGTTACCAATTAATTACGTGGCTTTCAGCAGCAGTCCACTTACTATTTACTAACATGAGATTTAGTATTGGTGTAGTTATAATTAAATAACTTGATAGTTAGCAACTGTGTAGTTACCATTCAATCACTTGGTATTTAGTAACAATATCATATACCTGGTGAAGGAAGAGATGGCAGTAACAGGAATACCACCCAAAGCACAATATTTATGAGGTAGAGCACAACAATTGTGACGTTTAAAGCCAATAGTTTTGTATAGAGTTCCATGGCCTGTTAACTTGATTCAGTCCTGAAAAGACAACATCAAATTGATAAAATTATAGTATTACCCACGTGGTACTTCGTAAAGGGGTTTCATAACAATCTATTGTGACACATATGTGTCATAACACTTTCTAGTAATTAATTGGCTAACGATGACATTTGACATCGCCTGGACTACTTTATACATTCATAAAACGAACGTGAATTCATTCATGAAATTTAGTAATTTACGAAACGCTAGATCTATTCTCTCGATGAAAACAACGTCTTCGTAAGGGCACTCACTGATTTTATACTCACGAGACAAAATTAACTGAAAGGAAAGAAATCCATTTCAAGGCCGATGTTCATCTAAAACGTACAGTTAATGAGGTTGTTTTAACTTGTTTACACATTTCGACGACGAGAACCAAGCGAATGGCGGCCGCCATGACATGACGTTATTCAAAGGACGGATAACTCTCATCTCCTGTCCTCGAACAGGGAGATTTTATATTGCATACGCTTCCTTCAGAATGACAGGTGCAACTGGTTTCGCCATACAGAACATCACAAATTATAGAATGGTGCGGTTTTAAAAGTGTGAATATTTAACGCCGCAAAAGTATGAACGTATAGATGCTGTGACAGGGTTGATATTACTCCGCTTATAAATATATTTTAATACACAATACATCGTATGAACTGCAAGTTGGTAATAAATAGGATACATAACTCGTTCCCCTTTCTTATCAAGTTCATGTCCCTCGTGCAATAATTTTGGTTTGTCTTTCGCCAAGGCTCGAGAGGTATAATTATTTCACTCGGCACTAACTTAAAATGAAAGGAGAAGCTTGTTAGATATCCTTTAAATATAATATTTCGCTTTAGCGTTCATGTACTTTCGAAAAGGGAACTGCTTGGAGTAATCAAAAGTCATTATGCTGATGAATTAAACGTAACTACACTGTAACATATTAAAAATAATATTTAGAATATATAACGAAAAAGTGATAGATCGGCAATATATTTGCTATCCCTATTTCCAACTGCTATTCCTAATTTCATTATTTGTCTAGTAAAGTATATGATATAGTTTCATTGTGTATACGACGGTCACTTTAATAGAAAGTTATATACAGCAATGAAATGAAGATGTATGGTTTTTCGCAAAACACAAACAACAATGGATTAATATACCAAATTCGTTAATATCGGAAATAATAAATTATATATTATTAATATATAAATTATTACTTACAGTTTTCCTTTTGTCTGCATTGTAAAGTTGGACGGCTATTTTTGATAACTGTGAAACTCGATTTAGGAGATGGTTATTTCATTCTATTCACGTTCTCGGAACATCAATGTTGACATTGCTATTCAATCCATGTATTCATGCTTCGCTTGTACTGTGTCACATCACTCTTTCTTACAATGAATAGTGTTAGATATAGCGTATTTCTGTCAAGAATACCGACGATCAGTCATCAAGGAAGCTTTCATTTCCTTAACTGTGTATCTAACGTTCACAGAGTCAATGTAAAAAAGTGTAAATTAAGTAATACAATAATGCAATAAATAGGCTTTGGCTTCCGCTGTTGGACATTCATAGATACAAGTGAAACATATAGAGTTATCGTTCGTAGAGCACTCTCCACATACCACAATATGTTCTTCATGAACACAGTGGTGTAGGGGTTTTCATGGAGCACAGTGGTGTAGGTGTTTTGCAGCACAGTGGTGTAGTGGTTAGCATGCTGGCCTCTCACCCCTAAGGCCCGGGTTCGAATCCCGGTGAAGACACCAACAATTTGTGACCTGGGTCTCATGCTGTGTCGTGTCCCTGGGCAAGGCACTTCATCCACATTGCACGCAATCCACCCAGCTGTGTAAGTGGGTACCTGAACACAGGAAGTACGGACCTATGGTCGCGAGGAGCGCTAAGTAGTGGCACCGAAAGTACAATTCCTTCAGGGTAATAATTGTAGCGCCATTGAGCAGTGCTTGCACTGGATATTAGGCGTTAAAATGTAAATTATTATTATTATCTTGAAGACGACACCAAGTCAAACACAAGCTAATTTTTTTAGAAACGGATACGATGAATAATGGTTTTATATAATTGAATTTATAAGCGAAATAAACTGTCTATCAAGCTATAGTGAAAATAACTTATATTTTCACTGTGACAAGTGACTGATAACATTTGACGTCGTAAAACAGTGGTCTGACGTAACGATTTATATTATGACGTCACATTGTTACTGTGGTGACCGGGTGTTCCTAGCGGCCCGTTCAACATGAAAAGCGCAATAACAAGGATAACCACTTGTGAAAATATTAACCTCTACCTCACTCGATGAGATAAACATGGCATTAGTCAAGAAAAGACAGACTCTATGTATAATTCTTGTTGTATACGCTTCAACTTTAAGAAACTATGAAACAATTAACTGGTTGCTTAATAGTGAAGATCGAATCCGAGTCAAGAAGAGATTAAAGGAATTTTCGTTGACTTTATAACAAACATATTTGCAGTGAATATACAATTTTATACGACCCTCGTTAGGTTTGATGACTAAAATATGTTAAGTAAATCTATTCATTATTTTTGAAAAAATTTAATAATTTAAATTGCTTTAAGCTATTCATTTGAGAATAGAAAATTATACAAAGTATCATTGAGCGTTATTTTCCTAAAATGAAATGCAAAGATTCTACTTTTTTAGATGGCCTTTTATAACCCATCGTGATCATTATGACGAAATAAAAGTTGCCCAACGTTGTTTAATGCATGGGAAGCTTTTTTGTGATATATGATAGTGATTTGTGATAGGTAGTTTCACAGGTTTTTTGGGTTTTTTTTTATCACAGTGTTATTTGCATATCTTATTTAAGTAAAAACCCAGAAATATAAATAAGGATTTACGGATTTAATATAGTCGTATTATGAGCTTGTGGATATTTTGAAAATATCACAGATGCCTCTACGTTCATGTATTTTCCATATTTTGAATATCAGTGAAGTTCAGCAAGAATCGGCGCTGTTCCTCGAATAAGTTTTATTGCTTGAAACACAGAGAGTAAGAAGGGTTGATTTGCTGCCCCACAGAGAGATATGATTTGTGAAACTTGTGGTGTTACCTTAGGCAGGATGCTTTATTCAAAGTGTAACTCTCTTCACCCAGCACTACAAGTGGGTACCTGGTATGGAGGTGTCGGTGATGTGAGAGATAAGCTTCAAAAGCGTCTTAATTGACAGCTAGGTCCATAGTCCCAGTGAGTCGAATGTTTAATGCGTATTCGCTCCAAGACGAAAAGCGGCACTATATGATGACTGATGTTGTTTTTGTAGTGTTTGCATCAGGGATTAGTGAGGGATTATCCCTCTCCTTGTGATGAACGGGGTGGTGAACTGTTCTCTTGTTGGTGAACTGAAATGCGGAAAAAATTGGTTGGGGATGAAATGGGGAGGGGCCATCGTTCGCAAGAAGACGAAAACGAAACTCGCTCAATATCTATACACACCACAAAAAAATCGTCTTTACGCGAACTGACCTACTTGGGAATGAACGCTATTGGTCCTTAAAGGCGCTGTAGCACGTTTTTTTGTATATTATTTTTTCTCAAATTTATCATTTATTATTCAAGTTTATAGAATATATTGTTACATTAGAGGGTAAAACATCCCATTTCACGACCGGATAAGCCGTTTACATAGAAAACGGTTATCGGAATTGGTGGAAAATGGTGCAACGTGTAAAACGACAGCGTGAGAGGTAGATTTGTTGGTCATATGTGATTTGAGATTTCAGACAGCAAGATGGTTGACCATCCCATTGTACCACATTTAAAACTCTACTTTGATTGTTTAGGTATCGCTACATCAGTCACATCACTTGAACTACCATCGAGTGGCCATTTTAATATTCACACATTAAAATGGAAGTTCGATGGGAAATGGACTCGCATGGCTAAACCGAGCCACGAACATTCGTTTGAGAACTCTTTTTACTGATTCAGGAGATTTATTAGTCATTGGTAACACTTACTTGCCTTTCGTGAGAGCACTTCATTTCAGTAGGCAAAACGTGTTTCAGCGCCTTTAAATCATGGTACTAATATGTGTAAGCTTTGTGCATAACCTTCGTGTCGTGGAGTTCAACACGGCTTAAGTATTCCCATTATTATTATTATTAAATAGCAGTCGATACATGTAGGAAAGTACGTGAGCTAAATCCAAAGCTCTACTTAGAATTCATCCAGTTGTCACCACAACATTGCATACTACCTACTACATGTTCGCTGTATCGATACAAATGTTTAGACTCCATATACATGCTAACTTTTGAAGCTGTTTGCCTCGACATTTTGACAAGCGACTACAAGTTTATGCTAACGGTTATAAACTATTGTAAAGACGGAATGAACACATTGCACCCTAAGTCCTAAACTGAAAAAAACATTGTCAAAACAGTCAAACTGCTTTTAAGGAGGTTACTTAACATTGTTACTGCAACCTCAGTTGTCAGATTAAGAGGTTACACATCCTTGTACTTTCTCTTTGTTGGAGATTTAACGAGCCTTTTCCAGCTGAGATGATTTCATACTCGGGCAGCTCTGTAGCTTTTTGTTTTCAGTAACAGTGTCATGTATGCACATTATAAATTCAAATGACATCATTGCATCATAATTGTACCAAATAGTAGTTATGTTTTTGAAAAAAGGGGTTTTTTGCTTTATAAGTCTAATAGTAAACACCTCCTTAAACAACTTTCAAATTTAGAGATAGGTTTAGCACATATTTCTCATTAACAGCTGGGTGTCTGTGAAGTAAGCGAACAGTTACTTATTCCTTCTTCCCTATTCAAAATGTGAAGTTCACATACTTGTGTATTTTAGTGCAAATATCATGTCATTTGGCATGCATTTGAAGCATCGTGTCAACGCGAAAACTAAACCGATCACTTTGCATGTTTGCGTTATAAGAAAACAGTTGAGTATTCAATAACATAATCTGATTTGATGCCTCATAGTAAACAGTTATAGTTTTGGTAGCTCTCAAAAGGGACAGGAATCAACACTGCTTTTTTTTTCGTTTGTGAAATATTCATTAAGTAACTGGATCAAACATACATCATAATATTTCCTCTTATTCTCATTCAATATATATGAAAACTTTTATTCGAAAATTAATGAAATTTGAATTTTCCAAATGTGACCTCTTTTGTAAATTTCATTCTGCCAAATTTCACGAACCTGCACGACTGACGTGATGATGACATGAAACGTTTGAGAATGATCATTGAGCACATGGTTATAGGATGATTCATTGTCAGTGTTTGTGATGCAATTTTATTGACGTTAAAATGAACGTCAATTTACATAATATTTGCACTAAGGTGAACAAAATTTAGGTATGCAGCTGTATTGTTGTGAAACATTAGCAATTTCTTGAGATTTTTCAAATTCGTAAAGAATCGCCTTGCTGAATGATCAGTTTCCTTCAATACAACTTGTTGTCTCAGCGTTCAGACTCATAAATTAAAGCAACACTTTCTGTTTCAAATTCAAGGCAACCATTTTTGTTTGGAAATGTTCATCGTCACGGTGTAACCATTCACATATGGACACATACTCGCAATGTTCGATTGCTAACAAAGATTAACTACACTTATAAACATATAATGGTGAAGAACCAATTACCATTGATTATAACACTTTTAACAATTTAGGCCTGGGGATAAATAGAAAATACTACACGAGGTCAACGAGTGTCCTTCCGATGGTATCAGACCGAAATTATTTTTGATGATACGCAACTGTTCATCGACATATAAGAAATATTCTATGTGAAAATTAATAAATGTGCCTGATTCTGCACACATTTCCAACCTTTTATACATGGTAGGGGTCATGTTTCTTCATTTCTTACCCCTGTCTTCATCAAACAAAGATATTTTAACTAAAATTTAACCACAGTCACCAATTAATTAACTACTGCATATAAGTATTATTGTATCGTACCATAGTCAAATGCATCATATTTCTTTTAAATATTAAATTAATCGAAACCAACTGAGGTGTTTACTTTATTTTGCCTGGCAGTTTACATTCATAGGTGGAAACAGAGCAAATTCGTCTGCTAACACTGGTTGATGACAGTTATAAATAAATGAATAAGGGGGCACTTCATTATTTTTCCTATCCTATCTCTATACTTGTCCATATATCTCGGTTCAAGCAAAATTCCCTAGCGGGGAAAAGGGGTACCATATACTGTATCCCTACTTCTTATCCAAAGAAAACACAGCTTTCATCGGAATGGTCGACCAAGCGATTTCAAATATCTTAGCATTTGATTGTAAAGGGTTTTGTTAATTAGCATATATCCTTCGAATATGTCTGATGTAAATACTAACATAAACTATTTTCGGTTTTTGTCCCTGATTTGGTCTTCTTTATTTATCAGCATGTGTATGATCAATTGTCTTAAGAAAAGCAAATAGCATATTACCAATCAGGACATTCCCTTTCAAGACGAGAAAGATCCGAGATTAGGATCGGAAATCTGAAGGAATGGAGAACTAGTACTAGTTTGAATTTTTGAAAGTATAAACTTACATCCAAAGTTTTAAATATACAGACATTCAGACCAGTAAATAATCATGTATTGCTTAAATTATAATGTCAATGCCATCCTGATTTACCAACTTTCCTCTAAATTTAAGCCTTGTCTCATTTCCTCAACAACGTTGTGCTAGCGTAGTCGAGCTCACTGTGAAATGCGGTAAGGTTAAATAAGCCAATTGTGCCTTAGAGGGGAAGTTGGTCATTTGCATGACGAGCATATTAGTTTAAGCTTTATGCGTGTAAATGAGAAGGATTTCAAATATGATGGAATATTGAAAATTTAACTTGATATGGAGACTTAACGAGAAACATAAACTTTAGTTTATTCAAAAAAGCATAAAATAATAGGATAAGAACTTAAGTTTTTACTTCCTTGATGAAACATTTTACATTCAATACTGATCACCGTAGTTGTCAAATTTACTAAACCATTGCACAACATCTGAAAAGGAGCTGACGATATTTCTAGAGACTCACTGCCTTGTCTGGCAACGAACAAATAAGAATATAATCGTGAGCAAGAACCTTTTACTCTGTTACTTTAAACAGGCGATTTGTGTTCGCAAAATACTTATCTGAAACGATTAAGCATTTACAAAATGTGTGACTATCACGAACATGAGAGTTACTTTTACATTCAACTGTATCTGAAACGATTAAGCATTTACACAATCTGTGACTATCAACAACATGACAATTACTTTTACATGCAACTGTATCTGAAACGATTAAGCATTTACAAAATCTGTGACTATCAACAACATGACAATTACTTTTACATGCAACTGCAATGACACATCTAATTATGACAAACCATGCTATTATTTTGTTACTTGATACAGAGGGTTATCAATGCTTTGTATAACTGCGAAAACAATCTTAGAGATAAGAACTACAATATTTAGTCCGAGGTAGACAGCCACTATAATCAGATTCCGTCCAAAAGCTACTGTTACTATAGCAGATGATACCCACACTGCAACAATGAAGGTGGTGAAAGTATACCGCATCGCACGGTCAAAGACAAAATCAAGTACATCAACGACGATTCTAAAGAGTCCTAAGAAAACAAGAACTACTGTTATGATACTCTGGAGATCAAACTGAGACCGGAAGTTGACCAAAACTATTAAATTGAAAAAGACCAAGAAAACGACCCATGAAAGGTATAGTGCTACACCATTGTGGACAAGAGCCCGGATGAGCAGGTCATCATTTAAACGATTTTGGGATTGGAGCGTTTGAATGTTCTTGAATAAGGTAGTGTGTACCATAATGTATGCTACAAATAAAATTATAGATTGGAGAAGAAGCAGTGCAAAAGTTAGTTCAGTTACGAAACGTCCTGAGACGGTGACTCCGATTTGAAGAAGGAGGGTGAGGACAAACAACCCGAGGAATGTTGGACTGAGAAGAACAGGAGGCCCGAGGCGCCTGAACCGGAAACTGAGGCGGAAAGAGAAGATAATCCAGAGGAACTGCCAGATATAAATGGCCGACCATATTGCAAAAGTCCAAAACGGGATGTTGATCTCAGTGTTGTCCTTGAAGTAAATTGCATCCGTGATGCTAAGCAAGGCAACTGAAAAATAAAAGAATATATTTCAAGATTTAAACCATTTTTTGTTAAATCGATAAAATAAAACAATACAAATTGTGTAAAGAATGCCGCTATGTATTTAAAGGGCGATAAAACTGGACAATTTCATCAGCGGTAATATGCTGAGAGTTTTATTTATTAGCCGTAGTAATCATATAAGATAATTAAGTATGCCAATCCGCCATCAGGAGATACTTCAGCGATATTTATTCTATATTTCTACATCATTTTTTGATAAAATTACGAAACGAAAATAATCACCAAATAGAAATTTCTTGTACTAATTTCATTCATTAACTTTGACATGTTTTTTCATGTAAATGTCAACCACTTTGTGAAATATTAAATGCACTGAAAAAATCTTAATTTCATTGTAATATTTATAAAACCAGGAAAAAATGCATATGATGAAATTATAGAATCCAAGGGTAATAACACTGGAAACTCAGTGAAATCATGGATACAATGTACATTTGTTATTTTGTGTTTGTGCTTACGAAATAATTACTTTGCTCCACTTTCGTTTTTACCTTATTGCAACTTTAACTTCGCCATTTTTATTTACCAGGATATTTCACAGGGGGTAAGCCCAGTCCATGCTAAACCGGAAGTTGGCAGTCGTCAACAACTATTTTCTCGACAGACAGTAGTTTTTCAACTCGGGTGGGTCCCGAAATTGGTTAGTTTTGAACATTTTCAATTGAATGATGTTAACGATATCAACTTCTTTCAACTCTTGAATAGCTATAGTTTACAATCGCTACATCTTTAGAACATGACATGTAATATATAGTTTAGAATTTTAACATTTTGGAGCCAGTCAATTGTCGTCAGGGAGAAAATCCGCGAAAAGGCGACTTTCTACATGAATACAGCAAATCTACATGGATCAAGTCCATGTTTTGTGAAAGTTTATGTCGAATGTGATAATTTAGGGCTTGAATCAAAGTTACAGCTTTCACGTATTGATCAAAACCGAGATATTAGCAAAATTAAAAACTGGACACATTGATGGTAGTTGCTCCATCACTGTCCAGGTTGTTGAAAAATCCAAAAACTAACTGTCCATGGTAGTTGCTATGCAGGAAACCCTTCTTTTTTTACATTGTAGGGGTTAATAGTACATGTAAAGGTGCAACTTGAATTGATTTTAGTTGATGCTGTGCATACAATTTCATTGACAATTTAATTGGTAAACTAATGTACACACTAATATTTAAATTTGCGTAAATGTCGAAAAAACAAACGAATATAAATAACATATAAATCCATCGACTTTATGTTTTAACTGCAACTTATTATTTTAATAATAGTGTCATTTGTGTCATTCTTAGAAAAATAATGTAATAATAATTTATTACTATCCCTATCGAGGACTTATCAAAACCACGATGTAATGGATGTCATCTTCAACTACAGTCTGGTCATCCATTAGTCTAGGAATGATATCCCCTTTGACTAGTATCAGCACTATAAGACATTGTGATAGTACTGACATAAAACAATGATCCTGTCGACATTTATTTCCAAAATTTAAATTATCGGGCGAAAATATTTTTGGGATATATTGAACCTGTTGTTTTTACCATTTATATTTCTGCATTATATAATTTTTAATTTTACCTTTTTTAAAAGTTGATTGTTATTAAAGTTCAAAGGACAGGAGGAAATGAGCATATCCTTTCGAGCAACATGTCATCAATATTTTAAGACTAGATATGTTTGTAAATATTTGGCATAGCTTTACTGGATGTTACTGATTGATATGAACTGCAATCTCCGTTTACTCAAAAAATGCCTTGTAAATTATTGGGACGTGACCTTAGTTGTGAAATCACTCACAAATTAACAAAATATTTCAAGATGCATTAAGCTATTTTTTTAATCCTGGTCATGTAGCTTTACATTTCGAAAAGATTCAGAGGGCCATTCAGTCCATCAAACCAGTTCACCAAAGTTTCAATCGTAAACGTCCTGTAATGTTGCTTGGTGACTGTAAGTACCTGAAATTGATTTATTATTCACCATCATCCTATCATCATGTCTTTGAGAAAGGACATTGTATTCAAACATTGTATAAATCACAAATGAAGACAGACGCCTTTAAAATAATTAATGATGCATGGAATAATATTTTTGACGTAATTTTTTTTTACTGTAATGGTAATGTTTTCTATGACTTAATATTTACTGTACATAGAATATTATTCGGGGAGCAACGCCTGCAGAAACATGCTGTTAAAGAAGAATGTTCTGAGAACGCATTTGACTCAATTCTCTTCCCACAGAAGTTACTCCCTTCAGATTTCCGATCCTAACCTCTGTTCTATATAGCTTGAAAACGAGGTCTTCAGCAGCATGTCCTAGCGGGGGAAATGGGAACCTCATACTGTATCCCTGCTTCTTAACCAATGACAACTCACCTGTCAACAGAGTGACTTCAAAGATCTAGGCATTTGACTGTAAAGGCTTTTGCTCATTAGCATATGTCTTTCGAATATGCCTGATGTAAATAACATAAATGAACTATTTTTGATATGTGACTCTGATTTGGTCTTCAAGCATGTTTATGATCAATTGTTTTCACAAAATCAAATACCATATCTCGAGGAAAACACATGGAACGAGAAAATGTTTATCTAAAGTTTATTTTTATCATCATGATGTGTTATTGGCAAATGTCACTTTTACAACGGCGTCGTTGATTGCATAACTAGATTCAATTGCAACCAATGAAGACACTCCATTTCTGCTCTCGATTTCAAGCGATAAAGAATAGAGGTTAGTATCGGAAAGAGTAACCTCTGTGGGAAGAGAATGCGAATACCATGTATACCTCATCTTGTGAAGCAGAAATCTCCTGAAAAAATAGATTTCTACTTCACTCAATGATATCTATTCACGTGATATTCTTTCTGCCCTCGGTTGAAAACTAATATAATATAGGAACAGTGCTTATAATTTAGAGACTGCTGTTAGTACAAACTCCAAAACTTTTCTCGAAATGAAGAATTGTTGAAATGTGAAATATGCTTGTACCTTTCCCTGCAGAACTTGACAGAGATGCAATCTTTGGGAATCTTTGACTCAAAATAACAGAAAAAATACTGACCAAATAATCATGTGTTAATCGAAAATCTATAAATCGACACTGTTTTCATAAGACAGGTCAAGGTTAGTACTGTTAAAAGCGGGACTCGCTTAAGAGAATCATAAAAAGTCAAATTTAGTTGCATCCTACTCAAGTCATAACTTCCTACACAAGGTTTACTTCATTAGGATAGATAAATTTAGTTACTGATGACCATCATTTTCATTCTGCATAACGTTTTCCTGTTACCTACTGACAACTATCAGACCAACTACCCGTACAGTTCATTTTCAACAACCTGTACAGTGTGGTTGTCAACAGGAGCAACTACCATGGATGTGTACAATTTTTAATTGTGCTAATATCTCGGCTTCGGTTAATTTGTGAATGCTATAACTGTGATACAAGTTCTAGATTATCATATTCAACTTAAAACTACATGAAATATCTGCTACATCCATGTAGATCTGCTGTATTCATGTTGAAAGTCGCCTTTTCGCGGATTTTCTCTCTGACGACGATTGACTAGTTCCGGAATGTTAAAATCCTAAATTATTTATTATATGTCATGTTCTAAAGATGTAGCGATTGTAAACTATAGCTATTCAAGAGTTGAAACAGGTTGATATTGATAACATCATTCAATTGAAAATGTTCAAAACTAACCAATTTCGGGACCTACCCGAGTTGAAAAACTACTGTCTGTCGAGAAAATGGTTGTTGACGACTGCCAACTTCCGGTTTAGAATGGACAGGGCTTACCCCCTGTGTATTTTAACATGTCCATCACTTACATTTTCTATTTAATTGTAACCCCGCCTTAGCTACTACACTTGCTTCTTCCATCTCTCTCCCGGGTTTTACGAACTCCAGGGCACTGTCATTTAAATTTTCTATTTAATTGTAACCCCGCCTTAGCTGCTACACTTGCTTCTTCCATCTCTCTCCCGGGTTTTACGAACTCCAGGGCACTGTCATTTAAATTTTCTATTTAATTGTAACCCCGCCTTAGCTGCTACACTTGCTTCTTCCATCTCTCTCCCGGGTTTTACGAACTCCAGGGCACTGTCATTTAAATTTTCTATTTAATTGTAACCCCGCCTTAGCTGCTACACTTGCTTCTTCCATCTCTCTCCCGGGTTTTACGAACTCCAGGGCACTGTCATTTAAATTTTCTATTTAATTGTAACCCCGCCTTAGCTGCTACACTTGCTTCTTCCATCTCTCTCCCGGGTTTTACGAACTCCAGGGCACTGTCATTTAAATTTTCTATTTAATTGTAACCCCGCCTTAGCTGCTACACTTGCTTCTTCCATCTCTCTCCCGGGTTTAACGAACTCCAGGGCACTGTCATTTAAATTTTCTATTTAATTGTAACCCCGCCTTAGCTGCTACACTTGCTTCTTCCATCTCTCTCCCGGGTTTTACGAACTCCAGGGCACTGTCATTTAAATTTTCTATTTAATTGTAACCCCGCCTTAGCTGCTACACTTGCTTCTTCCATCTCTCTCCCGGGTTTTACGAACTCCAGGGCACTGGGTTGCGGTAACCTCCCCATCCAAAATCTTTCATATTACTAGCCAGCCCCAATTGTTCGCCAATGTATTTATATTCAAAATATTAAAATGTATACCTCTTACAACTTATCGTGTAAAGCACACATTTTATTTTCAAGAACAGTACCTGGATCAGGTAGACTTGGGAGAGTAAGAAAGATAATCCAAACCACCAGATTGATGACGTAGAGCACCAATATTGTGACGTTCAGCGCAAGCAAGATATAGAACATCTCCATGGCGATTAACTATAAATTGAAGAATTGCATGCTTTATAATTTACTTATTAATAAATTTTTTGTGATGTAGATCATTTTGTAAGCGTAAAATAGGCAAGGTTCAATTTCCGCACACGACATATTAACATTGTTCAATTTAACGCTGACTACAAATTGACATAGAGTAATGGCGATTGTTGTTAAGATATTGGCTATTTTGATATATTTATGTCCACTTTAACTTGCCGCCACTATAACACGCTCTCTTTTGAATGCTTACAGTTATGACTTTAATTCCATTTCAGTTTATACAATGTTTTAAAGTACCGAAAACAAAAGTTTACATATTGATTTATATACTTTACAAACGTTTAAAACTAAAAAGAGAAACTCGACATATCAAACATTTTACATTCGATTATTACAAATTGAAATATTAATTACTAAATATTTAATTTTAAAATAACTACTAACCGTTTATCAAACACATATTTTCCTCCAATAACTCACGAAGCACAGTATGTATTCGTATGTAGGCCACTCGCAGTCTAGCCACAGAACAACATGTTAATATATATTCAACATAGATCCGAGTGGAATATCAACAGGATATAACGATAAATTATTCATACAACATGAAGTAACTTGTAACGTACGACTTGTCTAAATTGTTTTGTTGAAGTAGAATACACCTAAAGTTAACCCTCTCTCTGCAAAATAAACCACATTATCAAACTACTACCCATAAAACGTGATACCTGAAACGGCCTTTCTAAACCGTATAATCCGGTACGAGGGACTTACAACATTGTATGTCCCCCCAGGAGGGTTTACACAGACAATTATAAATCCCGTTAGGAGGAATTACAATGATTGTAAACCCTGATATATTTGCTAAGATGACGGCTTGAAAGTAAAAATCTGAAGAAACTATCTTAGACTAATTTTGAAAAAATTCTCAAATATATGACAGAACATGAACAGCAAATGTTTTGAAGAAAGTGGGTCTGGAACGCGTATCCACCAACACTTGTGGTACGTGAGCCAGCGCTTTTAATAGTCTACTGCGGCAACGAGGCAGATGAGATTCCATGATACAGAAGCAACTTATATAGCGCGGGTTGTAAACAGGGATTTCAGGTTCCAAACAAGGATTTTATGAACGACTCTATTTACCAGGGATCCTCAACATAACGCGATAACAAAGCCTGTTTCACACTTAAAAACGGTTGATAATATAGATAAACCATTCTACCTCGGATATGGTAAGGTTGTAAGGTTTCTCTTTATATTAATCTGTCGTGACGTCATGGATAAATTTGCTGTATCTCATGTACCCCACACAATACAATCACCAAATTACATAGGCACATTGACAAATTGATGTTATTTGTAGTTGTAGATGTCAACAGTTTTGAAATAATTTGAAGAAAGACGAAAATCTGTGTTAACTAAAGAGAAAGTTTATTTTTGGGCAAACACGGCAAAAATCCCGACTTTTATAGAAATGAAAATTGCACGAGTTTTTCGCTTATGAGTGCTATGTATTACACATGTAAACATTCATATACGACGGCGCTAAATAGTTCGTTTTTCAACCAGCTGCTTTCACGGTGCCAGTTCTAACCATCTTTGTATGAGGTTTCGTGAGACCGCAAATCTTATTGAACAAACAAGCGTATAGCGACCCCGTTTATCCGCACATTTGGGTTACAGTTAAAACTCGTCTGGATAGCAAGACGTTCGGTTACGCGAATCATAGACATGGACAGAGAACATACGGATGGTCGGGGTTCCGGATAAACGGGATCCGGTTAAAGGCGTTCTCACGATATAATGTATATGCTTGACAATGTTTGCGTTCTATCGCCAGTTAGGAATGACAACATATCACTAATAATTAAACATACAGTAAAAGGACACTTACCTCCGCATTGCGCTGCTTTCAACTCATTTTTGAGTTTACATAAACAGTAAAAATGTCAAGATCAAGGTACAGGAAATATTTTAAACTTCACCAATTCCTGACAGTGAAATGAGAATGTGTTTGCTGTTTTCTGATGGACTTCGTTATACTGTTTTAAACAGATGGTTAGCGTACCTGACTAAATAAACATTCTGACTGTTTTAATTATTTGAAGGCATGTATGAACAAATTGCCAAACAATTCAAAGTGTCGAACCCCTGAACGGAAGGAGATCCAACAAAGCATTGTTTTGCTGGATTTTCTTTGGACGTTAGTATGTTTTAAAGAATCACGTATTTTCTGTGTGCGCTGTATTCATACCTCAAATATCATGCGAGTATGCAAGTATGTGGAACCATTCTAAGAATTTAAGAATTTAAGTTGAAATTAACAGTTTTAGACTTTTGGAATATAATCAGAAGATAAAAAGCTCCATTTGAACAATTCTGGCACTCGTAGATATTCACCACACGCACAAATGCATTTAGATAATAATTCATTTCGAACTTACTTTAGATAGAATCTGCGTGCATTGGATAATGATGAACATGGCCATTATCTATTGGGAGAATTATTAGATAATGTCTGTGTGTAATAAACATGTATATATATATATACACACTGTAGGTAGACAGCTTGCAACTGCTTCACTACTGTTGCTCTTGGATTCAACAACTTGCAAAGAGAAATCGTATCAACGCGAAGAAAACTAAATCAATATATCACCAAAGATTATGGGTGCTTAAGGCTGGAGAGAAGAACTGATGTGGGAGATTCCCATGTACAACCGTATCACTAATGTGTGTAATCGCATCACTACCGTGGGAACAGTATCACTTCTGTGTGTAACCATATCACTATCGTGTGTAACAGTATCACTACCGTGTATAACAGTATCACTACCGTGTATAACAGTATCACTACCGTGTGTAACAGTATCACTACCGTGTGTAACCGTATCACTACCGTGTGTAACCCTCGCTCTACCGTGTGTAACAGCATCACTGTCGTGTGTAACCGTAACACTACCGTGGGTAACAGTATCACTACCGTGGGTAACAGCATCACTGTCGTGTGTAACCGTAACACTACAGTGGGTAACAGTATCACTACCGTGTGTAACAGTATCACTATCGTGTGTAACCGTATCACTACCGTGGGTAACAGTATCACTGCCGTGTATAACCGTATCACTTCCGTGTATAACCGTATAACTACCGTGTGTAACCGTATCACTACCGTGTGTAACCGTATCACTACCTAGTATAACGGCCTCACCACCGCGTGTAACTGTATCACTACCGTGTGTAACCGTATCACTACCGTGTATAACCGTATCACTACCGTGAGTAACAGTATCACTATCGTGGGTAACCGTATCACTACCGTGTATAACCGTATAACTACAATGTGTAACCGTATCACTACCGTGTATAACCGTATCACTACCGTGGGTAACCGTATCACTACCGTGTATAACCGTATAACTACAATGTGTAACCGTATCACTACCGTGTGTAACCGTATCACTTCAATGTGTAACCGTATCACTACCTAGTATAACCGTATCACTACCTAGTATAACCCTATCACTACCTAGTATAACCCTATCACTACCGTGTGTAACCGTATCACTACCGTGTGTAACCCTATCACTACCGTGTGTAACCGTATTACTACCGTGTGTAACCGTATCACTACCTAGTATAACCCTATCACTACCGTGTGTAACTGTATCACTACCGTGTGTAACCCTATCACTACATTGTGTAACCGTATTACTACCGTGTGTAACCGTATCACTACCGTGTATAACCGTATCACTACCGTGTGTAACCCTATCACTACCGTGTGTAACCGTATCACTACCTAGTATAACCCTATCACTACCGTGTATAACAGTATCACTACCGTGTGTAACCGTATCACTACCGCGTGTAACCGTATCACTACTTTTCACTACCTAGTATAACGGTCTCACTACCGTGTGTAACCGTATCACTACCGTGTATAACCGTATCACTACCGTGTGTAACCCTATCACTACCTAGTATAACCGTATCACTACCTAGTATAACCGTATCACTACCGTGTGTAACCCTATCACTACCGTGTGTAACCGTATCATTAATATGTGTAACCGTATCCCTACCTATCACTACCGTGTGTAACCGTATCATTAATGTGTGTAACCGTATCCCTACTGAATCACTACCGCGTGTTACTGTATCACTACCGTGTGGAACCGTAGCTGTGCCCTGTGTAACCGTATCACTAACGTGTGTTACCCTAGCTCTACCGTGTATAACCCTACCGCGTGTAACCGTATCACTACTATTCACTACCTAGTATAACGGTCTCACTACCGTGTGTAACCGTATCACTAACGTGTATAACCGTATCACTACCGTGTGTAACCCTATCACTACCTAGTATAACCGTATCACTACCTAGTATAACCGCATCACTACCGTTTGTAACCGTATCACTACCGGGTGTAACCGTGTGAAACCGTATCATGAATATGTGTAACCGTATCCCTACCTATCACTACCGTGTGTAACCGTATCATTAATGTGTGTAACCGTATCCCTACTGTATCACTACCGCGTGTTACTGTATCACTACCGTGTGTAACCGTAGCTGTGCCCTGTGTAACCGTATCACTAACGTGTGTAACCCTAGCTCTACCGTGTATAACCCTAGCTCTACCGTGTGTAGCCGTATCACTACCGTGTGTAACCGTAGCTCTACCGTGTGTAACCGTATCACTACCGTGTGTAACCCTAGCTCTACCGTGTGAACCGTATCACTACCGTGTGTAACCGTAGCTGTACCTTGTGTAAACGTATCACTACCGTGTGTAACCCTAGCTCTACCGTGTGTAACCGTATCACTACCGTGTGTAACCGTAGATGTACCGTGTGTAACCGTATCACTACCGTGTGTAACCGTATCACTACCTAGTATAACCGTATCACTACCTAGTATAACCGTATCACTACCGTGTGTAACCGTATCACTACCGCGTGTTACCGTATCACTACTTTTCACTACCTAGTATAACGGTCTCACTACCGTGTGTAACCGTAT
The DNA here is from genome assembly GCA_936450465.1 of Gibbula magus. Taxonomy (NCBI): domain Eukaryota; kingdom Metazoa; phylum Mollusca; class Gastropoda; order Trochida; family Trochidae; genus Gibbula; species Gibbula magus. The sequence goes on from OW388295.1 coordinate 54,891,618, forward strand.
CACTACCGTGTATAACCGTATCACTACCGTGTGTAACCGTATCACTACCGTGTGTAACCATATCACTACCGTGTGTAACCGTATCACTACTTTTCACTACCTAGTATTACGGTCTCACTACCGTGTGTAACCGTATCACTACCGTGTATAACCGTATCACTACCGTGTATAACCGTATCACTACCGTGTGTAACCGTATCACTACCTAGTATAACCGTATCACTACCGTGTATAACCGTATCACTACCTAGTATAACCGTATCACTACCGTGTGTAACCCTATCATTACCGTGTGTAACCGTATCCCTACCTATCACTACCGTGTGTAACCGTATCATTAATGTGTGTAACCGTATCCCTACTGTATCACTACCGCGTGTTACTGTATCACTACCGTGTGTAACCGTAGCTGTGCCCTGTGTAACCGTATCACTAACGTGTGTTACCCTAGCTCTACCGTGTGTACCCGTATCACTACCGTGTGTAACCGTAGCTCTACCGTGTGTAACCGTATCACTACCGTGTATAACCGTATCACTACCGTGTGTAACCCTAGCTCTACCGTGTGTAACCGTATCACTACCGTGTGTAACCGTAGCTGTACCGTGTGTAACCGTATCACTACCACGTGTAACCGTATCACTACCGTGTGTAACCCTAGCTCTACCGTGTGTAACCGTATCACTACCGTTTGTAACCGTAGCTGTACCATGTGTAACCGTATCACTACCATGTGTAACCCTAGCTCTACCGTGTGTAACCGTATCACTACATTGTGTAACCGTAGTTGTACCGTGGGTTACCGTATCACTACCGTGTGTAACCCTAGCTCTACCGTGTGTAACCGTATCACTACCGTGTGTAACCGTATCACTACCGCGTGTAACCGTAGCTGTACCGTGTGTAACCGTAGCTGTACTTACGGTAAATTTACGGTGGACTACGGACGGCTTATTTCTTAACCGTAGCTCTGCCGTAGCTCAGTGAAATGGCGGTATAAGATGCACAGATGAACCAAAAAAATTTATGCATATGTAATACTGTATATGAACTATTCATGAACTGTGGTCTACATGTGTTTGTATGTCGCGGCACGTGTATTTGTATAGAAGCAGATTAACTTTATCTGTGAATGATGGTAATGCACAAACATGACTGAAATTTACAAGTTCAGTGAAACAAAGGACTTCAAAGTAACAGTACGACCCAGTTTGCCGTTTAACAAAGGCCTCAGAAAATTAGGAGGTCGTAGCACAGATGTCCTTGTTTACGACAATCATACGACTTTGGCTAACAACCGGGTCACATCCATGTCATCTTAAATTCATGTCGTAAATAATGTAGGAGGTACTCGGTTGCTTAGCAACATAAATCTCGATTAACCGGTGACTATCACTCGCGTAATATAAAATCATTCACTCGGTGAAATAGCCCTGGTTATGACAAATTCCATTAAGATTTGTATTTGCTATATAATGTTAACTAAACTAAATAATTCTATATGGTAAGGTCGCCTTCTTTCGGTAATATAGTGGAAAATAGTTCCGGTTACTTGCCAATGACAATATATTATAGTAAATATATTAATTAGATATTGACACTGTGCTTTGATAAACAGATTAGTTCACTGATAAATCCCAAATATTCAATATATATTAAAAAAAATTAGTCTTGTACTAATACAATAATGTCCTCACAGAGAATCTCACTCAAGCATCTTTTGATAACACATATTTCAATTCAAGTTTATACATGTAAAAGTTTTCTGAGGCTTGACATATTTCATATCAGACGACACGAGGGTGGGTTTTGAATATTATCCAAAATCAACCTTCCTTTTTTTCAATGAAAATGTACATCTCAGAACACAACACTGCCATTTGAATTCCATGATGTGATTTCATAACATTCCGACGTCATCATGTTCACTGTATGGGACATTTATTTTTTAACGGGTATTGGTTACGCTGCTTCACCCGGGTAGGCTGAGTTCGTGATTTCGGAAAAGTCTTAGTTGTAAAAACATTTGAAGTCAAGGTAAAGTATACTTTCTATGTACCTTTAAATAGATGTATGATCAAGACGATATGTTCAAGCATAATTTCCTAACTTCTGAGCGAAATCTGTGCATTAGTTATATAGATATGACCAAATATATCCCGTATTCCTCGAAAACATTGACTATTTAGCTATTATTCTTTAAAATGGACGATTTAAACTTTGAGAAATATATATATAGGAAAATACAGTCTATTGAAAGTGTACATCACTGTTTGAAATGATATTTTGCATTATCATAGTCAAGAGAATGTGTTGAACAAATTTGTAGATGTTCCGATGTTTGAACATGCGACGTAATTTGAACAACGTGTTACGATTTTAGTTACACGTTTAGAGCTACTTCATAATTTATCAATTGTAAAGAAACATGGAATAATCTTCAAATATAGTACATTAAACTTACACCATTTGGCATGTACAGCCGTATATTGTTGCATAGATGGATAGAACCCTTGTAGAAGAGGAGGACAGTATGATTCAGGCAGGTGACAGCACGGATTTAGACTCCATCACCATGAGCAACATTGAGGAAATCCAAACAGCTTATTTACAGTAATTCTCAAAAAAACTGTACAATTCAGAGACAAATAAATTCACGACATTCCAAGAAAAGTGATTGTTTTCAAAAATACATTTTTTGATGAAACAGATTTTAATTGTTGAAGTAAAGTACCCTAAAAGGCCCAGATAATTTACGTTCAAGGGTTATAAGTAGTTAAACATAAACCTACATGAAATTACTGTTTTGTTCTTGTTTCGCTGCAAACGTCTACAGAGGAAACAAGTTATTCCTTCGAAAAACATAAAAACACTGCATGCTCACAGTAAAGCATATTCACTTTGTTGACCTCACATGACACCTCTTCAAAATTCAAAACTGATTGAACCATCCATACCACATTTACATTGTATCAAAAATTAATTCACAAACTTGAAAACAAATCGTTTCCTTCCAATAAAATGCGATGGAATAACTCGACTCTTGCCGTTATTTAGCGTGATGGTAATAACCGAATTTCCAACAACCTATCCACTTTAATCCAACAAATTATATACTGTTTAATAAACTCGTCGCCATACAAAATACAAGATATTTCAACCAACGAGCGATACATATGACTGAAACAGTGTAACATCTTGTTTTCAGAAGCCAACTTAACTAATGTCTGTTCATTTTTATGTGAAATACACGTTTTAAGAAATCGTCATTTTGGAAAATTCCTTAAATAGATGAGACAGATCCAAAAATGGCTGTTAATAATGACGACCTACAATAATAATGACGCGTCGAAGAAGGTACATTATACCGGGGCCTTTCTATACTCCCTTAGAGTGTCGCTGATTATACCGACAAATATCGTATACTAACATAATATCCTGTCGATGAAGCAGCTTTTGTATAAAATAAGTATCGTAGGAACATTTGTCGCAACCATTTCATCATCTAAAATGTAATTTAGTTGTTTTATTTCGTGTCCTTTAACATTTTAATGTTGCGAATTCTTTTCTAAAATCGTAACACTGTCATTTACTCACGTTCAAAAATGGTAATAGCAAGTTCGAAATACGTAACAGTATAAAATAGGGTGCTTGTGTTTAAATGGAGATGTTGAAATAACGCGTGAATTAATTAGATTGCAGTCAGTTTTTACATGAAGATAAGAGGTTTTGAAGACTATCTCAATAAGAATTATTGAAAAATAGTACTTAATTAGTGAAAATTAAGTCTCGAAAGTCAGAAAATATAAAAATTACAATAAACTGACTTCTACTGTTAAAAAGAGATGACCAATGTTAATGAAATCTTACCAACTTCTTAACAAATGTATAAGTGATCAGCGACCAGTAACAGAAATTACCGTAGAAGATCCGTCTCTTTCACTCACGTGTTTTTCAAGTGTAGGGGTACCTCCCCGTTGCAAAATCGGAACACCCGTGTGAAGCAGCGTAACAAATACCCGTTACAACATTATTCCTACCGACGCAGGTCCCATACAGTGATGTTCATGACGTCATGACATTGTGACGTCATCGTGTTTTTCACAACATTGCATCGTGGGTCATTACTGAGGGTGAAAGAGTATTGTGATGTCATGTAGCAGACCCTAGCAGGACGTTGCCAGGATATCACCAGGATATCACCTGGGATATATCTCTTGACCTCATACAAGTGATATCTCCTGTGAGTTTTCGAAGATAAACGGAAGTATCCCTCAAAAAAAATCTTGCCATCTTACTGTCCCATTAATATTTAAATATACTTTTTCTATCCACATTTATGCCCTCACTACTAAAGAATAAGAAATACACCTATGGGTTAGATAGATAGATTGTCTTTATTTCCTCCATGATTTAAGATTACATATTACACATGAGTGTTATACATTGATACAATATCAATCAAATGACAGGATCTACACAATGAAATGAGGCTGTAGTTGGTGATACAATGATTTAAAATAATATGCTACAAGCAACATACATTTTCTCCAAGTTTGGAATGGCATATTTGAGAAGCAGTTGGGTACACCTCCAAGAATAAATGACATAATGACATCGTCGTCATTAGACCACCAGTCAACAAAGACATTCACATCGATGACATCACATAATCGATCAAACAGTTCATTTCTATTTGACATCGTGATTTGACAGCACATAAGAATGTGTTTTACAATGCCATTCGCTACTCTTCCACACTCACATTCGCCAGATTTTATCTTGCTGACACTGCGTTTTGCTATTAGTGCCAACTCCGTAGTCCTATCGGGATCATGAACAGCTAATTTCCATATAGTATGTATTCCATTTTGTCTTATCAAGGAATATCGTTTCAGATCCTCTCTGACACATATTTGCTGCAGTAATGTTTCAGTCTCCATCTGTGTTATTCTCTCTTTGACGAGGCGATTCATGACGGGTTTTGTAGCATTATGGAATGATCGATATAGTTCTGTAATAGGTCACACATGTTATATTTTTTCACAAGTCTGGGCATATTAGATATTCATGAACATGTGCATACCCCCGAGCTTTGGTATGAACTCCGAGACTATCTTTTGGTAATCCTATTTCACTCGAAGTGGTAAAACAGAACGATTCACTTTACTTCACTTCATGTCTTTTAAAGATCATGGTATCTCTAGACGGGGATATCTTTGATTATCTGTTCTATCATCTCGTCCTTCCTTGTGCGGCGAAAGGTATGGGCATTGACACCTTACCTATCTACAACTGTTAATAGCATTGCGAGAAAGTGTGTTGAGGAGTAGAATCTGTAATGAAAACTGTACATCGAAATTTTCAGATAAGCTGAACAAGACAAGTCTTCAGCATGGACATACCTTCTTAACAATGCATTGCTTACAGTAATGGCGGATTTGCATATTCAGCATACAATATTGTTGTAATCTTTACTGAAAAGGCTTAATCGGATTCATTATCCCTCTTAACATGGGGATAGACACCAAAATTAATTTGAGTTCATGCATAGTTACTGAGATATTGACGAAGATAAAATTTTCAGTAATGGCGGCCTTAATTTGCATATTCAGCATAAAATATTGTTGTAATCTTTACTGAAAAAGCTGAATCTGATTCATTACCCCTCAAAACATTTATTTGATATCTTGTATAGTTACTGAGATATTGATGCGGATTGCCCAATGATGAGTGGCATCATTCAGATTCTTGAAGAGCACACCTCTGAGGTATAGAAACAGCCAAAAAACTTTGTACATACCGCAATGCACACTTATCGGTCCCTGCCACCGGACTATTACCATGTCCATGTTCCACCGCAGTCTCCAGGACAGACTTTAGCGCTGATGACGTCAAAGACTGATTGACCTCCTGCCGGTGCTTGGCTAAGCTGCGGGTCAGACACGAGGTCACGACCTCATCGACCGCATATCGTCCATAATCAGTGGTCCCGGTCAGCTGTTGACCCCAAACAAGTTGTCTGTAAATGTTGTCATAATCCTACTTGCTAAAACTAACCAAATATCTAGTATGCTGCAGTTGCAATTTTTTAAAATATAAATTCAATTCTTTTTCTGACCCCACCAATGTGATCTTACCAGCTTTAAAATGTATCATTCAAATCAGCATTACAATTGTCTTTCGGATGTCATTAAATCTATTGTCCGAATGTATATTCATCACTTGAAGGAATATTAATGATTCATATTTGCCTGTTATAAACTCAGACAGCTAGACTTGCTGTAGAAATCTAGACTAAACTCGGAGCTCCTAAATCATTGCCTGTACAGTGATAGTATGGGACTGTATACTTCACTTACAAAGATGTCGACTAGGCAGGTGTCGATGTCGATACTGTTGCTGACCCGGGCCACTCTGTCAAACGCTTGTACAGAGGAGGAGTTTTCGAACAGCTCATTGCAGTAGGATTCAGCCCTTGCTTGTGTCCAGTTGTCCAGCCTTGTCAGCACTGCCACTTGGCCTACCTCACACTTTATCGCTTTATTGCTCTATCGCTCTATCGCTTTATTGCTCTATCGCTTTATCGCTCTATCGCTTTATCGCTCTATCGCTTTATCTCTTTATTGCTTTATCGTTTTATTGCTTTATCGCTTTATTGCTTTATCGCTCTTTCGCTTTATAGCTTTGTCGCCCTACTATATCGCTTTATCGCTTTATCGCGTTTTCGCTCTTTCATTTTATTGTTCTTCCACTTTATGAACAGTCATAGCACTCAATGATAATTTCATATCTGTCATTGTCAATTTTCAGAAAACACCTCTTTCGCTCTTTCGCTTTATCTCTCTTTCGCTCTTTCACTTTGTTGCGTTGTTATATCGTTTTGTCGTGTGGCCATATCGCTTTTGTCGTGTGGCACTATCGCTTTTTTGCTTTATCGCGTTGATGCCAGAGGGCGAAAGAGCGATGTCCCCTCTCGGCCATCATAATATCGCTTTATGGCTCTTTCGCTTTATGGCTCTTTCGCTTTATCGCTTTATCTGTTTATTGCTTTATCGCTTTATTGCTTTTTCCCTTTATAGCTTTGTCGCGCTACTATATCGCTTTATTGTTTTTTCGCTCTTTCGCTTAATCGTTCTTCCACTTTATGAACAGTCATAGCACTCAATGATAATTTCATATCTGTCATTGTCAATTTTCAGAAAACACCTTTGACAGTCCCATGCCCCTTGGAAAGAAAAATCACTGAGAACATTTCACTCCAAGCTTAGGATACACTTATACACTATATTTACCAGTGTCGTTCATTAGAAAAAAATGATATATTTTAATAGAGATAAGATACCACTTTATGTATTGTTTGGATTTATTTTTAAATCACACAGAGCATGGGATGATATAATTCAAATAGTACACTATATATGGACACGTATTTACAAAATCACAGTTTCAACAGTTTTAGATATTTCATTAACATTCCTCAACGTTGGTGTTCATAACAGAGATGCTAGAAAGTATAAACGACTGTTAGTTCTGTTTGACTTATGATAAGGGATAAAACGTTTTGCAGATGACAAAGGTGAATATATTCTGAATGTAAATTGTGTGATGAATCTGAGATGAGCATGTGCTAACATTTCTATCATCATTTATTGACAATGGATCGTCTATGATGGAACTGACAATTTTTGAACTGATATTAAAAATCTTGATTTCTTTGTTTGTATTCTGAAAACCGAGAGAGACCGTACCAACAAAAGACCACGGTAATATGGTATCTAGATACGTATATTCCTATACGATTTCAAAAGGAGTATCACTCAAACTAATATATGTTTTTAACTGGAATCACTGTGGAAACTTTTCAAGCTTTCGGTAGTTTATGAGCCTCTAGAGGGGCTGGGTACAGCGTGAATGAGTTGATCAGCACATGACTTGAGCACAATGCCTTTTAAATTATCTGCCCAGAAACCATACGAATATTGACTTCAGTGAAACGTGGTTTTAGAGTACACTTAATACACTTTACTCTACCCTAAGTGTGAGGTCATTTGTTATATTTATGAGAATTGAAGAATGAATTTTATGTTTTAATTCATCTCGAAAATTCCTGGTATCAAATCTAGCATGAAAGGAATTAAGGGTCTTCAGCAAGGACATTGGGAAAGATAATACATATTCAAGTTTACAAATGTGGAATATGCACGCTAAATCTTGCTTAATTAATGTTCAATTAACGATTACAGTGATAATTGGTTGTGATCATGTCAGCTCTGTTACCAATTTTATAAGACTGTTTAACAAATATTCAAAATATCATTTTAGTCACTAGTCCGATTTGTATAGTAAATAATTACCAAAGACCTTTTGATGACTGTCAGAGTTTGTTACCATAAACATTAGGTTTCCCTAAAAAGCTTTGACAGTAAATGTTACAAACGCATGTAACCTACTTACGGATGTCATGGGTCCTAGTGTCATCACACAGGAACTTTATTTTCATATATGCCCATTTTGTTGTTACTAATACAAAACATTTTAATGCAGCACATATGTATTAGGATATTCAGATCAAATGCCATGAACTGGATACTGAACTTGAAAATCGAAATTGCATATAATCGGAGACCAGTGCATGAAAATACACAATGACGTCATGTTGTTCATCTGCATGAATCAGCAATTGTAGTAGATAATCTAAATATTGAATGTGAGTTTTAAACATATAACAATAGATATAAGTTCAGTTTTTTATACTTGCTTGAAATCAGTGATTGTCATCACATATAGTTATTCCGATAATAATGTTGTACAATTGGTTAAGTAGTCATAAAAACATAATTCCGATACTTTAAAAGAAGAGAGTTTATTCATATTCATGGCCACATGGAACAACATTACAACATTGTATATAGTAATTTCAATATCCAATTTTACACCGAAGTGATAATTTACATACTAGTAGGTAGAAAAGACATTTTTTAAAAGGAGAGATCTATTTCCGATATTTTAACCAACTTTAGTAACACATATAATGAAATTTGCAAGGTTTAAAATGAAATATATTCCAGTCACTTTGTCAAAATGATAAGTCACTTTAAAGGGGCAGTAGCACGTTTTTTCGCTGTAATAAGTCGATGAAATGTAAAAATAAAAATAGTGTCACAAATAGTAAAACACCCTTCTCTCTACGGAAAATCAAGTTAAAAAATTAGTGTACATGGTTCCTAAAAGCTATGGGAATTGTTTTGTCATTCAAAATAATAAATTGTGTTCACAATAAAATGGCCGCCATGCAATGTTTGCATTTTGGCAACATCGCTATTATCACTGCGGATAATTGGTTTGTCTAATAAGATGTTTACCCTCTAAAGTAAATATAAATGAAATAAACTATCATTATAAATGGGAAATTTGAAAAAAATAAAATTTTCAAAAAACGTGCTACTGCCCCTTTAAGCAAGTAACGGTACTAGTAGTGTACCGTATAGTGAATGATACCTATAATGTTCTGTAAGTACACCTTCCTCTCTTGGGATGATCAATATAGAATAATTATTTGATACGACAGAGATATTATAGATATTAATGTTTCACAAGTCACCTGAAACACGTTTTACATACAAAATACACATCTATGATTAAAAAGCGATAACCAACCATTAATTGGCGTATTTGACACTAAACAATACCATATTAAATATATAAAGTACAAATAAGGCGCTAAAGAAAGTTTTGTGCATGTTATGTTTTCACAAATTTGCCATTTATTATTAAAGTTTATACAATATATTGGTACTCTAATAGGTAAAACATTTCATGATCAGCCATTTCCATAGGTTATCGGTATTCAAAGAAAATTGTGCCACTCAATGGGAAATGGATTCGTATGACTTAATCGAACCATGTGCTTCGTTTTGGATTTTTTTTATTCAAGATATTATTTAGCCATTGGTAACACTTTTTTTTATAATTTGGTAGAAAACACATTAATTTTCAATAAGAAAATCATGCTACAGCGCCTTTAATCGATAAAACAAAAGTGTTAGTGTTATAATATATAAAGTATACCATATGTTAGATAGTATTAGTCAATGGTGCCAAAAGGTAAAAAATAGTACATAGAATAAATCTAAAACGGGACTCTTCTATGAACAAATGATGCTAAATAAAACAATAAAAAATAGAAATGAAAATGCTGTATACAACTCGTTTTTTTAGGCTACTAGCCGCCAATTTCATTAAAATCGAAGTCTTAAATGCTGTTGTATACATTGGTATTGAATCAAGGTACATGTACATATTATTTATATGTTTGTTTTGATCGGCAACTGGCAAAGGAAATATCCCTGGTCCTAGGGACCCTATATATAAGGTCCCTGTTAGAACTAAGCTATAAGGACGTGTAGGAGAGATGGGACGATAAAACAAAACATTTCAGAATTCGTTTATTTTTTTCAAAATAACAAGTTTAGTGTGTCTTTTATTCCAAAATGAAAGACAATTTGGGGGTCACTGAACGATTCAAAGAGTTATCAGCATTACAAATAATACTGTCGTCGGCAAATTACGCTATTTTGAACCGATTTGGTCTATCTTAATGAAGCACACGCTTTCAATGAATAAACTCGGAATCCTTCCAGACACATATCAATCACACACGGGGCAGTATAGCAAGTTTTGAAAATCAATGACTCTTTTTGAGAAACAGAATTAAATTAAGCACTTTTTGAAGTAAAACGGCATTTTTATCTTCGTTTGCCGCATATTCAATATGAATTTTCACTCCCACATATTTTAGATATTGCTAAAGTGTACAATGATGTGCGCAGATGTGCGCAGATGTGCGCAGATGTGCGCAAATAATTCAGAAATAATAATAGGTGATCACCGAACGTTTTCATCATTTTAACGTAATTTTTCAATTTACCTACTTAAACGTTGAAACCGGCAACACGGCAATTTGGATCAATTTAAGTGTATCTTAAACGACCAATCGTGTAATTATTATTTAGTAAATTATCAATCTAAGCGTGCATACTGGAAGAACAAATATCAGTTTATCATACAAGACAATTCAAATTCATCACAAGTTTAAGATATGTATGTAAAAGAGATAATACAGGTCGCATGTCGTAAAATGACCGTTATAAAGGCTTTAGGTTAACTTTAAGTAGTTTCCGTTGGTACAATGATAAACATTTACTCCTAAAAACGTACTACACATATTTTGAGACTTATTCACAACAATACATTGTTGTCGAAAGATTATACCGTAAATGAGTTCGATTTATGGGTCCCATCTCTCCTTAAGGAAGTTCGCTCCTACAATTTCTAGCATCAAACTTTTTTCTAACTGGTATTATTTAAAAGATTTCAGTATCCTATTAAGAAATCAGCCTTAAAAATTGGGGTTAGTGTGAGTTTTTTCATGATATGACTCTTCACAGATCCCAGTATCAGTAGGGATTTTAACATGGGATTTTTTTTGGTAAATCTGGAAAAAATAATAGTGCTAGCATTTAACTTTTTTTCATATGGAAATATATTAATGATAACATAATTTCCTTTCCAAAAATAGTTTTATAAATATATGGTAGTGTTGGGTTTTTTCCGCTATGGCACAATTTATAGCCGACTTTTGCTATTAAATCACCAAAATAAAAACTAATTTTCACTATAAAACTTTTTGAGTCCCTATAATTCATAATTTTGTTTAGATCAATGAATATATATTCAACGTCTTATCATAGAAAAAACACATACTTGTGTTTAAACCAATTAATATAACTAATATCGTGGATATTAAACTTTTCTAAGTCATCATTTTTAGAACATTTCGAATTACATCATATAAGCCTTTGATGCTGTTATATGTACAAAATGTTTTTTTTAAATAACAGTAGATACAATAGACAACTAATACAAACACTATAAACCACTTAAAAAACTTTATAAATAAACAATAATTAACATGGCGACGGTAATATTACAAAATGTACTTTCCCTTACGTCGATATTATAGTGAACTACAAAAATAGAGCCATTGGCTCTGTAGCTCATCAGGCATTCAATAATGATAAAATATTAATATTTACATATGAAATATGATAAAAGTTATGGGCTTATAAAATAAATATTACACACAATTTTGTACGATCCTCTATTCTTAATTTTCAAGTCTCAACTTCTTTTAGAACTCACATATTTGAGATTACGTCCCTAAGTCTGAAAAGAAGAGCACATAAAATCTGAGTACTGTTAAAAGCTTGCTAAAATGGTATTTTTTATAGGTTGTGACCCAGTGATCCATTTTTTTAGGTCAGTGGGTCATGAAATGTTGAATCCCAATAAGCCAATGAGACTGCACACAACTTTTCAGCTCTCTAGACCTTTTGGAACTGGAGAATGGGATGAAAACATGTTTTTTTAGGTTGTTACTCCTGTGGTCACGAAATCTAAAATTAAGAATCCCAATTAGCCAAGGAGTTTGCACATAACTTTTCAGCTCTCTAGACCTTTTGGAAGGGGAGAAGGAGATGAAAATAGGTTTTTAAGGTTGTGATCCCTGTGACCCCTATTGGGGTCGAGGGGTAACGAAATCTACAATTGTGAATCCCCATTAGCCAAGGAGTCTGCACACAAAATTTCAGCTCCCTCGACCTAGTGGTTCTGTAGAAGAAGACGAAAATGCGAAATGTTTACGGATGGACGGATGGACGGAGGGACGCCGGACACTATACAATGTCATAAGCCCATGAGGCCTTTCAGGCCAGATGAGCTAAAAATCAACATCGATCAGTGCGAACAACAAACTGAAGCGGAGGTAAAATCACGAGAACATTTCTTCACTTCTATCAAAACATCCAGAAGTTGCTTCCAAGAGGTGTACACTGATGGATTGCCGTCAAGTGTCAGTCCCAGGTAAACTGCAGAAAATGCAAAATAATATTAAGTGTTTTTACATAATATTATTTGACTTTCATTGTTTCCAAACACCAAATGTGCTGCACCACAAGTTACGGTTAAAACTGGGAAAAGCAAGAAGACGGGACCAGCGATTGTGGTTTAAAAGTCTTTTGATCAGATGGATTCGATTTTGTTGAAGTAAGTAAAGCCTCTATGCAATTTTGGTTTTCGTATATTCTCAATTTTAGATTTTAATAAAAGAAATGAGATCACATTAAATTAACATCTTCATTACAACAATAAGTGTATTTTTGAAACAGATATGTTAAAAATAGAGCCATGGACTCTGTAGCTCATCATGCTTTACATTAACTAATTCAAAATGTCAACTTCCAGGTGAGAGGTATAACACATAGGAAGCACTTTAAATGGAGAAGATGAAATAGGTCTTAAGGTCCTTACCCCTCTGGTCTATCTTTGAGGCCAGAGATAAAATCCTCTACAAATAAAGTCACACTGAAGATTTAATTCATTACTGTTGTTTCCTTTAAATTACCTCCCTTTAAAATGCACATAAAATCTCTAGATGAAATAGCTTTTCAGATTATGACATCTGTGACCTATATTCGGGGTCGCAGGATCACAAAATCTACAATTTAGAATCCTCATTGGCCAAGGAGTCTGCACACAACTTTTCAGTTCTCTAGACCTTTTGGGACTTGAGATGAAGATGAAAATAGGTTTTTAAGGTTGTGACCCCTGTGACCCCATTTTGGGTCATGGGGTCACAGGTTATACAATTTAAAATTCCCATTAGCCAAGGAGTCTACACACAACTTTACATCTCTCTAGACCTTTTGGAACTGGAGAAGAAGATAAAAAAAATAGGTTTTTAAGGTTGTGACCCCTGTGACCCCATTTGGGGTCGAGGGGTCACGAAATCTACAATTTAAAATCCACATTCGCCAGGGAGTCTGTACACAACTTTTCCGCATTCTAGACCTTTTGGAACTGGAAAAGAAGATGAAAATAGGTTTTTGGGGTTGTGACCCCAGTGACCCCATATGGGGTCACGGGGTCACGAAATCTACAATTTAGAATCCCCATTAGCCAATGAGTCTGTACACAACTTTTCAGTTCTCTAGACCTTTTGGAACTTGAGAATAAAATGAAAATAGGTTTTTAAGGTTGTGACCCCTGTGACCCCATTTGGGGTCGAGGGGTCACGAAATAAACAATTTAGAATCCCCATTAGCCAAGGAGTCTGCATACAAAATTTCAGCTCCCTCGACCTAGTGGTTCTGTAGAAGAAGACGAAAATGCGAAATGTTTACGGATGGACGGATGGACGGATGGACGGAGGGACGCCGGACACTATACAATGTCATAAGCCCATCGGGCCTTTCAGGCCAGATGAGCTAAAAATCTGTGACCCCATTTGAGGTCACGGGGTCATGAAATCTACAATTTAGAATCCCCATTAGCCAAGGAGTCTGTACACAACGTTTCAGCTCTCTAGACAATTTGGAACTGGAGAAGAAGATTTTGTATCATATGGATCAACTTAGACAGAGGAAATGTTAGATTTGGTCAATTCACTTTATAAACGAAAGTGTCTGAAACAAGACTTAAATAACACTGCATTAAAACAATTTAAGGCGGATTATGTTTGTCAGTTTAAGAACGTTCTGCAATATCATACATCCCGTTGTACTATAGATATGTTTCAAACCATTTCAGATGCAATAATTTCAAGCTTGCAGTTGAAACAATAAGTCATATTATTATATGATGGACGAGTGTTCTGTCTTCTGATTGGCCGAGACGCTGGGAGCGTCACGTGACGTCGACATAACGATCAAATCACCTTGAGCTAAAAATAGAACACCACTGCGAGGAGCTTAGCGATGACTGCTGTTTAGAATTGCTTCTCCTAGCAATCATTTATCTGATAAAACACTTTTTAGTGAAAAAAAAATTAAAATTGTTTGTCAGAAAATTTTTTGTGAAAGTAATGAATTCTTGAAAAAAAAAGATTTAAAAAAAAATTAAAATAATAAAATAATTGACACCTGCATGAATCCCATAATAAAACAGTTATTGTCTTCAGTTATCAGTGAATCAAATGCGATAATCTCCTATCTCGTTTCATTCAGGAGATACCTAAATGATGATTTCTTAAAACGCATAGTTTTCAGAAATATGGACAGATAATGTTTTGAAAATTCAAATTTAGTTTAGCTGGCTTCTGGAGACAGGATGGATCACTTTATCAGTCGTCTTTATCATTTGTGGATTAAATTATCTCATATTATGTATAGTAACGTCTCTTTTGCGCTTCAGTGTTTATCAGAATAAAATTTCATTGCAGGTGCTTGACGTGCATACCAAAATAAATGAAATACGTTCTATACAAAATAATACAAAATAATACTCACCAGATTCGGTTGTAACGAAACACCTGGCTTCCACGAGATGAACACTGAGGGACTTCCGTTCACCGAGCCATCAATTGTTAGTTCCATGTATACTGCACCACCTGCAGAAAATGTGACAGTAACAGTACTTATTTATACATAATTTGTTTTGGCTTTCATGAACCTGATTTCATTGAAGCAAATAACAATGAAAAAACCCAACAATATGCACTCTTGGTTTTCGTATATTCTCAATTTTATATTTTACTCAAACAAATGCGATCACATGCAATTAACATCTTCTTTACACCAACAATTGTCTATTTGAGGCAGTTACTTAAAACAATGAGAATATTTTCAATAAATTAATTTAGATCAACACTCAAAATCTTTA
This sequence comes from Gibbula magus, assembly GCA_936450465.1. NCBI lineage: Eukaryota > Metazoa > Mollusca > Gastropoda > Trochida > Trochidae > Gibbula > Gibbula magus. The sequence goes on from OW388295.1 coordinate 54,907,338, forward strand.
AAGACGCTTTAACTTCAGTTTTTGTATTCTTTGGATAAGCTTAGGCATAGGAAATGTAAAAACAAAGATAGTTCACGTTATGAAAAACAAAATAAACGACGATTTTTTAAATATCATTTGAGTACTGCTTCTTCCTTCAGTTTCATAGATATTCTATTGTGCTAGAAGTGTTCTATGCCATTTCAGATGTAATTATTTGAAACTTGCAGTTGAAAGAGGAAAGCAATGTTGGACGCTATGTTTTGATAGCCACTGTTTATATTGCCAAAACAAAGACATCGTGGAAGATGAACACCTCTTTTTGATAAATCAATCCAAATAGGGGTTGAGATTGAGTATTTCCACAATTATTATTTCAGTAACCCATGACGGCAAAATTTGGTAAAGCTAATGTAATGTAATTATGTAAATCCTTTGATAAATACTGTATACTTTCTTATAAAGACTCTAAAGTTTGTATAAGTATGAATCTTGAATATTTGGAGATTGTTACATTTAAATAAGTATTTTCTTAATGCCTTAATATAATATTATACGAACGTTTCATGATATTTGATATAATTATCAGCAACACTACTGTTAAGTTTGCAATGTGAAATGGGTCATTGAATATTGAAATATTGAATAAAGACTGCAACTATGTTTATACCTGAAAGACTTGCATCTTCATTTAGACTGGGAATCCATGGATATTCCAACATCTCTTACTAGGTTGACCTTCATAGACCTTCGTGTCGACAACAACAATATGTCCATTTGGAGTCTGCCTTGCACACTCCGCATGCGCATTAACGTCATCTCATTCCAACTTTTGGAACTATCCTCAGGAGGATGGACATGGGATGATGCTGTGGTTGGTGCTGTTGTTGTAGTCTTTGTTGTAGGTGAAGGTGTTGTTACATTTGCAGTTGGTGTTGCTACGTTTGCAGTCTTTATTGTTACAGTTGTACTTGTAGATGTTGTTGTTTCAGTTGCTGTCGTTGTTGTAGAAGTCGTTTTGTAAAGTTGTAGTCGGTGTTGTTATGGTTATAGTCAAAAACATGTTTGCAGTTGGGTTGTTACAGTCTTGTAGAGGAAGGTGTTGTTATGGTTGTAGTGGGTATTGTTACAGTTGTAATCGTTGTTGTAGAAGAGGTATTTTTACTGTTGTAGTCGATGTTGTTACGGTTGTAGATGATGTTATTGTTGTTCTAGTTTTTGTTTAAAAGCTGTAGTTAATGTTGTAGAAGTCGGTGTTGTTACAGATTTAGTTGCCGTTGTTACTGTTGTGGTTGGTATTGTTACGGTTGATGATGATGTTATTTTTGTTGTTGGTGTTGTTAAGGTTGTAGTCGCTGTTATAAAAGTAGGTGTTGTTACAGTTGTAGTTGGTGTTGTAGAGATAGTCAGCATTAGCATCAGACCATGTCTTTTTGTCAATATGCAACTTCACACACATCTAATCTGATCCAAATATCTTGAAACCTTCTTCAGTGGGACAGTGGAAAGATGTTGCAGTTGATGTAACAGTTGTGGTTGTTGTTACAGTTGTAGTCGGTGTCGTTACGGTTGTAGTAGTTGTTGTATAACGAGGTGTTGTATAAGTTGCAGTCGGTGTTGTAACGATTGCAGTCAGTTGTAGGCATTGTTGTTACAGTTGTAGTCGCAATGTTGTAACTGTTGTAATCATTGTTGTAGAAGTAGGTGTTGTTTAAGTTTGTGACAGTGCCGTTACAATTTTGTTGTTTTACCCTTTGTCGTTACAGTTTCACAGTTGCATTCTGTGTGCCGCATTCAAATCAGATCGACCGCAACATTTTTACTTCACTGGTTTTGATCTGAGTAATGCTGCGTCTCAAACTGTCCAAAGCTACACACATAACATTTAGCAAAATGTCAAACACAGCTAACATATCATTCTTACACATGAAACTGCGGTATATGACATATTCTTAATTGTATATGCATTATTGTATATGCATATGCGAGTTGTGAATTTGAAAATGTTTTCTTCAAACGTAATGATATATTAGGTTATGTTTTGCTCTATCCACGTCTTATCACTGTTCGTTATATAACATTTTGTTGTTCTATCTAATTATTCTCTCGATAGCTATAACCTTTCACAAGATATTCTCACAAAGTTAGTTAGCGAGTTAGTCACTAATCAGTCACATCCTTCTGAATCCTTTAACAAATCATATTAAATTTCAATATCATATCCTTCAAGGGTCATTTCGTATAGTAATGTATTCAATACAAAATTATTTTGTCAACACAAATACATATCAATTGCATGACTTTTTGAGAAACACTTTAAATAATTATAATGATAATACTAATAATAAGAGTAAAACTGATAATAATAATGGATATTTATAAGGCGCTATCCGATAACAAGGTGCTGATCAAAGCACATTTGGGACTACTTTACTTTTTGGGGAAACACATATCTGCGAAAAAGTATATGAATCTTGAAATAAGTTAAAATGTAGTCAGTGTTATTATCAACCATTCACTTTCAATGGTTAGTACCTTCAGGATTTTCTTTCGTAGCTTCTGTTATAAATCGAGCGCTTTCTCGACTAGAAATAAACCCTGATTAGTTGCATCAGAAGTTAGTTGTGCAATCACTGAGGCTGCTTCAAACTGAGCATTCTGTAAATGTCGTAACCACTAGAGCTGCTTCATTTGTGTGATGCGCTCATATTGGTTACAATACAGAATTCACCTGCAGATGAAAAATGATGTTTGGTTGGACACAAACATTGTTGCAAACTATCATCGCCAACAGTTTATGCAACAATAGGTAAATATCGCCTATATGTAACAGGGCTTATGGTAGAACATCTGAAGGGAGTAACCACTCTTGGAAGTTATTGCGTATCAACATACTCAATGTAACTTTAAAGGCGCTGTAGCACGGTTTTCTTACTGCTTACTAAACCCACGAAAAGGTAAATAAGTGTTACCAATGGTGAGATAATATCCTCAATCAACAAAGAGAGTTCTAAAACGAATGTTCATGGTTCGGTTTCGCCATGCGAGTCCATTTCCCTTCCAGTGGCCATTATAATGTGTTCACATTAAAATGGCCGCTTGAAGGTAGTTCATGTGACTGATGTAGCCATACCTAAAAACTCAGAGTACAATATACAATTATAGACTTCAGTTGAGGTGAATCAAATGGTTTATCGACCTCGGAACAGTTATGTTCACCGAGGCGATAGCCGAGGTGAACATAACTTCCCGAGGTCGATAAACCATTTGATTCACCGATAACTGAAGTCAATAACTGTTTTATTATATGATCCTTGAAAGTCTCAATGTTTTCCGAAAATTTATTTTTAAAAATTTAAAAAAAAATGTTTTTCATTTTTTCAGAAAAAGTTTCTTTTTTTCAAATTTTACTTGTAAACATACAAAATGGATTTCGATTGAAGACAGAAACTTTATTTTTTAAATAACTTAATGAATACAAAACATTAATTATATAGCACTCCTCGCTAAGTTCCTAGCAGCGGTAATCTATTTTTAGCTCCAGGTCGTTGGATTGTTATGTCGACCTCGCGTGACGTTTCCCGCGGTCAACATAACGTTAGATCATTATCGGTGACCATCCGTCTCGGCCAATCAGAAAACAGAACACTCGTCCATCATATAATAAAACAATATATTGTAATAACCTTAATGATAAATGGAACATATTAGAAAACAAAATTTGCCAAAAAAGTGCTACAGCGTCTTTAATTATATGTAATAGTTTTGTTGCTTTCAGATCTGGCAAACATAGTGTCTCCGAAAGTAACAGTATAAGCTCCTCCACCGCCAGTTTGGTTGTCTCGTGTAGGCTCCACACTCCTTTGATCCAGACGTGAAGGAGAGACCCGAGCCGTACACGAATGGACTTCCATCCACCCATCCGTCTATTGTCAATCCGATGTGAACAGACGTAGCTGTTGAGAAATTTAAAAATTAAGTAGAGATTATATCCATATAATCGTCTCTAGTCTTCAAGTAGAGAAGTTGACAGCAACAGTCTATGTATTTTGAGTGTTTTCTGATATGCTGTTTCTCAAGATATTCTTGGTTAACGGTTAGCAGTACCACTTTCTAAATTTCTTCAAATAACAAACATTGTTCGATGCTACAATTATTTAACCGTTATTTAGAGCACAGTTAAATGCTTTCGTCCCATCATATGATTGTATTGTGGTCATGTGGATTACATTTATATCCCGATTGATGTACGGCTGTCTGGTTGCGTTCGGGTATCATGCTCATAAAACTGGTTCACAGACTTCCATAAAAACAACAAACAATGTCAACTGATTGTTTTATTTATGTGGATAATACACAATTAAACACTTGTTAAATTGACAAATGATCTGCTGTGTTCCCTTTCCGAAAGATTATAGTCGCTTCCTTCGATGGGGGTCTTCTATATTAAGGAGCTTGATATTCCTAAAAGAAGAAAAAAGCATGTGCATTTCATGTATATCACAATTAAGTTAAACAATGACAAGCAATTTTCAACATCGATTTAAAGAATGATATTCAGAAGTTATATAGAACGACATAAAAAAAGAGAAATAAGAAAGTGATAACAAATTACCTTCTTGGAGTGTAAGATGATGGAGGCTGCATTGTCGTCTCCCTGTATCGTCACACAGCGTCCGAGCGATGTCCAGTGCGACGTTGCATTCCTTCCTACAGACAGTTCGAGTACAATTTCTTTGCTACAGTAACCTGAAATAATGTATTTGCAATATAGATGGGATGCACAATAGCATATGCAACAATATATATTACAACTCGCATATTAATAAATACAGTTCAACAAACAACTTAACGTGTTGGGAAAATATTTGAAATACAAAAAAAACAATAACTTTTATTAAATAAACCAATTTAATGAAAATTAGTTTGAATTTTAAAAATACACATTTAAAAAAGTAAGGAGTAAAAAAGTAAAGTTACCTTTCCTGAATGAATAGAGTACTTATCCTTGGACTGTCCATGATGAAACCATTGTGTGAACTGATTCATTCTAAAAACCACTCAGTCTTTATAGGCAATGAAATGGGACGCTACCTGGTATAGGTGACGCTTGAGCCACGTGACGTCGGTGACGTCATCATTCCCTATTTTGTTGAGCGAGCACATGGTCACGCGTGTGTTCTCTCTCGACTAATTTCGCTACATTTTAGGTTATTAAAGATTTCCTAGTTCCTCATACCTATAGTTATATTGTTACAGGTACCTTTCTGTCCTTTCCTGATGAACTTATTCTCGCTAATTAGTTGACTCCTTGGTCGGGTTTGGTTTCAGTGTTGGTGCTTTCTGCCGAACCAGACTGCCTGTCTGTGCTCGGGCTGCACGTGCAGGCCGTGTGGGTCGTGACACGTGTCTATTGCTTGACTGGCTGTCGGCTTGTCTCTCGCGTGTCTGCTCCTTCCCGGGTTAGCGTTGGCTATGCTAGCCTTTGCATTCGCCTACCTGACAGGTTAGCGAACGGTTGGGGGTACGCCCTCCGCCGTGCGACGCCTTGCGTATGAACGAGCAATAGCCGAGCGTGAGCTCGTTCGCGAGTGAGTGTCAACTCACCTGCTCTCACGTGTCATGTGCCTAATTGTGATTGTACGGGCGTACATTCGTCAAGCGTGAACTCACCTGTGAATAGGTGTTCATTCATTTGCCGTCTCGGGTAAACGAATTGAGTTACGCTTGGGGGTTCACTTTCTGTCTCACTCACACTCGCTCGTTGACGGTTTATCAGTGAGTGATGGCTTCGTCTGGACCTTTCGCGTCCTTTTGTTGCCGGTGTTGGACCCGGGGCGGGTTGCCTTGCGAGGGTCACTCTCGCTTGCTTTCTATTTGAGGGTCAGCGTTTCGCTACGCTGCCTGCCTCGTGAATTGTGTTAGCATGTGAGTGTACGCCTTACAAAGTTCCTTGCGAGTGAGTGTTACTCTCGCTAGCTTTCTATTTGAGGGTCAACGTCTCGCTACACTGCCTGCCACGTGAGTTGTGTTAGCATGTAAGTGTACGCCTTGCGAGTTTCCTTGCGAGTGAGTGTTTCTCTCGCTAGCTTTCTATTTTGATGGTCAGCGTCTCACTACGCTGCCTGCCTCGTGAGTTGTGGTAGCATGTGAGTGTACGCCTTGCCAGTTTCCTTGCGAGTGAGTGTACGCCTTGCAAGTTTCAATGCAAATGAGTGTTATGCTCGCTAGCTTTTTATTTGAGGGTCAGCGTCTCGCTATCTTCTTGCCTCGCTACGCTGCCTCGTGAGTTGTGTTAGCATGTGAGTGTACGCCTTGCGAGGTTCCTTGCGAGTGAGTGATATTTTCGCTAGCTTTCAACTTGAGTGTCAGCGTCTCGCCACGCAGGTCACATTGTAAGTTGTTAGAATGTGTTAGAAGGAGAGGGTACGCGTGTGCCTCTTGGGCGGGTTGCCTTGCGAGTGATAGTTACTTTCGCTAGCCTTCGTCTTGCGGCCTCCTTACCATGAGGATCAGCGTCTAGTTACGCATGTTGCTTTGTGGGTTGATCGTGAGCCGTGTTAGCGTTTGTTGTTTCGCCTTGTGTGTACGCTTTTCCACTTGCTAGGGTCCGCCTCAGGGAGTGGATGGTTTGCAAGGTTGTCTAAGATCATCTAAGATACTAGCTTCTCTTCTAGTTGCACTCGTTTGCGGGGCCTCCCGTGCTCCTCTTTGCGGACAGGTCCTCAGAGGGTTTTCGGGGCTTATGCCCTCGCCTTCGCTGCCTCTTGTTGTCGGGGCAGTTATGTAAGTCAGCTCTCAAAGACCTGCACTCTGTGTGTCGTCTTTGCAAGGCCATCTGTCCCTTCTGTCGACATATGCGTAAGGTATGTCCCGCTCTAAGATCGCAATAGTGAAAAGGACGCTGTTCCGCTTAGAGGAGGCAGGCGTACTTGTCCCCTGCCATGGGACAGGCTAGGTTTCTGAGAGAAGCTACGTCGCTCCGCATCTCGCGCACATTCAGCGGGGAGCAGACTGTCTAAACGCAGCTTCACCCGTCAATAGGGATACGGTGTCTACGCCAGGGTTGGGAGTTGGGTGTATCGGCCAGCTCTTCTCGTTCTTCCTCGGGAAGGCATAGCAGGAGGTTGAAGGCAGAGAAGCACACTCGCCTGAAAAGGCCTCAGCGTAGCTTCTCTCGTCAATAAGGGACACAGCCTTCTCACAGAGTCGTCCTCGTGCCTTATGCCTCGCTAGTTTGCGTACCCTTCATTCTCTCCTCTGGGAGTTCTTTGACTCGAGCAGCCCGCCTATTACTAGGATGTTGCCGGGAAGGAGGAATCCGATGCGGACTGAGGCGGTCTCCAATGAGGCGCACTTCTGACCCCAGGGTTCTACTTCCCTGTGTTTGTCAGACCAAACACTCACCTCTCACCCGACTATTCGCCCCGTTCTCGGGGTTCAATGGGACTTCGTTATCCGGCTGTTCATGCGTCCAGGTTGGCTCTAAATTTTGACAGTCAGTGCCGACTACAGATAGATTTGCTATTTTCGCGGTTCTACTTGCTTACATCGCGCCAGTGGTAGCAGGTGTTGGGTCTCCTGACCGCCAGGTTGTCTGGGGTAGTCTCTGCTTGTGGCCCATTCCTGCCCTCATGCTATCCGGCTCCCGCCTCACGGAGGGTGATTTTCTCTCAGGCGTCCCTCTAGACCCCCTCCCGCATACCTAAATCTCTTCGCGGATGCGTTCACTCAGGGGTATTTATGCTCATCTGGGCTTGGTCAAGACTGCAAGAGGGTGGTCACAGGCTCAGAGGGACAGTAACTCCAACGTCATGGATTTGGAAGCAGTTCGCCTGATGATCGACCTCTGGTCAGCACCACTGTGGGGTCGCTGAACGCCCAAGCGCCAGCAAGCTTTACAACTTTGAGTGGCGAGCTGTCACTGCGTGTGGCGAGAGCAGGGCTTTCAGGCAGAAGCATACACTCCTCCCCAAGATTGTCGGGTACTTGGTGCTCGTGAGGAATGAGAGTGGCTTCTCAATCAACGCCAAATTGGCCGTGATCATATCGGTTATCTGCAAATGATTTCCCGGATTCGATATTCAGTTCTGAAGAGACTTATAACACCTTTCGCCAGGCCAATGATCAACGTGAGTCTAAACCTCCGGGTTGGGACCCGGCGGTGATCCTCATTCCTGTGGACTTAAATGCGAACCTATGTCGGAGATTTCTCTGTTATGGTCTCAATGACCTCGATCGTGAATTATTCAAGCTTCGCACGCTCCTAGCGGGTCTCTTACGGGTCCAGCGTCGAGGCAGAGGGTCCGCAAGGTTGGCTGGACTCCGAACCTTGTCTATAAGAACGAGGCTGCGTCGGCTCTTCCTATCTCGCAACGCTATGAGTTTGACGGTAAGTTATTCGGTTTATCTGCGGTCTGCAGTCATCGGCGCCTCCAAGGTGGCCGATCTCCCTCCTCTGTCTCGCTCCAATTCACAGGAGATTAGAGCGGTGTTACTTTCCATTGTAACTTTGCCGTGGCAGTCTGAACAAGTGTTCACTGACCAATACTAAGAGGGGGTGAGCGTACTACGCGCTTGTGTGTACACAACTCGGTTGTTCACCTTGTTTGTACAATAAACACTTGTTTTCTCCCGGGTTTTTGTTCTCCTGGTGCATGAGTGCAAGTTCGGGTAATCGTATGGCACCTGTACTTCGATTCTTACCTTCCCCCCTCTCACATACATGTTCTGAGGGCGGATATATAGGGGTTGAGCGTAGGTTTGTCCTTTTTCACATGGTGTAACGGCCTCCGTACACTCAATTCAAGAATCCGCATTCGTTCTCTTGGCTCGCACTCCGCAGGGGTGGTTTTTCCACATTTTCGTGGCTCTTTCCCACCCGGTGCTCCGGCGTGCCAGGCTAAGGGTTCAAAGCGACGCGTCTCGGTGGCGCACGTGACACCGGTTCAGCCCACCTCCTTGCTGTGGTAATCTGGGCAATGTTGGTTTTTCAAACCTAATGAGAATGTAAAATATTTAACATTTTTGAGTAAATGTCATTTTGTATACTTACCTGGTTTTCAGGAAATCAAAATATTTAATCTAAAGTAGTTTACTCGATTTCGACATAGATATCCAGAATTGTTTTATGTTGACAGAAAAATATATCTGGTGGACCGAGGTCTGAACAGTGTTGACCAAACTGCGGACAATACCACCTTATGTTCCAGTATACGTCAATGGTTTAAACAATTTATCAAAATGATACTTAATATGTACTGTCGCCCATCTCGTTCCTATCTAGAAACAATTTATTTTTAGCGGTGGCTCAAGCCGGTTTTAATAACATTCACATACAGTCAATCACATTCACATTGTTTAACTTTTTCAGAGCTATTAAACTGTTGCAAAAAGAAATTTGATAACAGTGTTGGACTTTTTGGAAAACTTTCTAGCAAATCATATTTCTGGTACATGTTTCGAGCTTATACTATACAAAATAAGAAATGAAATTTAAAAAAATCATTATGCATTATCAAATGCATTATTGGTAAAGAAGATTATTCTTACATTTAGATGTAGCCTACGCCAAGGTGGGAACCTATCATCCACTTTGTTTGCTATTTTTATAAATGATATTGAAATGTTTTTTTTTATAATAAAGGGCGTATAGCAAAAGCCTGATAATTTTAATGATTCTGACGATATAAATAACATGAATATACTTCTATATGCAGATGATACAGTTTTTTTGGCTTCAAATCCAAACAATCTTTAATAGATGTTGCATTATTTTAATCCTAATTGTTCCCCATGGAAATATTTATTAAACAGAAGTATGTATATTTGGCAGACCGAAGAACGATTACAAAAGATCATTCACAATTAGAAATAATATATGGATAACCCATGATACCGAGGATATGGTACGGTTGTGGACCCTGATAGGAAGGAAAAACCCGAGAATGCGAAGCATCCGAGGGTTTTTCCTGACTATCAGGGTCTACAACCGTACCATATCCGAGGTAGAATGGGTTATCAATATTATCAACCGTTTTTAAGTGTAAAACAGGCTTTTTACGTGTTATCGCGTTATATTGAGGATCCCTGGCGTTATATTGAGGATCCCTGGGTGATGTCAGCCGCGCTATATGAGTTACTTTTGTACCGTGATATCTCGTTTGCCCCCTTAGCGCAGTAGTCAGAGGCGCTGATTCAGTAACTGCAGGTGATAGTGGATACGGGTTCGAGACGCACTTTCTGCAAAACATTTGCTGTACATATTCTGTCGTAAACTTATGAAATTTTTCAAAATTAGTCCAAGTTAGTTTCTTCAGATCTTTACTTTCAAGCCGTCATCTTAACAAATATATCAGGGTTTACAATCATTATAATTCCTTCTAACAGGGTTTACAAGTGTATGTGTAAACCCTCCTGGAGGGAATTACAAGGTTGTAAGTCCCTCGTACCGGGTGATATGGTTTAGAAAGGTCGTTTCAAGTATCACGTTATATGGCTGGTAGGTTGATAATATTCTGGAACGTTGTCCAATCCTACACATGTTGGGGTGTAGAGTTTCAAAAGAGCAGGACATTTTCAGTTAAAAACTACTGGAATTGCAACAAAGGCAATGTATTTTATTCTTAGCAAGAGTTGCTTTGAACTTACGAATTTAATTTACTTTTTATTTGATTCCATGGTGTTAGAAGGAGAGGGTACGCGTGTGCCTCTTGGGCGGGTTGCCTTGCGAGTGATAGTTACTTTCGCTAGCCTTCGTCTTGCGGCCTCCTTACCATGAGGATCAGCGTCTAGTTACGCATGTTGCTTTGTGGGTTGATCGTGAGCCGTGTTAGCGTTTGTTGTTTCGCCTTGTGTGTACGCTTTTCCACTTGCTAGGGTCCGCCTCAGGGAGTGGATGGTTTGCAAGGTTGTCTAAGATCATCTAAGATACTAGCTTCTCTTCTAGTTGCACTCGTTTGCTGGGCCTCCCGTGCTCCTCTTTGCGGACAGGTCCTCAGAGGGTTTTCGGGGCTTATGCCCTCGCCTTCGCTGCCTCTTGTTGTCGGGGCAGTTATGTAAGTCAGCTCTCAAAGACCTGCACTCTGTGTGTCGTCTTTGCAAGGCCATCTGTCCCTTCTGTCGACATATGCGTAAGGTATGTCCCGCTCTAAGATCGCAATAGTGAAAAGGACGCTGTTCCGCTTAGAGGAGGCAGGCGTACTTGTCCCCTGCCATGGGACAGGCTAGGTTTCTGAGAGAAGCTACGTCGCTCCGCATCTCGCGCACATTCAGCGGGGAGCAGACTGTCTAAACGCAGCTTCACCCGTCAATAGGGATACGGTGTCTACGCCAGGGTTGGGAGTTGGGTGTATCGGCCAGCTCTTCTCGTTCTTCCTCGGGAAGGCATAGCAGGAGGTTGAAGGCAGAGAAGCACACTCGCCTGAAAAGGCCTCAGCGTAGCTTCTCTCGTCAATAAGGGACACAGCCTTCTCACAGAGTCGTCCTCGTGCCTTATGCCTCGCTAGTTTGCGTACCCTTCATTCTCTCCTCTGGGAGTTCTTTGACTCGAGCAGCCCGCCTATTACTAGGATGTTGCCGGGAAGGAGGAATCCGATGCGGACTGAGGCGGTCTCCAATGAGGCGCACTTCTGACCCCAGGGTTCTACTTCCCTGTGTTTGTCAGACCAAACACTCACCTCTCACCCGACTATTCGCCCCGTTCTCGGGGTTCAATGGGACTTCGTTATCCGGCTGTTCATGCGTCCAGGTTGGCTCTAAATTTTGACAGTCAGTGCCGACTACAGATAGATTTGCTATTTTCGCGGTTCTACTTGCTTACATCGCGCCAGTGGTAGCAGGTGTTGGGTCTCCTGACCGCCAGGTTGTCTGGGGTAGTCTCTGCTTGTGGCCCATTCCTGCCCTCATGCTATCCGGCTCCCGCCTCACGGAGGGTGATTTTCTCTCAGGCGTCCCTCTAGACCCCCTCCCGCATACCTAAATCTCTTCGCGGATGCGTTCACTCAGGGGTATTTATGCTCATCTGGGCTTGGTCAAGACTGCAAGAGGGTGGTCACAGGCTCAGAGGGACAGTAACTCCAACGTCATGGATTTGGAAGCAGTTCGCCTGATGATCGACCTCTGGTCAGCACCACTGTGGGGTCGCTGAACGCCCAAGCGCCAGCAAGCTTTACAACTTTGAGTGGCGAGCTGTCACTGCGTGTGGCGAGAGCAGGGCTTTCAGGCAGAAGCATACACTCCTCCCCAAGATTGTCGGGTACTTGGTGCTCGTGAGGAATGAGAGTGGCTTCTCAATCAACGCCAAATTGGCCGTGATCATATCGGTTATCTGCAAATGATTTCCCGGATTCGATATTCAGTTCTGAAGAGACTTATAACACCTTTCGCCAGGCCAATGATCAACGTGAGTCTAAACCTCCGGGTTGGGACCCGGCGGTGATCCTCATTCCTGTGGACTTAAATGCGAACCTATGTCGGAGATTTCTCTGTTATGGTCTCAATGACCTCGATCGTGAATTATTCAAGCTTCGCACGCTCCTAGCGGGTCTCTTACGGGTCCAGCGTCGAGGCAGAGGGTCCGCAAGGTTGGCTGGACTCCGAACCTTGTCTATAAGAACGAGGCTGCGTCGGCTCTTCCTATCTCGCAACGCTATGAGTTTGACGGTAAGTTATTCGGTTTATCTGCGGTCTGCAGTCATCGGCGCCTCCAAGGTGGCCGATCTCCCTCCTCTGTCTCGCTCCAATTCACAGGAGATTAGAGCGGTGTTACTTTCCATTGTAACTTTGCCGTGGCAGTCTGAACAAGTGTTCACTGACCAATACTAAGAGGGGGTGAGCGTACTACGCGCTTGTGTGTACACAACTCGGTTGTTCACCTTGTTTGTACAATAAACACTTGTTTTCTCCCGGGTTTTTGTTCTCCTGGTGCATGAGTGCAAGTTCGGGTAATCGTATGGCACCTGTACTTCGATTCTTACCTTCCCCCCTCTCACATACATGTTCTGAGGGCGGATATATAGGGGTTGAGCGTAGGTTTGTCCTTTTTCACATGGTGTAACGGCCTCCGTACACTCAATTCAAGAATCCGCATTCGTTCTCTTGGCTCGCACTCCGCAGGGGTGGTTTTTCCACATTTTCGTGGCTCTTTCCCACCCGGTGCTCCGGCGTGCCAGGCTAAGGGTTCAAAGCGACGCGTCTCGGTGGCGCACGTGACACCGGTTCAGCCCACCTCCTTGCTGTGGTAATCTGGGCAATGTTGGTTTTTCAAACCTAATGAGAATGTAAAATATTTAACATTTTTGAGTAAATGTCATTTTGTATACTTACCTGGTTTTCAGGAAATCAAAATATTTAATCTAAAGTAGTTTACTCGATTTCGACATAGATATCCAGAATTGTTTTATGTTGACAGAAAAATATATCTGGTGGACCGAGGTCTGAACAGTGTTGACCAAACTGCGGACAATACCACCTTATGTTCCAGTATACGTCAATGGTTTAAACAATTTATCAAAATGATACTTAATATGTACTGTCGCCCATCTCGTTCCTATCTAGAAACAATTTATTTTTAGCGGTGGCTCAAGCCGGTTTTAATAACATTCACATACAGTCAATCACATTCACATTGTTTAACTTTTTCAGAGCTATTAAACTGTTGCAAAAAGAAATTTGATAACAGTGTTGGACTTTTTGGAAAACTTTCTAGCAAATCATATTTCTGGTACATGTTTCGAGCTTATACTATACAAAATAAGAAATGAAATTTAAAAAAATCATTATGCATTATCAAATGCATTATTGGTAAAGAAGATTATTCTTACATTTAGATGTAGCCTACGCCAAGGTGGGAACCTATCATCCACTTTGTTTGCTATTTTTATAAATGATATTGAAATGGTTTTTTTTATAATAAAGGGCGTATAGCAAAAGCCTGATAATTTTAATGATTCTGACGATATAAATAACATGAATATACTTCTATATGCAGATGATACAGTTTTTTTGGCTTCAAATCCAAACAATCTTTAATAGATGTTGCATTATTTTAATCCTAATTGTTCCCCATGGAAATATTTATTAAACAGAAGTATGTATATTTGGCAGACCGAAGAACGATTACAAAAGATCATTCACAATTAGAAATAATATATGGATAACCCATGATACCGAGGATATGGTAGGGTTGTGGACCCTGATAGGAAGGAAAAACCCGAGGATGCGAAGCATCCGAGGGTTTTTCCTGACTATCAGGGTCTACAACCGTACCATATCCGAGGTAGAATGGGTTATCAATATTATCAACCGTTTTTAAGTGTAAAACAGGCTTTTTACGTGTTATCGCGTTATATTGAGGATCCCTGGCGTTATATTGAGGATCCCTGGGTGATGTCAGCCGCGCTATATGAGTTACTTTTGTACCGTGATATCTCGTTTGCCCCCTTAGCGCAGTAGTCAGAGGCGCTGATTCAGTAACTGCAGGTGATAGTGGATACGGGTTCGAGACGCACTTTCTGCAAAACATTTGCTGTACATATTCTGTCGTAAACTTATGAAATTTTTCAAAATTAGTCCAAGTTAGTTTCTTCAGATCTTTACTTTCAAGCCGTCATCGTAACAAATATATCAGGGTTTACAATCATTATAATTCCTTCTAACAGGGTTTACAAGTGTATGTGTAAACCCTCCTGGAGGGAATTACAAGGTTGTAAGTCCCTCGTACCGGGTGATACGGTTTAGAAAGGTCGTTTCAAGTATCACGTTATATGGCTGGTAGGTTGATAATATTCTGGAACGTTGTCCAATCCTACACATGTTGGGGTGTAGAGTTTCAAAAGAGCAGGACATTTTCAGTTAAAAACTACTGGAATTGCAACAAAGGCAATGTATTTTATTCTTAGCAAGAGTTGCTTTGAACTTACGAATTTAATTTACTTTTTATTTGATTCCATGGTGTTACCTACTCTGTTGTAAGGCTGTGAAATTTTGGGATTTGAAAATGTAACATCTCTTAAAAGAGGACACATGAATATTCTTAAACTGTTAGTGCCTTTACGGAAAAGCACCCTAACTTTAATTTATATGGGGACGTCGGTAGATACTTACTTGCAATTAATAATGAATTGAGAATTATTTCTTTGGGTCGAGACTTTAACGTTAAAAACTTCAAAATCATAATTAATCATTTTAAAAAACATTTTAACGATACTAGTCTTGGTAAAAGTGAGCAAAATGGATTATGAACTTCAAAAACAAATTATGACGAAAATCGACTAAGTCATTATTTTCGGGATTTTCTAAAACTGAATTATTTAGTGAAAATAGGCTTGAAGAAGCATTCAAGTTAGTGCAGTTGTCTGCGGTTGAACAGTTATCAATATGTATTATTTATAGCTCCCTATTTCATGTAGACATAAGGTGTAGTAGATAAACTGAAGTACAAAGGAAAGTAAACACCTCAGTTGGTTTCGATTAATTCAATATTTAAAACAATTTAAAACAAATGAGATGCATTTGATTATGGCATGAAACAATAACACATATATGCAGTAGTTTGAATGGATTACATTGGTAACTGGTTAATTTGTAGTTAGAATATGTTTGTTTAATGTCGACAGGGGCAAGAAATTAAATTTACATCAATATGACCCCTGCCATGTTTATAATGTTGTAAATGTTTGTAGAACAAGGCACATTTATTTATTTTCACAAAGAAGATGTCGATGAACAGTTGCGTTTTATCCAAAATAAATTTTGAAATATCAATAACCTCAAAATATAATTTGTTCAAAGAAATTTAAAAAACACTTAGAAGTATTTCTTGGCTTATGACTAAACGCCTGCACTTTTCAATTTCGGGAGTGCAGCGTCAAAAATTTAAGATATTTGAAATTGAAAATTAAACATATAATAAAAACAACTGAAGTGTGTACTTCTTTTGTACTTCAGTTTGTATAGAAATTTAAGGTGATAAATTTCAAGAGCATTACTACATTTATCAGCGCTAATCGTAACTTACCCAAAGAAACAGTTCGCTAGAACAATATTCAAACACATTAATTAACATGCAAACTTTGTAATAGTAGTGACTTTGGTGATGAGTTTCATTGTCTTTTTATCTGTTCTCTTTTTATAAATGCAGGTATTAAATATATTAAGGCATATGTTTATATTAGACCAGTTTTTCATAAAATGAAGACATTATTCAGCAGTAAAAAGATCATTAAACTAGGGAGGATTACTTTGTTGTGTAATGTTATTGTTAGTGTTATTAGAAAATGTCGAATTAAAGAAAGTTTAACTTGACTATTTATTTTAAAATTATTCATGTTTATTTTTCATGTTTGTATTTCTGTGTATCAGAATATATACTGCATCATGTTTTTGACAGTTTTAGATCAAATATAATTGAATGTTGTATGTGTATGTATACAACATATAATGTATCCTCATATGTCGCAAATAAGTTCAGTTCAGTACAGTAAGAACTAGAAATATGTGTGATGTCAATCCAACCTATCTTACCCTTATTTTTCACTTATGCCAGAGACAATCCAAAAAGAAAAATAATACTGAATAGATTTTGAGATTGAGGTTGGAAAATGTTCCTAACCTCTATATGCACTACTTTCAAACTGTTTCGATGGAGATACAGGCTGGAAAATGTCTGTACCCCCATATATGAACTAAGTTCAAACTGTTTCCATGGAAACCAGAAAAAATATAAAAGTCAGAATAACCTAAATAGCAACAGGTGCCACGCCAACACAAGGTCTAAACACACACCAAGTTTCATTAAAATATAATACATAGATTTTGAGATAGAGGCCGAAAAAGGTCCCTTCCCCTCATATATGCACTAAGTTCAAACTGTTTCCATGGAAACTAGAAAAAATATAAAAATCAGAAAAACCTTAGTAGCAAAAGGCACCACTCCACCACTAGGTCTAACCACTTACCAAGTTTCATAAAAAAAAATATTGAACAGTTTTTTAAATATGGCCCGGAAACGAAAGCATTTTGGAAGGACAGAATCACTGAATCACGGACGGAGGCGAAAACATTATGTGGTAGACAAAGCTTTTCGGGGAACATAATAATAAATGACGTCATAACCACATTCGCAGGATTTGACCCAAAATCGTCGTAAGGAGTAAACATATAACGTATTTTTCTGTCATGTGAAATATAATGTTGATACCCTGAAAGTGAAAGTGTCCGAATTTCGGGCAACCCCTGTAAACAACTGAAATCCTGTGAATTGATTTTAAACACAAAAAGCCCAAAAAACTATTTCAAAATTACTTAATCTACCATATCGTCTAATTAAAAATCTTCAACAAATAAATCGTCCACTTACTGAACTGTGAATTCATCGATGTTCCAGCATCTTTCACTAAGTTATCCTTAGATGCCGTGTCCACAACAGCAAGATGTCCATTGGCAGAGTAGTTTTTACAGGTAGCTTCAGCATCAGACCATGACTTCGTGTCGTTGTGGAACTTGACACACATCTCATTTGATCCCAATATCTGGAAACCATCCTCAGTAGGGCAGTAGAAAGATCCAACTCGGTAGAAGTACACAGTGCCAGCTTGTGTTGTAGCTCCAGTGTTTTCAAGGAAAGGTTCTATGTGGAACTGACACTGGTTTGTGATGGAATTGTGGAAGAAGGAAAGACAGTGATCTAAGGTTGAACATTGGTCTGCACAATCTATTCTGGTCATTGATTCCTTTCTTGAAATGACGTCCAGAACTGATGACGTGATGTTATGTCCTTCCAAACCCTTGACAGCTGCAAACACTGCTTGTTCAGATACACGGATGCTATTGGAAAAAACAAAACACTACGTTTATGGAAATAATTCCATTTTATATTCTGTGTAAAAATAAAACATGTTAAATAGGAATATTTTCCTTTATTAATAATATATGCTAACCCGACGTCATTTCTTTTACTTATACCATATTTATCAATTTCAGTGAAGTAATTTACATAACCTTTCTATCTTACACAATGAGATAAATGTAGTTATCTTCAAGATATGACAGTTTACCTACCACATGATCTATTCATGGTCATTATTTCGAAATGGTGTCCTTCTCAACACAGCAAATACCAGGAAGTGTTTTATGCCATCAGCTTGACAACATACGGTTGCATAAAAACTTCTCAGGCACATTTTTTAAATTAATGACTTTGGTAGATTATCTCAGGCACTGCATTTAAAAAAATGATGACTACGATAGAATTTCTCAGACACATAATTTAACAAGTGAAGAAGCGAGCACAGCTCACATACCCCCGCTTCCAAATATAGTTTGACATAATTGAAAATAGGAAAGGCACATCTATGGGAATGGCTAACCTGTGTGTAAAGTTGAATGAATATGGAATGTACAGTTCCAGAGATAACTGTTAAGTCCTGGTTCCGTGGAAACCGCCAAAAATAAAATTCAGAAATATGTCTTAACCTCAAAAGGCACATCTGGGCACCGTGGTTGACATGTGTATGAAATTTGGTGTAGCTAGAATGTATAATTTGGGAGATAAGTTCCGCACAAAATGACTTCCTCACAGAGTCACTGTTTTGGTCATGTGTCCTTGGAAACCGCAAGAAATAAAATTCACAAAACGGTCTATCCCTCATAAGGCACAACAAGAGATCATGGCTAACATATGCAGCACGTTCGGTGAAGCTAGCAAGTTTAGTTTGGGAGATATGCTCTGCATAAAGCTGTGTGACGTACGGACAGATTGACGTACAGAATGAACGCTATATACGCTGGGTATTAACTCTTAAAGGCACAAGGTGGCTCTTTGAGGCCAATCAGCGTACGTGTTTTCCTGCACTCACAAGCTTTATTTCTGTAATAATTTTAATTTCGTTCTAGCTAATCCTCAAACACATCCATATCTTTCATTCTTCAAAAGCATTCGAACAAAAAATATAAAATGTGATTATTTTAAGAAATGTTTTGATGTTACACGAAGGCACAAGGTAGGCCTCGAAAGTCCAGTCATGTTTTTTGTCTACCATAGACTTTGAAAACTGTCAGACGGTGCTTATAATTATATGTTACGGCAATTCACCATGATTAGGGGTAGATCTAATTGTACCGATATGTTCGCATTTAACGGTGACAATGCTCTCACACACTACAATAGTGCACACCATGAGTCTGAACGTGCAGATCATGTATCTGCATTCATTTCTCTCCTTGTAACCTTCAGTCTTGTGTCAAATGTTGTGATGTCAACTACTGTAAGGTTCAGAATCAGGAACTTCACATTGTTGATAGTGTTTTACCTGTGCATGCAGTTAAACAGTGAGAGCAAAAGGGAACAATGGAACAATGGAACAACACGCTCAAAGTCCTACTTCGTGTCACAAATGTGACTATCAGCACGCGTCCAGAAGATGTGTAGCACTTTGTAAACGCCGTGATAACTGTGGTAAACTCAATCATGTTGCCAAAATATGTCGGTCTAAACCTGTGAGAAGATCCAAAGTACAGTTTTGAAAATCAAGTTGATCATGTTAAGGATGAATTGTTCATCGAAACTATTGGTAATTATGACGTCTCATCAAAAGATTGGATAGTGCCAATATCGGTAAACAAAATAGTTCTCTCGCTGATGTTAGATGCAGGATCTTAAGCAAACATACTTTTGCAAGAGACTATGACAAACTTATCAACAGGCCTGTTAAATGTTCTTTAAAATATTGTTGAACGTTTGATGAGTGCACTTATCCATAGAATACCGAAATGCGGATTGGCACGTGTGTTGCAAGAGCATATGTCAACGTTTCTTCCCTCCTGCGACACAAAAATCATGTTACCCAAGGAAGAGGAAGAGATGTGTATCTGCCCTACTGCAAAACACCGCAAGTCACAACAGGTTTGCTCCATCGTCACACGAATGATGTGCAATGACTAAGACTTCTATTGTATATGTATCTGACTGAACGCTGCATGATTGCCAGTTTGATAATGTTTGCGTTAATTGAATACGCTCATGTCCTTTCAATTTGACAACATTGAATAATAAATATATCCTAATATTCATGTTTTCATTCGACTTTTATTGAGAACCAGGATAACGTAAAGAACAACCGTCATTGCTTTATGGAAGTTTTACATATCTCCATACATCCCGTTCTGGTTTTTCCATTCTATATTTGAAACCCAAACACTAATACAAGTATTTATAAATTCATAATGCTTAATGTGAAATACCAAATTAGCTTTATTCATTCGGAAATATTGCTATATTTTATTTCAATTCTCTTCAAGCTTAACTAAACATATTGGAAAAGGCTGTCATGAACTTCAAAATCAATATATTTCTCCAAAAAGACAAATCAATATAAAATCCATATAGTTCTCACAGAGCATAGCATAGTTAGGGATAGAAAGAACCGACCTTGACGCTTATACAGGTCTATCTCACTGCCACCAAGTTAAAATACTAAGCAACAATAACAGAACTTGTTAGTATGATTAACGCCTTACATGGTTAACGAATTCAATGTATTAAAAAAGGACAAATAGGAACAAGCCCTTGTTATGAAATACAAATAAAATGACCTACTATGGTAACAAATCACGAGCACTTCAGTTCCTGTAAGGATAATCAGGTTTAGGCTCAATACATACAAAACGAGAATGTAGCATTATTAAATAGCAACAACACACATCTGTGCAATCAATGTACAAAGTGAGAACATGAAATAACACATTGCTAAAATTTACTTCTGATAGCATGTGTAACTCTGGAAATTGGGCGTAATGAATTTGTGACGATGACTAAATTGCCTAACTACACCTGTCCAAATAAACCTTAGATATTTGATAAGACTAGTTAGATCTAGACTAGACTAGAAGATGAAGTAAAGTTAATTGTTCAGTTAGGATATCCAAATGGTTTTTTGTTGACAGTCAGCTGTTAGTATTACACACTGCAATATTTAAAATTAAACAATATAATTATATCATGTCACTTTTTGGCTGATTAAAAATACTTTTACTTAACACATTTTTGAAACCTTTGAAAGTTGATTTTAAACGTCCATTTTCATATTGATATAAAACATATCTTCAAATTCACGTCTCAAGTAAGCTGTAATCGAAGAGACGGTAAATGCAGACGAAAGTATACTTGTACAGTAAACAAAGTTTGATTCACCTAAAATTGCACAGTTAAGTTGATTTTAAAGGGGCAGTATAATAAGAGAGATTTTATGTCATTTAAATTAACTTTAGAGGGTAAAACATCTCATTACACAAATCAATTATCCGTAGTTGTAATAACGATATTGCGTATAAAGCAAAAGTTGCATGGCGGCCATTTTATTGTGAACACATTTTATTATTTCGAATGACAAAAACAATTCCCATGGCTTTACGGAACTATGTACATGTACACTATTATTTTTACTTGATGTTCTGAAGAGAGAAGGGTGTTTTACTATTGGTGACATTATTTTTTAAATACATTTCATCAACCTATTTCACCGAAAAAACGTGCTACTGCCCCTTTAACAAAGTAGTCACATAAGTGTTGCTGTTTAGTTGAATGTTTATCATTTTGTCAAAGTTTAAATGAATAAATGTATCATTATTTTTTATTTCAAATTTTACACATCTCCTTACCTATTTTACCAGTATATGTTTACACTTTGGGGTGTCAGGTTTTTAAGTTTTATTTTGCATAACTCTTCCACATCCTTTCATTATTTTCATCAACACAGATGTCTGTTACATTGATTACAATCTAATCCCTCTAATTTTCAAAACTCAAATCACGCTTGAGTGTTTTTGTTCTCACAGTCGAATATACTCCCGTGGGAGAAATTAAGTTCATTGAGAAAGCGATGTCCGAGTTGTGAGAGGGATTATATTGCATTCGGATATATATCCTTGATTTAAACAGTATTTTATTACCAAATAACATATAACGTACAAGAAATTATGAGAAGTCGAATTGGAAAAAAGGATTAGCAAACAGGCTACCCTGGCCCATATAAATGCTTCTAATAAAACAAATTTAAAACAAATCAGTTTGTAAATACATTTGTGGAAATACAAGTTTATACACATGTTTAGTAAACTCGTAGTAGTTAAACATAAAAAGCATATGGTACCGTACTTTATGAAATTCGGTTGGTATCATTTATGAAATTATACATAGATATGATCAACAATTCGTTTTCACTATATGACAAAGATTCGTCAGCGCTTAGAATAGCACGTTAAGTTAAATTATTTTTATATATATTCTTCATCATATATTCCTTGGACGTCTGTCAGTTCGACATTTACTCGGACTGTGAATACATTTGACTGTGTGTACAACAAGAACATGACGGAGACATTAAGAAATTATTTTCCAAGTAGTAGTTTTTATGTGAGATGTACATATAATCATGTTTAAATGCACATCGTCACAGTAATAAACAACAAATCTTGTCGCTCAAACACTATATCTGTCATTATTTGGTATATTCACGTTATAAGCGTTTGTGTTACAAATTAAATTGTATCTATTCTTACTCAATGTGACCAGGCTCCAGCTTTCATTGCAAAACGACTAACGCATTATTTATGCATTAAAAAAAGAAAGCACCCGGCCTTGTCTACTTATGAGGCATCATAATACGTTGGTTCCTTTATAGATATAAAAACTAGGTATAAAGGACATTTGGTAAAAGGATGGACTAGATATGTTAATGTAAGTGTAATCCCCTTTTATAAATCTTAAATATTAGGGCAGCCAAGGGCTTATACAGCGTGTTTGTAAAGTCATGTTTAAATAAAATGATGGTTGAACGTTTAGCATGCATGTTGTTCGCTATCCTTAAATAGAAAAACCATCTTAAAATGTTCTTATCAACTAGTTTATTATTGATTTTAAGTGGAATACGGCTACGTATAAAGATAATGCAAAATGGAGTTCTTAAAAATGAATGCGAATTCTGTATACGGGTATTGATCTAAGAGGAGACTACTTTCATCAGAGTCGACGAATAAACACCTGAATATACATTCAACAATCACGAATACACACCCTTGTTCACCCCAGCGAGTCAACCTAAAGGCGGAAATTTCGGGTCATAAAACAGGGAGTCATTTTGTGTAATACACAAAATACTTGCAAGTTAATTAAAATGTGACAACTGTATCTTCCACAATTTTGGTAATATTTATCTTACTTGTAATACTTTTGTTTCAAATCATGTTTATATTTATTTCCACTTATTGGTTAGTGTGGCCCAATAAATTTTGTTGACACAAAAGTATTAAGCATATCTAACAATCTCAAACTAGTTGTTTTATTAACTATTTGGAAATTGCATATCTAATAATACTTTAATATTTTCGTACACGTTTATATTTTTCAACAGCATTTTCGCTCGCCTGTTGAGAAACTGCATAATCAATATTTACTGTATATTGATTATGTGTGTGTATAAGGTGTTGATTCATGCGTGTCAATTCATTCATTCATTCTCCCTGTCCGTTATCTTTGAAATATATTTATACTTGAATATTTCTATGTAAATCCATCTAAGTAAAAAATGTATCAGTTGTTACCATCCACAAATATTTAGTTATTAGATCATTGTCGTTGTATTTGAAAAGAAATTTGACGGTTTGAATGAATGATATAATATGCGCACTGTGTGCAGTCATTTTGCATTAGCAATTTGGGTCGCGTGGCCCCAAATGCAAATAAACTTGTCACTCACTTGAAATATAAGGATGGTATGTAATGTATTACACGAATCAAATGATATTTACTTATTCACGTAAAAAAGGGGAATCTAGAAATTTGGCAGTTTAAGTCTGTTATAATGTATCTCATTATCTACTCCATTTTAACCTTATAAAGGACTGTCAGAAATGCTAGAAAAATGCTTTTGGGGATTATTTCAAATCGGCTGCAAACGTCTACCCAAAAAGTGACTATCTATCTGGAAACTTCTAGTTATGTTTGTCAGATCTTACTAAAGAGGCTTTATAGAAAGAGCATTTGCGAGAATAGGGCTGCCAGTGATATATTCTAATTACACAACAGAAATCAAAGACATTATTTAATTATGTACAAATAAGCTCATAGAAGAACATTTTAATATACAGAACTACAAAGGACGCATGCAATATGTCTAAACTATAGACAAATGCCGAATTTATAAAGGAATTAATCAGTAACGACAATGTCCAATTATCACTCGACACAAATTTCATTCACTGCGTCAACAATCTAACAATAAGAGGGTCATCTCAAAGTCTAAGTTGGAGACAAATATTCGACTCAACAAACACACTCTAATGGGATATTATAAAATTAGTGACAGGGCGTCAAGCTACAATTTCAATCTTGAACTCAGTATTTAAACCACTTCATCTATTAGATTTTGCACCTAAAGTTTAAGGTTACACCGTTCAATAAAAACATTTTGAGATAACCCCTGTACCCGTGTGCTTGTCGGGTAAGATGTTATTATGTAGTCAAGTAACGTTCCGACCCGTTTCAGATTATGTCAAAAGCCTGTAAGTTTTACATATTTTAACTGTAAAATATGTTTGTGGCGGTATTGCAGTGAGTGGATGTAATTCATGTTTAACAAGTTTCACTGTGGAACAAAGTAGGTGTAATAAGTTGGTGGGTAGTATGAATACACACCCCGCGAGAATGTGTATTAGTTTTCAAGTAATTACTGTCTGGTGATGTCTCAAGATGGGGAAGCTTTGCTAATTGACGTCGATTGGAAATTCCGTTCAAGATTAAAGATGTTTTGATGGGCCGACCCTCAGAAAGGGAAATTTATAAGATTAAGAATATCATTGCAAAATGACACAATTATAATGACACCGAACAAATGTTGATTATTTACCTTACATGTACAATGTATCTAAACATTACAATTGTGTTGAGTAGACAATAACATTTTACAATTACATCAATTAATTATTATGAATTTACATATTTTTTTGGCGCACGAGCTTCTCGTAGGTAATTAGATAATTTTACAAGGGTGTTTCTAGAATTACTAGTTGATACATTATGCTATTTCGAAACCAAATTTACTTAACCATTTACAGGAATATATTTATCTCTTATTGCCTTATAAGCATTACATTCAAAAACCAAATGGATAGCATTTTCAGTCACACCAAGTTCACACATTTTAAATGTCATATCTATATTCATACAGCTTATATTACAACGCAATGGAAGTGAATTTAAACGCAGTAGACATATATTGTTAAATATGAAATATAGTTTTTGGATAGGACTAAGCTTTAAACATGTTATATGAATCATATCGTTATATGCTTGTATGCTTATCTTATTATGTAATCAGAGTGAATATTAAACGCATATAACTCTCCCTTGATTATCATTTTGCTTGTTAGTTGACTCTGTCTGTATCCGCTCACATATTTAAATTCGTTTATGTACAGTTATAAATGTACAAGTTATATGCAAACATACAATTAAGATATCTCTAAACAAGGCTACACATGACTTAATATCAAAAGAGTTCATGTTTGAAAAAAAACCACAGTGGTAAAAGCAGTAGTTATTCTAATGTTTATATGAGGAATATGCTCCCCAAAAAATCAAACTAAATCTTAAGGAAGTACACATTTTGATTGAAATACTATTATTTACACATAAGCACATTTTAGTAGAGACAATATATCGAGTTTAAGTATTTGAACACATGCATTTCATAAGTGGTTCTTATATTATATAGCTATTATATATATTTTCACAGTTATTTAAATCAATGCACTGACATTTTTAATTTCTGCAAAAAAATTACTAAAATGAATAACCCACAATTTATTTGGCAATGAAGCTAGCACTAATTCTCTAATTAATTTATTGCCACAATAAACAAGTTATCAAAAAGGATGTTTAGAATCTAGGCAGTTTACAATTCCGTTATGGTTCGTAAACTATTACCTAATTAATTTATTGCCCCAATAAACTCGCTCTCAAAAGGATCTACAGAATCTATGCAGTTCACAATTCCAACACGGTTCGTTAAATACTGTTATCCGTACCGACACTTGGTATATTTAATACACTTTGGTAGTACAGCTTTGTATTTGAGAACAGAATGACATCGGAATGACATATACTACACAACCACTCACGCATAACACGAGGAAAATAGTATGAAAAGACAATTAATATGGTTAATAATAATAATTATTAATCTTCCTAAGTTAAGACTTATCACATTTACTCTATTTGAAGCTTTTAAGCGTATTTATATTGTAAATCTAGCTGGCGTCTGTAATCTTTTGCATTATACAAGAATGCAATGTAACACTTTCGAAGTTAAAATGATGTTTGAAGTTAAAATGATGTTTGCGCCATCCGAAATACATTAACCCCAAACCGAACATTGGTAGCTAAATCTATGATAAATCTTGACTATGACTATGTTTTACTGTCTTTTGACCCTACTATTACTGTTGAATCACGTGTCACATCCATAATCAACAATAAGTTTCAGTGAATACAACTATACGCTAAACAAACCATGCATGTGTTACATTTATGTCATTGTCTATGTTCTCAGGATAGACATCCAAGCTCTCACACATGAGTCTACCGTTAGGCACATGTGTCCCCAGCTCCCAGTATAACTCTTCACTGGCATTCTCCCTACATCAACCTCCCCATATTCACCAATTTTCCAAGCCGCTTTCAAACCCTGCCTTAGTCATTACATCCTAATCCACACGACAGGCCGTCTCGATCCATGCTCACAACCCCCAGTCACTCATTATATTCATTACTGACTATCCCCAGCTCCCATCTTCACCTATCATTTTATCACCCAGCCCAGATCGACCTCTTCACAACTTCTAACATTAGGGCAGATTACAAACATTGCCTCTACATGTACATCTACAATGAAATTCAACCACTGTTCAAATACCCAGTCCTAAACCTGCCAAGTACCATACCACAACCCCAATTGATCCACAATCAACCACTACTATCATGGCTAATATACACGCACTTACACGTGCACCCCTCTCCTCCTCCAGTTATACAGTCAACATCCGCAAACATACATACACATGCACTCCCCTCCAACCTTCCAACTCAACACAGGCAGCGCCCGCCACAATTAACTCTAACCAAAAGCTACCCCCCATCCTCGCAAACATACAGACACTCACACCCCTCTCACCCTCCAGTTCTACACAGTCAGCGCCCGCGACCCAAACCCGGCAGCCACCTACCCCCTAAAAACTTCATACAAATGCACTCGCCTAACACCCCCCCCCCCCCCCCAAACTCAACACAGGCAACGTCTGCCGCCCCATTCCTGCAGATACACGCGTACTCATGCCTCTCACCCTCCAGCTCAATCTGCACCACACCACACACAAACGTTAACCACAACGAAACCCCAGCCACCCTACCTTACAACTTCACAACCCCACTTCCAACATACACTCCCTCCTTTTACCCTCACTCTCTATTCAGTCCACGCCAGTAACCCCAACTCCTAATATCAACAGCCCCCCCCCCCCCCCCCCCCCCCCCCCCCCCCCCCATCCCAATCCCTGCAGTCCACCGATCCCGACCCCAAAAGCTAAAATCCCAACACACAATTTCATCCTTCCCCCTACCCCCGCACACTCTCCCCGCTCCCCCGTGGTATCAGTCGCCTAACTAATTACTACATACATTAAGATGCTATTGACAAACCTTTACAGCATGACTAGAGATGATATTTACAAACCTTTACAACATTATTAAAGATGATATTTACAAATATTAAACAGATTAAAGATGCCATTTACAAATATTTAATAACATTTACAAATATTTACAAATATTTACAAATATTTACAATCGATTAAATATGATATTTACAAAGATTAAATATCTATAAAAGATTATATTTACAAAATAATTAATACTTGGTAATAAGGTAATAAATAGCTTATGTTCACCCAGTGCCACCTTGTGCCTAATGTGACCTAAAAAACGCGAATGCCTTTGAGGGTTAACAGTGAAGACCATATTATAATTTATCCGGCACCTATTTTAGATAGTGATATCTATGGTAGAATTTTTTGCTACATAATTCAAAAAGTGACAACCACATTATTACAAGTAATACATTGTTAACAAGCAAAAAAAAAGATTTTTATAGCGTGACCCTGTGACCCACACTTGGGGTCACTGGGTCACCAAATCTACAATTAAGAGTCACCTGAGGCCAAAGAGTCTCTACACAACATTATAGCTTTCTAAAGCTGTACATACCTGAGAAGAAGATGAAAAAAGTTTTTAAAGTCATGACCCCTGTGACCTAGATAGGGACCCCATTGGCCAAGATGTCTGCACACACCATTACCTTTCTACACCTTTTGGTACTGAAGAAGAGGATGAAAATAGGTTTTTAAATGGCGTGACCCCTGTGACCCTAATTGAGGTCACATTGTCACCAAATCTACAATCTAGATTCCCCATTGGCCAAGGAGTCTGCAAATAAAATGTAAGCTCTTTAGGGTCCTTGGTTCTGGAGAAGAAGTCGAAAAAGCAAAAAAGTTTACGGATGGTGCCATAAGCCTATCGGGTCTTTCAGACCTGATGAGGTAAAATGTAACACCGTGAGAAAGTAACCTGAGAAGTTTAGTATAATAGACAACGGAATGATAACTATAAGCGTCCACCATTTAT
This sequence comes from Gibbula magus, assembly GCA_936450465.1. Classification (NCBI taxonomy): domain Eukaryota; kingdom Metazoa; phylum Mollusca; class Gastropoda; order Trochida; family Trochidae; genus Gibbula; species Gibbula magus. Next base: position 54,936,049 of record OW388295.1, read on the forward strand.
GTAAGAACTAAAAGCGATTATATGAGAATTGCGAGGTGATGCTTCAAAGAGGCGCGCAAATTAATAACTTATCCATTCTGACTCAGTTGGATAGACAGCTTGAAAATGAAACAACTATATATACCCATTCAGAAGATGTGCCACAAAGTGACGCATACTACACAGACTAAATACTTTATAAGATGTAAGGTCAGCTAGTTTTGCTTTGCCTCGACAAGTATGGAAGTACTGATCTCACAAATTCAACACTTTTGCCAACCTATTGAACAGACGAAGATAAAAGCTTGGTTGGTGTCGTTCATCCTATCTTAGACCTCTCTGTCCGTGGCAAGCATTCATAAAAGTGTCCTGATCATTTTCGAAATCTGGACTCTTTTGTCCCTTTTTGTGAAATATGAAAAATAAACGATAGAAACATCAACAATGAGCTTAACGTTTGATTTGATATGATCATGATGCAAGAAACAGAAGTTTAATGTATCTTTAGCGATCGAAACAAAACTATTTGAACAACAAATTGAATTTCACAAATATTACGTTGGAAGGAATTGGACCAACACATAGTTACAGCTTCTGAAACAGCTTGCACCACAACAGACGTAATTTTAGGAATGTTAGTTTAGAAATATATAAATAAATAAATTTATACATAAATCGTTTTCAACATATATTGTTGATAAATATGGTTAATAAGAAGTTTATCAGTATTGACAAACAACACGTGTGATATCGCTGACCTATGAGGTATACTAAACACAGAAATAACGGAAAGGAGGTACTTGACAGTACTAGTGATTTGAAACCTGGTGAGGACGGTATGCCACCTGAATTTATAAAAATGTCTTATTCATATTTTTTCACCATTTTTCATTTTTTCAAAGTTTTAGATAGTTGTCCTTTTTGCTGATTGCTGGTGTGGTAATCTCGTTATGCAAACGTTGTCTTGTCAAACCAACTACAGAGGCATCTGGCTTTTGAACTGCTGTGGTAAGTTATCCCCGTCTATGTACATATCATGTAATGTGGCATGTTTTTGAAGCATCGTATCAGCGCAAAAACTAGACCAACACTTTGCATTTTCGCGTTCAATAACATTATCTGATACCTCATAATAAACAGTTACAGCTCATTGAAGTCACCAGGGGTCAATCTTGTCAAAACTACAGCTTTTATGTTCTGCTATTTAATATTCACCAAGTGATAAACTTACAAAATATATTTCCTCATATATTCATTATATGTACACTCATGGCAAAAATGGTTGTCACCCCCTAATATTTAATTAAATTGGAGTTTATATCACATTGTATGCATGGCAATGTTGGTTTTCCATGGAAATGTCATTACAGGCATGAAGTTACATTAACTCACACTTTACAATGAACAGATTCAGCGGTTTCATGTAGACCACGTGCATTTCATTGAAATGATTGAAATTTGTCTCCTTAGGTTTGTCATTTCCATCGATTACTATAGACCTCTTTCATAAGATACAGCTTCACGACTATAGTTTCTGAAAAGCATAGACCATGCCTGGTCCCACTCCACCAGGAATCAGACATGAAATCATTGGCATGAGTCGTGGTGGCGCTTCGAATCGTGTCATTGCTGCAGCATGTAACGTCAGTGTTAGAACTGTTCAAAGGATTAAAAGACTGCACGCCATACAGGGAAATGTTGTTCCGAATAAGTCTTCAGGCCGTCCCAAGAAAACTACGGTTCGTCAGGATAGAATTCTTCTTCGTTTGACCCGACGTCATAGACGTCTTTCGTCTTTGACTCTTGCACAGAGATGGGGGGCTCATATTAATACGCCCATTTGCCGGAGAACTGTAGTGAACAGGTTGCTCCAGCATGGATATAAGGCAAGAAGACCTGCCATCAAACCATTCTGGACACTGGTCCACCGCAGGGCACGGCTTGCTTGGGCGCAGCAGCACCGCAGAATCCAACTTGGACATTGGCGTCACGTCATATTTACTGATGAGTCTCGTTTCCTACTGCATAAGGTGGACAGGAGAATGAGAGTGCGACGTTTACGTGGGGAAAGGTTCAATGACGACTGTCTGCAGCATCAGGTTGCCCACGGTGGCGGTTCTGTACACGTATGGGCAGGAATACACCATAACGGTAAAACGGATCTTGTCGTCCTTCAAGGAAACGTCAACCAGAGGTCGTACAGACGTCTTCTTGAAACCGTTTGCCTCCCACATGCAAGAAGAGTGTATGGCAACAACTTCCTGTTGCAGGACGATAATGCACCAGCCCATCGTGCACGTACAGTGAACGCTTTCATTCAGGCACAAGGAGTAACAAGATTGCCCTGGCCTTCAAAAAGTCCGGATATGAATCCGATAGAACATGCTTGGGATCAGCTTGACCGTGCAATTAGAAGACTGGACCCTGCTCCTGCAAATTTACAGCAATTGCGGGCTGCTCTTGTGAATGAATGGAACAATTTGGCTGTTGCAAACATCAACACACTGATAGACAGTATGCCTGCCCGAATTATCGCCCTTGAAAATTCCAGAGGCGGTGCTACCCGATATTAGGCTTGTAAATATACTCATACATGACTGCAGAATGAAATAAAACCGACAATTGAACTTGAAAATGTAATTTGTTTTATTGATACCCATCCAATTGATACTATATGGATACTGTAAAAAATTGCCCTTTTTCACAGGGACAATACATATCCTGATAGAATTTCTTAAATTGGCCAGCACAAGACCAAAATACAAGCTGGTATGTTTTACGAATGTTTTTCCCAATCACACAAATCATTCTGACCATTATTGCATGTTTGATTATTTGTCCACACTCAGTTAAACTTGACGTAGCGTTCTCAGTCTGGGGGTGACAACCATTTTTGCCATGAGTGTATTTGTGATCGAATGAATGCATATACATAGGATTTGTACTAAGATACACCTTTAGATGAACAAACTTTCGGTATGCATCTGTAGATCTAATTTTAGCTTCTTGTTATAGCCATAAATATGTTCTAATAAAAAAGTTAATCTTTGATCACTCTTAGTAAACCCATGTGACTAGTCAGGAATAAATATTTGCCTCTAACGGCTGATATGCAACGTCCAATATAAACATGGTTCGTCATTACAATTTACCAATTGAGGTATTAGATTATAAAGACAATCCGAAAGTGTCTGCGTATATCAAAATCCAATTATGTACAAGGACAATGGAATGTAGGTATGTTGTACATTTGTAGTACACACAATATAGCATAGTTGAAATAGAAATCAATCAATGTGTGTGAATGCAAGATCTTGTACTGGGTACGTGAGCCATTCAACTTAAAAGCAAAACATACAGATCCCATAAATGTGTTCTTGGGTTGGCCATTCTCTTGTCAAAATTAACGTTTTTTTGGTAGGTCATTATACATATTTTTGTTATTTTGGTTTTTATTCATTTGATTAGTTTATATCTCCTTATTAACTGTTTCACTGCTCATTTGTTCATCAGCGCGTTAACCATGCATGACCAAAGGCTGGCAAGGAGTATTATAATGATGAAGCGTGGTCGAGTAGGAAAACTATCCAAAAAATATCTGCATTTTTCAAAGTCTAATCAGATTAATTAAAAACATATCTGTCAAAGTTGACAAATTGTTTTAAAATATGTCAACATTGTTGCAAACAATTAACAAATCGAAATTTCTAAAACATATTTTACGAATTTCTAGATATGCACTGGAAATTTCAATATTCACACCAAAAATACACCAAAAGAAACCGCTACAATTCTAAAAATAAATATTTTAAAATGTGTAGATATGCACTAAAAATGTCATATTCGAACTTAATATATTCTAGATACACACAGAATGTCTTAAGAATATTATCGAAGGGTGGTTAATTAGTTCTTTCTATACTGTATCTTACTTCAACTAGTATTGCAATTCTTAGGTCTTCAAAACTCCTGCTTGACCTTGAACTCCATGTTTGACTTAAATCCACATTAATGGATCAGCTTTTCTTCTTTAATATGATATATTAAGCTTATGTCCATCATCATCAGTTTTTGTAAACTTAAAACATCTCAAAAGAAAATACCCCTTGAAAAATGGGAAAATACTTATTTTTAGGCACCTACATTATATCCTTAATTACTAGGACAAAAAGGTTTATATTTTCATAATAAGGTGTATCAGAAAATATCTTGTGCTTGGATTGCTACATCAGTAGATAAATAATAACTCTTATTGTCCTCAATACATTTTCGTTTTGTGCATTTCGAACCCGACATCCACTGTGCAGCGTCAGTTCAAGCGTTGTTCTGTCTTTATAATGTGTCAAGCAAGGAAGCAACAACTCCCATCTGTTAACGTCTTTTGGTATGATGCAACCGGGAATCGAACCCCGGTATTCTAAGTGATGAGCGGACACTCTTCCAACTGAGCTACATCTCATAGTTGATATGTTCAGTTCTACTGAACATTCAAGAAAATACTCAAAAACTCATATTTGTTTACCCCTAGATGACGTTGACAATGTTTGAAGCTTAACCATCGACTTTTTTAATTAAAACTATCGTCCATGATTTTTTGCATTAGAAGATGTTCCTTAACTGTCACTACCATAATTAGTTAATCAGTTGTGATCCTTTGAACTTTGTTGAAAAAGACGATTTGGAGAAAATAGCAATTTTCATTTACGTAAAGTATGACAGAAAAATGTTTTAAAATGATTGTACTAATGACAATGATTCCTATGCTGTAAGAGGAGCTATTTACACTACTGGTATCTCATGGGGTTAAAAAAAAAATTATTCCCTAAGGAAAATACCTCACAGGTTTGCTTATTTGAGAATTCACAGACTACAGCTCTTCCTATTGCAATAATAATGAGCTGTCGTCACCGGGAGAATACATTTATTTCATAACAATTAAATGTTTAATGACTCCTTCAACAACATACGTTTCAAGACTGAATAATGGCATCATCATCTTTACTGCAGAAGCTAAGGCCATCCCGAAGGCTGTCCATCACATTAAAAACTCAACTCCCAATAATTACACTATTTTCTCTGATTCACTTTCTTGCTTACAGGCAATTGCAAACTGAGTGATCACCTAATTATCAGAGATATTTTATTACTACATAATTCTTGCCTCCTATGCGACATCGTCTTATGCTAGTTTCCTAGCCATATAGGTATAAGAGGTAATAACAAAGCTGACTCAGTAGCTAAATCAGCCTTAAACCTCAATCAAATTTTTCCAACGCGTTTCATATACAGATTCTAAACCTGCTATTAAATCTTATATTAAGCAGCGTTGGGAGTCCCAATGGGACCATCAACATCATAACAAACTTCACACTATTCAGCCTCATTTAGGTTACAAATCTCTATCCTCTTTTACCCGGCAGGAAGCTTCTGTCCTACGACGATGTCGCATTGGACACACTCATTTAACACACTCATATCTTTTAAAGGGGGAAGATCCCCCAACGTGTATCCCCTGCCAGTGTCCCCTCACCGTTAAGCACATTCTATGTGAGTGTTTGGACACTGCTCATATCAGGGAAACAGTTTACCCTAATATTTCTATTTCTCAAGTTTTACTCACTTCTGTGAACATCGCGTTTTAGATTTTATAAAAGAAATTAATCTCTTTGATAAACCTTTTCTAAATGCAGCTTTTACCGATCTTGTGATAATTCGCTGATGTTTTTACGACCTTCGTGTCGTTTCATGCTTGCTTTTGCAATATCGGAAATATCTCTTTTGTTATGCGTTCATGTGTAAAAGTGAATGCATGTACTTTCGTATTTCTTCGTGACGTAACAGAAACGTATTGTTAATGTCATGTTAATCTCCTATTAATAAAGTTACTTATATAGCTATCATTATTTTTCCTTGATATTTTGCTCAACTTAAACCGAGCGTACGATCAATGAATGAAATGCCTGGCTGATGACGGGTAAGCATGTATTTCACGTGCATGACCTCGGATCAGACTTGCTATTGATTCACCTTGATAAATCACTGTGAGAGAAGACCTGCACATAACTATGTTGTCTCACGACGCAAAGACTATGGCCAAACGCGTATATAATTTTTTTAGGAAGGAGGCTGAAGGGGGCTCTCCATTGTGTCAGTAAAACAATTTACAGCATTGAATATACCACGTACATCGTTGTACAGGATTATCTCCCCTGAGAGTTCATCAATGGATAAACAGAGTTTGGGCCCGTCTCCAAACCAAGAAGTCCAAATGTTTTGGACACTTTCAATGTCAGAGTGGTGAGAGAGGTTATAAGACGATTCTATAAGAGAAATGAACATGTGTCTTCACGAAATTTAAAGAAGATTCTTTGGGATGAACCTGATATTTCTCCTTCAAGGTGCACAATATGTAAACTATGAATAAAGTTTGGGTTCAGATATAAACGTGTATCCAGTACGAAACTGTCACTTTGTGAAAGAACTGATCTGGTAAAAATGAAGGCCAACTATTTACGCACGATTGCAGAAAAACGAACTGAAGTATATGAAGTTTTATTATATGACGAGCAGTGAAATACTGGGATTTATCAGTGAAATAAACTGTCTATCAAGCTACAGTGAAAATAACTTATATTTTCACTGCGAACGGTGACTGATATAATTTGACGTCATAAAACAATGGTCTCGCGCGGCGATTTGGCTTATGACGTCACAGTGTTACTGTGGTGACGGGCTGTTCCTAGCGGCTGCTCGGCGTGAAAACGACCCTCTTTGGACGTTATTACATGAATAATATCATATAATAAATAGAATATCCGTCAATTCTTGACAAATACCATGTTTATCTCATCTCGTGAGGTAGAAAAGTTAAATATTTTCACTCGTGGCTGCGCAACTCGTGAAAATATAACCTTTCTACCTCACTCGATGAGATAAACATGGTATTAGTCAAGAAAAGACAGATATCCTCTATATATACCTCGATGAACCGTGGATTAATGCCAATCACACGTCATCATACCAGTGGCAGCATTCTAAATGTGACCAGAACAACAAGATACCAACAGGGAAAGGAGAACGACTTATAATTGTCCATGCGGGGTCGCACTTGGGGTTTTTACCTTGCTGTAATCTCGTGTTTAACTCAAAGTCAACAGATGGTAGAGACTACCAAACAGAAATGAATGCCATTGTGTTCACAGAGTATGTTACAGAACAGCTGCTACCTGCCCTTTCAGATACGTGTCTTGTTGTGATGGACAATGATCCTTACCATAGTGTCAGAGACCCGTACCAGAAAACGCCAACGTCAGCTTCTAGGAAAGCCGAAATGGTTTCATGGCTGTCAAAGCATAATTTACAATACGCAGAGAAGGCAACCAAACCAAAACTCTAGGAGATCATTCTGTCCTACAAACCTCCGCCTGTTTACTTAATAGATACTCTATTGAGGACGAGTGGACATGAGGTGTTACGCTTACCCCCATACCACTGTGACCTTAACCCCATTGAGTTGATTTGGGGAAATTTGAAAGAGAGAGTTGTCAAGCAAAATACAACGTTTAAGTTGAAGGATGTGAAACACATTTTAACTTAGAAATGTCCAAAATAACACCAGACCACTGGCATAATTGTGTGAGTCATGTCCTTCAAGTAGAGACAGATTGCTTGACAAAAGATGAAAACTCATGTGAATCCTATAGTCATCAAGTTGGATTCAGATACAGATTCGGACCAGTCAGATTTCGAGGCGGGACTCTCTGAAGATGACTGAGTAAGTGTAGTTTTGAGTTTTGAGATATTTCCTATCGGTTTACAAACGACTCGACTTTATAGTAAATCTGACCCGAGGTATCGCACGTGAAATACGTGCTTACGTCATCAGTCAGGCATTACATTCATTGATCGTACGCCCGGTTCAAGTTGAGCAAAATATCAAAGAAAAATAATGATAGCTATATAAGTAACTTTATAAATAGGAGATTACCATGACATTAAAAATAAGTTTCTGTTACGTCACAAAGAAATATGAAAGTACAAGTGTTCACTTTTACACATGAACGCATAACAAAAGAGATATTTGCGAAAAATGCAGTCCCAAAAGTTAGGTTGACAGACTATAGGCACTAACTTTAATTTCTCGACGCAAATGGCTGTGATACTGCCGACGAGGCGTAAAGCAATAACTCACTCACTCACTCAATGATTCCAATACGTTCATGAAGTAGAATAGACCTTAAGTCTGTAATTCTATACTTTATTGCCACACAAAGTAAATGGTGCAGTATTAACTAGTATCTAAAATATCATTCAAAGAAATTTGGGAACCTCCGTTGATTCCTATGCGTTGATCAAGGATAATTGATATGCGACTCAATCAGTTGTCTGTTGGGAGTCCTGTTGATTACGTTTTGGAAAATTTCTAATTAGGGAAAAGAGTTCCTCCGGGGAAACCAATACAAAAAGGAGGATGCAATGCAAAGTCTATTTACAGAGAGCAAATACAAGGCAAGAACGGACTAACGAGGAGCTGCGGACCCCCTGGAAGGTGCAGGAACTGCTGTCCATTGTTGGGAAAAGACCTTAGGAGCCAGCCTGGCAAAGCCCATCAAATCTTCTGTGGATACGTTTCGGAGGTAGTAGCTATACCAGACTTCCAAAAGTAGCCGTCCATGATGTCCGCCACATATTGGTGTGAGCTTGGTGCTCTACCCTCGCTCTTGTTAGGCTCGAGGATTTCTGACGCAAGTAAATGGTGAAGACATGCCTATCGATTTCATTGGTGCTCCGATGTGAGTGAGCCAAGAAGAGTCTTTTTCTGACACAAGTCGGCAGCTGGTGGTTTAGGCACGTTGCAACAGGTCTATGTGAGGCATTCCAAGGGTATTCGAAGTTCTGTCATCATCTGGAGAATGGTGTCTGCCCTGGTCGAACTCTATTTTTTAATTGCCCAAGCCGTTGTCGAGCTCTCCATCTGCACCAGCAGCGCTTGCATTGTCCCGACTACTGAGCGGACCAGTGGCATATGGCTAGTCTGACTGCATCCACTTCCAGTGCGTTGATGTGACACTTGTGCTGCTCTGGAAACCAACGCCCGATATTGAATCATGCCAAGGTGAGCTCCTTGGCCTTATGGACGCGTCTACCAAGATATAGTTTGTTGCTGGCAGGGGATGGAGAGGAACACCGTGAACACGTTCTCCTCCTGCCTCCACTGGGCAATATGAGGAATGGGGGACTGGTAGACAGGAAAGACGTTTTCCACGACGTGAGTAATGAGAAAGACTTGGATGGGCCTCAACTGCAGTATGCCTCCCTCCGTGAGTTCCTTGGATGATGAAAGCTGACCCATGATCCGTTGCCAACGGTAAAGCAGGCCCCAGACATTCAGGGTGTCTATCCTACCCATCTGCTCTTGGGGTACGAACGCTCTGAACTTTACTGTATCCAGAATTGTGACTGCGACACCCTGGTGGAGAACCAGGAGAGGATAATAACCTGAATGGGAGGAGGTTCCACTGAAAGTGGTGACCCGGCAGCACGAGTCCAAGGGCTCCAACAACTGCATGACTGACGAGAGAGTCAAGCAAAGAAAATATGACAGCCGTGCTAGGAAGGAGAGTTTGAACAGTTGAGCAGCCATCCCATCGGGTCTTGCTTGGCCCAAATGACCACTGGGTAGTAGAACCCCTGATTTGAAGTTCTGAAGCGGGATTCCCTCCCCCGACCCGTTGGAGACGAGAATCTCTGCCTGGTCCAACATCAGTCCTGTCGTACGTCCTGCCAACGGATGCTCCGTAGGGTTGCAGGTGAGAGGGGTGGAGAGGAAACAGGAATCTGGAACCCCTGCTCCAGGATTTGACATCCGAAGGGAACCAAGTTCGCTACTGCCTGTGAGATATGGTCTCCCACTGGGCCATCACATGGAGAAGTCATAGACTGCGGAAGCTGAGGGGGGCACCACGAGTAACTGGCTCTCCGCTCGACCCGCTCGACCCGCTCGACCCAAGAACCTGTAGCTGATGAAATTGGACAGGTCTGCTGAGATCCTTCGGACACTGAGCTGAAGCGGAGGGAACCAAAGTCCAGAAGGCAGTGCCCTGGACGTGGAGCTCGAAATCTGAATCACTTCAGGTGAAGGAAGCAGTGCAACCATGCCTCCAACACTAGCCTAGCCGGAGTTATCCAAGAAAAAAGGTCTACCAATGTGAACGACTATCTGTAGCGAATTACAGCAACACTCCAAAACTGTCAACGTTGTCGCTATCTACTGAGTAAGTTGTCAACCCATAAAACCCAAGCCCCTGCAACGCGAGAGACAGAGAAAGAGAGAAAATAAGATAAAACAGGCTACAGACCTGTTCAAGATGTTACTAGAATAGGAAAATTTGTAATGCCACAGAAATCTGATAGCTCAGAGTAGAGACCGTCCACTGAGCGACAGGAAGTTCGAATGATGTTTTGGTCGCTTGACCAGGGGAAGATTGGTAACTCTCGTGCTGTTTCATCTGTGCAATCTGGTCGAGTGATTAATTGACAGGCAATTAAGGGCTACTGTAAGTCGGAGGTGGTAATAGCACGTTAAATAATGTATATTTATATGAAATACATATATGTATATTTATAATAATTAAATATATGTATATTTATAATAATTAAATATATGTATATTTATAATAATTAAATATATGTATATTTATAATAATTAAATATATTATATAAAATAAAAGATAAATATATTTATTGGTGAAGTTAAACAAGATATATTAAAGAGAAAATATCAATAACCACATCGAACTCAACTACCCGTTAGTGTGAACATTTAATTACTTTACTTACCTTTGCACAGCTCCAATTCCATAAAAGATATAAAGGAATATGTTGAACATTCTGGAACACAGAAATCCGAAATGCTCCATAGCCGTTGTTGAGCAGTTCCTTCTGGAATGAGTCTCTCAGCAAACATATGATGTAAGTCAGCTTTGATGTGGTACAGTGATTGTTAGAGGTCTGAGATGTAGAACCTTATGGAATGGACCATCAATATTCATTTCACGGCAGGTGGTGACATCAATACTCAGACAATACACGGATCCCTGCGCAGTGACCGGGTATGGTATCAGCCAATCAGAAAAAAAACTTTCATTCTGCCCGTACAACGAGTCGCCGCCATGTTTTTCCCACAAGCTATTCCTGACTGCCCTTAGTAACCAAGGGGGCGGAGCTACGCCCGGATAGAGGGATCCATGAATAGGCTGCTGACGTCCTCCGTACTTACTTCAGAACTTCATTGAGTAATTAACAAGATTCGGTCCTCTCGTGTGCATATCTAGAACACTACTAGTGGGTATCTTGACAGAAAAGAATAGACGCGAGAATAAACCATTAAACGGGTAGTAGCACGTTTTTTCCCTGAAATTAGTCGATGAAATGTATTTGAAAAATAATGTCACCAAGGATAAAACATCCTTATCATTTCGGAAAATCACGTTAAAAATGAGTTTACATGGTTCAGTAAAGCCGTGGGAATCGTTTTTGTTATTCGAAATAATAAATTGTGTTCACAATAAAATGGCCGCCATGCAATTTTTGCTCTATACACAGCATCGTTATTACCACTACGGATAATTGGTCTGTGTAATAAGATATTTTACCCTCTAAGGTTAATTCAAATGTCATAAACTATCATTATAAATGGGAAATTTGAAAAAATAAATTCTGCAAAAAAACGTGCTACTGCCCCTTTAAATGTTAAATAAAAGCATGTTTTGTAAACTGCAAAAGCAAAAGAAAGTACTCACTTCTGTTGATTTTATCATATTATGTTATGTAAATGTTTTTCATGTCATGTCATAATCTAAACTGAAAAGTACAGATGTTAAGTCGGCACTCAAAGAATTCTTCATGTTTTTATTTTTATTTTTTAAAATATTTAAATTTAATTTCTGCAAAAAATATGTTTGATGGTACACAACTGTTTATCGACATATAAGACAGATTCTATGTGGAAATTAATAATGTGAATAATTAAACAAACATGGGCTGCTGACATACAACAGAATTAAAGAAGTTGTTATCAAGAATAGTCTCCTGCACTCAAGTGCGCCACTTTTAAATGCTCTTCAAATACTAAACTTTATAATTGATTTTATGGAAATTATGTAAGTAAATAAGATGTTGTCGTCATAATATTATTTCTAATTAAGTCCAGATGGCTTAGTAAGACATGACGTTTTAGTCGTATTTATCGCACGTGGATTGAAATGTCATATATATTCTATCCGCGAGTTTTGCGTTTCATATAATACATTCGACAATTTGCTTATTTCCAATGTTTATTGGAGAATTTGAAATAACTGACTGTTCTGAAAAGTCTTTCTGACATCGATTTCGAGTTCAAGTGTTCTCTCCTTATTCTGCGCTTGATAGCAAACATATAGTAAGCAAACGTTGACAAAGTAAGCCTTCTGTGAAATACATCCACGACAACTATCTTCTTGAACCATCTGAACTGAGTGTTTCATTAATATATTATATGTTTACATGTTCTACCAATTGGTATAGTGCGCTTTCATAAATGTTCCCTACCCATTTTCAACAGATCAACTAATCACTTGGAAGAGTAATTTATGGAAAACTGACTCTGTTTCTTTGATGTGCCATGTGTGGAATTGACACTTATTGACATGTTTAAAGATAAAACGGACTGAAAACAAAGAAATTTAGTTTCGGCAGAGTTAGGATGCTAAAATAGGTTCTGTATAAACAGACGTGGCTTGAGATTGGTCGGGGAACCAGGTCTTTGGAAGTGAAAGAATGCTCATTTTCATCTAGTTCAATTGGTTCAATTGGTTCAAACGGTTCAATTGGGCTTAAGATCAGTTGTGGGTATCAAAGCAGTTAATTGTTAATTCTGGAACTAATAAACAATTTCACTTTATTGAAGAACTGGATACCAATTACTTTTTTTTAATGTTTTATATAAAATGATTAGTAAAGTTATTACCAGTCACCTGGATTTATAAATATGCTGCTGTTTGAAACTGAAATAGGAAATAGTTCTGGTTAACTGAGTCAAATTGACTTCGAAAAAGTATTTGACACAGTGTCTACAGATTTAATAAATTGTCCGGTACTGAACTTATTCTGGAATATTGTCTTAATGATATTTGTATAATTCAGAATGGACAACTCTCTTATGTTTTCGCAAAACTAGTGGGGTTGCAGGAAATGGGGTCACGTATCTTCATGTTTATTTATTTTGTTGCTTAGACCCTTGAATGTATGATAAGACATCATTAAGATACAAAATACATTGTAATTGATGGTGAGAATAGTAAGTTAGCTTCATATGCTGATGATACCAAATTAATTGTTGATGGCTCAGATGAAAGAGTTTTTGATCGACGCTATTGACATGCTCAACACGTTTTAGACCAAGGCGAGAATGATTCGATCAAAAGCAAAAAGCATAAATATAATGTGCTGAGATTTGAATGCTAAGATCGAATTGCAAAGAAGTAAATTTTAAGTTTTGGGTATACATATATTCCTGACTTTGAATGACATGACACAACATACGAAATAGGCGATAGGCATAAACAGGTTACTAACAACATAGGAAAATACACGTGTTATTGATAGGCAATATCATAGTTGTTAAACCTGTGTCTTTGTCTATATTCGTAGTCATTGTTTTCAGATTTCTTTGAGATGACAGTGAAGTGATCATGACAAATCGAGCGAAGGGGTAGGCAGAATGATAACGATATTGATTCGGTTCAAAGCCATTAACATTTAAGTCTTAATTTACAGCATCACTGCTCTTAAGCTTTTTATGGGAAAATTAACGATATCATCAAAAAGGTTGCACCAATGGTGAGTTGACTTAGTCTGAAACATCGATTTAAACATTGGAAATCATTTATAAACAATTTGTGTTTTCGACTATTGCAGGCATATGTGGAGTTACTGTTGAAAGAAAAATTGTACATAAAATGACTGTATTATCAAATGATCAATAACACTATCCAAAATATTCCCAGCAGTGTAGGGAATTTACCTGAAAACACGACCAGACACTCGGACAGGCAACTTTGAAAACTTACCAGCCCTCCTCAAAAGTTGCCTGTCTTACTTAGGGTCACATTTCAGCTCAGCAATAATAATAATTATAAAGTCAGGGATTGACGTTGGCTAATATCTTATGATTATTACATACGGGGGCAATCACATCGGTGTTCATATTTTCATACGATGCCCTAGGGCAATATATCACTTTGTCATGGTGACTTGACGTCATAAACAATACTTTGACGTCACGTTTCGTCTATGACGTTGTGTTCTAAATGCGCGACGGCGGGTCACCTGCCTATGGTTGAAAGTGGATTTAAGCGTGTTTTGATTAATTTTACGACTTCGGTAATAAACAGAATATTATGTTCGTGTCTCCACCACACTATGTTTACGACACTCGTGCCTGAACATTGGTATATCCCTCGCTCTCGCTCGGGAAATACTAATATTCAGGCACTTGTGTCGTAAACATAGTATGACATAGACACTCATATAATATCCTCTATATATCCCTAATTTTTCTTTATTTGCCGGTTTTTGAAAGTGGAAATGTTATATGAAAATAATTGATAAAGACATAGATTGAAAATACAACGCTAGCATTTATAACTTTTACACGTAACGTTTCATAATGTAATCTTCAATCTTTATTTGCACTTAAAAGGCCACAGGCCTATGGTACATACATGTATATACAAACGATATCTTAGGTAGTTGAGAGACCATTCGTTCTATGTATAAAGGCATGATATACATACATTGACATATTTTCTAAATGTGTTTTACTAGAACAGGTTAATAATGATACAAATTTATGAATATAATACTAATAGTAATATTTCTTATTATACTTATTTCTTAAAGAGTGATAAGCTGGACATACACAAAGGAAATGATATTCATCTTCAATTAAATTCAAATTGCACATTTTACAAATTATATATTCTCTTTTTAATCCAGTATATCTTCCTGTTTCTATCTGTAAATCATGACATGAGCAACGCTATTTCGTAAGGGAGAGTCTATATTTCCGAACATTTGACGAGGATAAATAACTTTCATTATAGATGGATTGTTTAAACATTCTGTAATAAAAACATTTATTTGATACAGATAAGAGGTTAAGCCAGTCTTGCAAATATATATCCTGTAGCCTTTGTTTAAAGGATATTAAAAACTTTGAATGTGAGTCTAAACATTGTTCCATCCATATATTACCGAAACCACTTGAAAATAACAAATTTTTAAGGTCTGTAACCCAAACACACATTATTACTCAGCCATGGTGAGATCACTCATTAGATTACAATGAGTTGGTTCCACACATGGGTGATACCACCGCGTGCTGCCGCGACGTAATAGTCGTTTTTGGTTGACGTTACAATGTTAACCGCACAACTGCGGGTGACCTATTTGCAAGTAAACGTCACTAAAAACGATTTTATTGCAATTCAGCGCTATTTACATCATTGAGTAATAAATAAAATACTTAACTCGGTCTCGTTTGATAACATGTTTATGAAATTCATGAATGACATCGGTATTTCACTCGATTTCGCTCGTTAGATTACCAAAACATTCACTCGTTTCATAAACATGTTATCAAACGGGACATTGTTTTGTATTTTGTATATCATTGTAACGACATTGCCCGAGAGGGGACATCGCTTTTTCGCCCTCTGGCATCAACGCAATAAGGCGAAAAAACGATATTTACACACGACAATGCGAAATGATCACACAACAAAGCCATAAGGCCGCACGACAAAGCAATAAGGCTACACAACAAAGCGATAAGGCTACACGACAAAGCGATATGGCCACATGACAAAGCGAAATAACAACACGACAAAGCGATAAAGCGAAAGAGCGATAAAGTGTAGGAGCGTTAAAGCGATATAGTAGCGCGACAAAACGATAAACCAAAAGAGCGAAAGAGTGATAAAGCGAAAGAGCGATAAAGCGAAAGAGCGATAAAGCGAAAAGCGATAAAGCGAAAAGCAATAAAGCGATAAAGCGAAAGAGCGATAATGCGAAAGAGCGATAATGCGAAGAGCGATAATGCGAAGAGCGATAATGCGAAAGAGCGATAAAGTGAAAGATCGATTAAGTGAAAGAGCGATAAAGACATGTCGACCTAAATCTTTTACATAACAGTAGAATACTGGTTTCATTCAATTTCTTTTCATTTGACTAGGTATTTGGATTCACATTTTGAAGGTCGCTATTATATAAATATAATTAATACAAGTTTATTTTTATTAAGAATTTGAATAAACATATAATGAGTTTTCTCTATAAAACAACCTACTGTGAATAATTGAGAAATCCATGCTAATTAAAACAGACATCTGCAACTCCAAAAGATAAATTCAAAACACTGACATGGCGTGACTAAACCTGTACATAAATACTTCCTTAGATATACTTTATGTGACTGGTTTTAATGGATTTAATTGAGCAAAACAAAGTTTATATACATTTAAATCGGCGCACTCTGATTTCTTCTACTTACTCTTTATTTTTGTATGATGGCCGAGAGGCGACATCGCTCTTTCGCCCTCTGGTAACAACGTGAAAAAGCGATAAAGCAATATGACAACACGAGAAAGCGATATGGTCACACGACAAAGCGATATAGCAACACGACACAGCGATATAGCAACACGACAAAGCGATATAGCAACACGACAAAGCGATATGGTCGCACGACAAAGCGATAAGGCTACACGACAAAGCGATAAGGCGGCATGACAAAGCGAAATTGCCGCACAAGAAAGCGACAAATACCATATCGCTTTGTCGCGCAATTATATCCTTTATCGCTCTATCGCTTTATCCCTGTTTCTAAGATGCCTAGCGGCTAGAACAATCGAAATAAAAGTACATTATCAGACGATAAAGGTATAGTTTTTGTGATGACGTAACAATTGAATGACGTTTCCGCTCCCCTCGTAGTCACGTGTGCCCATGGTAACCCAACGAAAGAGGGCAGTTGAAAAGACCGTGTTTTTCTGCAAATGATAATGTCCTAAAACAACGGTAGCGTTGTTATAACAATTATTGAAGGAATGTGTTCTTTTGTATCCGAATTAGTCTTAAATTTTAAGCTACATTTGTGCTTGAACCAAAACGACGAAATCCGCATTAGGCAACCGCAGGAACCACTATGACGTCACAACAGAACAATGACGTCATAGTCGCTGTTGTCGCACGGCTCGTCAGTTGGCCCTGATCATGGATTATTAATATTAAGGAAGTAAACTCTATTTTTCTTGCAAAATTACTCAAAGCAGAATGTTGTGTTATGGGTTATCTTAGAAAAGAAATAAAGTTCGCTGTACCCCAATGTGTTTTGTAATAAAGTATAGTTTTGCCCTGAACTATTATAGCGTCAAAGTACTCGGACTACCGTCCTCGTACTTTAACTATAATAGTTCAGGGCAAAACTATACTTTATTACAAAACACATTGGGGTACAGCGAACTTTATTTCTTAAATCACTCTTTCGCTCTTTTGCTTTATCGCTTTGTCGCTCCACTGTACATTTTAAAAATATTTGAGAGAGGAGACTATATTTTTTCTCCAAATGAAATGATTTTATGTATTGTTCTTACAGTTAAACGTTTTAATTGCATGAACTTGTCTGAAATTATTAATGTTCTAACTAAATTATAATACTTGACCTTTAAGTCTACTTCAAACGATGTGCTTTATGCTCAGAAAGATTTAATTGGTTCAAAAACTTGAATTGAGATGGAAAACCAAAGAGAATACCAATGTTTTGTAATAGAAAACCAAGATTTGTAGAGGAATTTAAAAACAGTTCCAGTCAAGCAGAATTGTTTTATATATGATCATATTTTTCGAAAAACGTGAGAGATGTTTTCATTCTCTGTTTTACAAAATGCACAATTCTCGTCATTTACCTATTTTAGAGAATATAGATCGAAATACTCACTTTTCGTATACATTTGTACATTTAATACCATTATTCACACGGTCACAGCATATCTCGAGCCCTTATACGCTTTAAATCATTTAAGTTATTAAATGCCTTACTAATAATCGAGGTATATATCCGCATGCGAAATTCATTACAAATGCATAACCAGACTAGTACACCTTTATGGATTAATTAATTGACACACTCAATTTTACAAGTAATCTTTGTTTGATAATTGTTCTAAAAACGACTTGCAATTTGATAAAATGAAAGTAGGAAAGATGAAAGGAGAAAGAAGGCACTTGGAGGAACTTGTGTATTTTTTTTATATACGAATACCGTGCGATCATTACGGTATTTCAAATTAAATCGCAAAATAGAACATGGTTTTGAATATGTTGGTTATGAAAGTCATTCGTAAGTTCTTATTCGATTCAAATTTACGTACAGAACGAGTTTAACCAATGGTACCATTTTAACTGTGTATTATCATCATATAAATAAGTCATGACCATGCACAGAGTTCGCAGTTTTTATTTCGCTGTAACATTAACCCTAATATTGAAGCAATATAAGAACTATCTAAGAAATGTTATTACTCCATTGATGCACAATGCATTCTATCGCGATCTACTGAATTCATGGTGGGATTTACTGTCTAGGAAGACATAGACTCCGAACATAACATAACTTCTTAACTGATTTGGTATAATCAAAACATTATGATAGATAGGAAATCTATTATTTATGCAAATTTGCAGGCAAAGGGTGTAGTATTCATAAACGATCTACTTGATGACATTGGCAAGTTTCTATCCAAGGAAAGGTTTGATACAAGATATAACATAAAAACAACTTTTTAGAATGCTATGGAGTCATTAATGCAGTTAAAAGATCTTTTTTAAAACCACAAAGTACAGTTCGAAAACCTCAAAACCCAATCCAACCATATAACTTCAACATTTTGACAAGACAAAAGACTTGTAGTCAACTGTATTATAGAGCTTTATTGGAAACAACAAGCAAAAAGTGAGCATGGCTCACATACCCCCGCCATCCGCTATCCGTCCATTGAGAATTATAGATGTGAAGGTTACTTTGTTTAAAAAACAGCTTCAAGCAATATAATATTGTCCAAAATAATTTTAGGAACTGGCTTTGTTATTACAAAATGTCATTCACCCAGATGTAATATTTTTCAGGTAACTTAATTTTTCCCATTAGCTATAGAGCATCACACCGGTAATTTGTACCAAGTTCAATTACAGATTCAAGGGCCTCATATCTCCGTAAAAAATAATATTTCGGAACTGGACTGTGAACTCGATGAAGAGTATCATCTGGACCACCTACATGTAAAATTTCATTCACCTAGATGTTTAGATGTAATAGTTGCCGAGAAAACGTGTCCCAATTGGAGCATCACAGCTCTTTTGGTACAAAGTTCAATTTCCCATTCAAGGGCCATAACTCCGTAAAAAATAATATTTCGGAACTGGTTTTCGAACTCGATGAAGAGTATCATCTGGACTACCTCCATATTAAATTACATTCACCTAGATGTAATAGTTTTAGAGAAAACTTGTCCCCATTGGAGCATCACAATTCTTTTGGTACTAAGTTAAATTTTGGTTTTCGAACTCGATAAAGAGTATGGTCATGAGTACTCACAACCAAAATTTCATTCACCTAGGTTGAACAGTATCCGAGGAAACTTGTCCCCATTGAACACAATAAAACTAAGTCCAAAAAGTGACGTTTCCATGGAAACGACAAAAAAATTAAATCTCAGAAAATTGAAAATTATCTGTACGCGATCGGAAGAACAGGGTTATCAACTGTACAAAGTTTGGTACCTTTGACGGTTTTGCGAAAATTGACCGGACGGACGGACGGACGGAATGACCGCTATATACCCCCGCTTACTTCGTAGCGGGGGTATAAAAACTAACGAAATCAACATTGTAGTAAATGGATGTAGGTTTAGGAAACGACACTAGCATTGACATAGGCTCTTGGAACCTCTCCAACCATATTCCCTTTCGCTGCACTAAAGACACAGATCTCCAATGGTTCCAATAGAAACTGTTACATCATATTCTACAGACAAACAATAGACTTCACAGAATGAAGTATATCAACCATAACCTCAACTTCCCAATGCAAGGCATAACTCTTGCCAGTCTCCATTACTGGCTGATTTAGGCCTTGCAGTATTTCCTTAAGATATCTGTGCTTGGAAATCTAGGCCCACTATGCATTTTAGGTGCAGCGATCCACTATCTTGGCACACAAAGCGAGGGAAATACAACAAGGCTTAAGTCAGCCAAAAATGGAGACTGGCGAGAGTTATGCCTTGCGTTTGGGAGTTGCCATAACCTATGTACCTATTGCTCTTTATCTATAGAAACAACAGCTCATCTATTTTATGACCGTAGAAGGGTTACACATATATGGCGGAAAGTCCAAGATTGACTAAGTAATGAACTTGATTTGAGTTTAAATTTCACAAGAGAGCAGATTCTTCTTGGATTTCGTCATAAAAATAACGATCCAATTAATGTGATCCTAATTATTTTCAAAACTAATATCTTTAATCGTAAAAGATCCAGAAATCTGCCAGCCTTTCAGTTCATGTAACAAAAGTTTAATCAGTATTATTATTAGCAGCTCCGACTAAGTCGGAGCTGCTATCAGTTTTTGCGCAGTTTCCATCGCCGCCGCCGCCGCCGCCGCAGCCCGCGCGTTTTGTATTGGCTATAGCTTTTTTCCTAGAACGTTTTAAGAACTCTCTTTTAAGAAATCTCTAAAATAAAATCCTTGTTAACACGATAACTTGAAAAATATTTGTGCTATCAGGCTCTTCTTTGGTATATATCAACTATGGAGGAAGGCCAAGATTTGAAAAAGGTTTTCGCTAACATCCGTCAAAGGTCAGGGTCATAACGAGGTCACAACTTAAGCAAGCTTTTGCGAAAATGTCTTATTTCAACTATTAACACTTTGAATCATTACGTGATTGTGATACACAATGAAAAGTGATCACTGATTGTGTGACCTTGAATTTTAAAGGTCAAGGTCACGAGATAGGGTCATGGTCACCAGTTCTGAAATCACTAAATAACTTCTTTCCAAGGAGGTATCAACACGTCATATACATAACTTCTTACCTATGTCCATGAGGAATTATTTTGACATGTTCATATTCAAGGTCAAAGGTCAAGGTCACGAGTTCTGAAATCGCTAAAAAAAACCTTTATAAACACGATAACTTGAAAAATATTTGTGCTATCAGGCTCTTATTTGGTGTATATCAACTATGGAGAAAGACCAAGATTTGAAAAGGTTTTCGCTAATATCCGTCAAAGGTTAAGGTCATAGCGAGGTCACAACTTAAGCATGCTTTTGCGAAAATGTCTTATTTCAACTATTAACACTTTGAATCATTACGTGATTGTGATACACAATGAAAAGTGATCACTGATTGTGTGACCTTGAATTTTAAAGGTCAAGGTCACGATATATGGTCATGCTGACCAGTTCTGAAATCACTAAGTAACTTTTTTCCATGAAGATATTAACACCTCATATAGATAGCTTAATTTATTTCTTATACACCTTGTGAATGATTTTGACATGTTCACATTCAAGGTCAAAGGTCAAGGTCATGAGTTCTGAAATCACTACAACAATCCTTGTAAACATGATAACTTCAAACATTTTTTGTGCTATTAGGCTCTTATTTGGTATATATGAACTAGGGAGAAAGACCAAGATTTGAAAACGTTTTCGCTAAAACCTGTCAAAGGTCAAGCTCACAGTGAGGTCAAAACTTAAGCATGCTTTTGTGAATATGCCGTATTTTAACTATGAACACTTTGAGTCATTGCATGTTTGTTATATGAAAAGTGTTCATTGATGGTGTGACCTTCAAGGTCAAAGGTCAAGGTCATGAGATATTGGTTAAGGCCACGTTAATCCTTTGATCAAACCTTGAAAGAAGAAATAGGTTTTAAGAACAAACTTGTGAAAAGTGACCCCAGTGATGATTAGTAATAACTCGAATAATGAACAAATTTTTGTTAAAAAGAATTCCCATGTTATTGATGCTGACAAGAAGGCGGAACAGGAAAAGGCGAGACCCTAAGTTTCGGAGCTGCTCTGCTTTTGCGGTGTCCCACAAACGCTAATCTAGTTTAACCAAATTTGCAGCAAAGATAAGTTCTAGATTTGACAACTTCTACAAATTCTGGTCGACATGTTATTTTTTGTTCAACGATTGGCATATTTTAAATCTTCTTTGTAATGTTTACATGAATTGTACCTCTATTGTTACGTTTGTAAATCTGTGTATTGATTTGACCACCAAACTCCCTGTTGGACATTTAGAAATGAGCAATATGTACTTATAATTCAATAGCGGATAAGATTATTATACTACAGCAGAATAACAGCATTTTGCTTATGCTTATAGTTTACAATTGAGATTAGCAGAGGAAAATATTCAATTTTGGGTTCTAAATGTCAGAAATAGTTTCTATGAATATGGTTTTTGATGTATGAGACAAAATGAAGATTTTGTCTGTATCAGTTCCTTTATAGCAGCCTTTAAGGAGATATGTATATCTATTGATACTCAAAAGTGGTCAGAAACTGTTTCAACACATTCTAAACTTCAAAAGTTGTTCTTGACTATGAACATTTCTTGTTCATTGTAAACATCCGAGCACATATAATTAGAAATACATTCTATTTAGATAGTGAACAAATATAACAATGGTCAATTGGGATAACACTACCTTCAATAGTACAAATTGTTGTACTTTTTCGGGCCGAGTCCCATGCGGGATTCGAACCCACACCCTCTGAGTAACTCTGAAATACTTTACCAATTTTGTATTATCCCATGCAGTCAGAATACCATTTTATATTAGTTATACATTTCTCAAGGTTTTACGAACGACTTTAAAATTATTTGTTATAAACAATCTATTCAATTGTTGAACTCTTTAGCGAATTAGATGGATGTCCTTAACAGTCATGAAAACGTATTCTATACTATGCAATGTATAATGCCATGGGCCGTTGGCCTCCTTTCTGAATATGACCCTCTCTTTGTGTGAGCAGAATGAAGCCATTCAAGTGTGAAAGGGACGATTTTGTAACCTCATATACGTATTCGAATGTCAATGAATTCAATGCACTGAATGCGTACAACCTATTACCATCATACTAATGATGCATGGCGATGCGCGGAGTTCTCACTTTTAATAAATTTACCCAAAACGTGCTTTTCATGAATCAGACCCTTTAGAATTATTCCTGTCG
Source organism: Gibbula magus (assembly GCA_936450465.1). Taxonomy (NCBI): domain Eukaryota; kingdom Metazoa; phylum Mollusca; class Gastropoda; order Trochida; family Trochidae; genus Gibbula; species Gibbula magus. The sequence continues at coordinate 54,959,378 of OW388295.1, forward strand.
CACATAAAATTACACAATGTCACACAATTATTCTACTTTGATGTGCACAATGTAACCCAGTAAAACAAAAATATATATGTTAATTTTATTTTAATAGATTATTTTATTATTTCCTTTGATTTGTTAGTGAATGGCTAAATAATAGACCATTGTTCTTACAATAGAGTTCCAATCTTACATGATGTTGATGAATATATATCAGAAGTAATCAGAGTGCGCCGATTTAAATTTATATAAACTTTGTTTTGCTCAACTAAATCTATTAAAATCAGTCACATAAAGTATGTCTAAGGAAGTTTGTATGTACAAGTTTAAACATACCATGTCAGCGTTTTGAATTAATATATATATATATATATATATATATATATATATATATATATATATATATATCTTTTTACAGGAAATACGGTCGTGATCATCGTGACCATCTGTAGGTCCGCATTAGTCTCAAACCATCGCGTCAGGTCTTTTGTTTCAGATGGAGAGTTGGGTGAGATTATCGACTATTTCGAATAGTAACACATAATTAAGCGGGTTTGTGCTTTATTTATGTAAATAATTGTTTAAATTCAGTTTGTTTATCTCTTCATCCACAAAAAAAGTGTTGTAAATAAAAACAAATCGCATCATTTTTCATAGCCTGTGACCAGAAACATTTCTTTTATATTTGTTATGCCTTATATAGTGAAACTGTTGCGTACATATGATCACAGATTCATGTTGACTGCAACATCTAAAATGTATTCACATATGTCCCTTTGCACACTGTCTGACGCCAGTGGACCATATAAGCCTCCCAGTTGTTCCCACTCTTGGCTTCACTTCAGAAAACACCTGACGGTAAAGAAAACACTTTTGATTTATACCCCATTTGAAGTTGATAAATCGACAGGTGAACTCTTTTTCCGTGAGACATTTCGATTTGACACACTTGTATTTTAGCAATAGTAAGCTCCCGTCCTGCTTTGATGAAGGCTTTAGTCGAATGGTGCATGACAAACGAATCGGCATATTTGATGCAACCTGAAAGTAAAAGGTAGCAATTGTCAAAAGGTATACGTAAATTTGGCATAAGACTTGTTTATATTTTTGATTATGCTGTGCTGCTACATTTAGAAACATTTTCGAAGGACATGTGATTAAACTGAATTTTGACTCAAAAAGGGCAAGGATGGGGCTTATGAAATGAAATAATTACGAGGTCTCCTTCAATATCAAAATTATTACAGCTTTAATACCTTAGATGATGTACATGTCCTTGTAGAGTATGTTGTGTATAAGCTAATACAAAGAGATTCACCCCAAATATGTCCTAGTATCAAATAAATCAGAACGAGAATATTAAAGTTACATACTGTATTTATTTATAAAGCAATATCACGAGCTCATGTTATATATCTACCATTTCACCTTTGTGACGTCATCAATTCATGACGTCATGGCATTACCACTTTTCTTAAACACTATAACATGGCTCAATCATTCATTCCAGCATATAGAATACACAAGATCACATACAGCTGCAATATTTTGGAGCAATAAGTGACCCCTTCCATCTGTTGATCTGATCTACAAATAGTTGGGTACTCTCATTCAGACCAGAGAAAATGACGAAAAACATGGATAAGCAGAGTGCGGAATGGTTGTAAGGTCATAAAATGACATGTAACATCATTGTTGCAATTTAAATTAATGTATAGCTTTATATCTCACAAGCAATATAAATTGTTAAAAATAGAGATATAAAAACCACACTGCAGATTGATTTTGTCAAAATAAACTGTTATATTTGGTTATCCTGAAAGCATAAACAAAGTTCTAAATCTAAATTGTTAATTTTATTTAAAGCAAAACATCAAACCAAGTTACCGAATATCCTATGCATGAAAAACGATATTCACAACATATATAATATAGATAAATTCTCTGCCTATATTTCATGTAATTATTCTCACTTGTTATTGGTGAATTGTCAAAATCTATAAATGAATGTAGCAAACATGGCGTACAATTATTCCCTGATTTGTATTAATTATTTCTGCTGTTATTTGTAGATGATGTCATTCTAACTTAGTATATGAATCGATCTTTGGTCTTCAAAACCAATTAAATATACTTGAATCTTTTTCAGACAATTGGGCATTAACCTTCAACCTTGATAAAACACAAATTATGTTCTTCAGAAAGGGTGGGATTCTTTCAAAAACAGGAAAAGTGTGTGTTTAAACGAACTCAAGTCACCACTGTAAATGGCTACAGATACCTAGGTATCTAGTCTTAAAGTAATAAAAATGACAAAATTTATTTCAGACCTGGCAAGTTGAGGCAAACGAGCGCTTATGGAAATCATTGGGAAGCTAAATAAGATTGGAACGGTTGACCCGAAAATATACTCTAAAATCTTTGATACCAATTAAGCTTTTGCTGTGAAATATAGGAAGTAGATGTTGGCGAATATGGTCGCTACCCAATATATGTAAACGCGTACTTGCGTATTTTATGATATTGGTTTAAATTGTATCACTAAACAATAACAATGAATCAGTCTATAACCAGTTGTTAAACCTAAATTAAGTGCCATTACGCTATTTTGATGTCATGTAATGTAATGTAATGTAATTTCCAATCAAATATAAACTACGTATCGGAGATTGTTTTGGATATTGGTGATGATACTGTGCATATTGGCGTCCTAATTGAGAATATTGGTGTCCCAGTTTAGATTATGGGCGTTCTCGTTTGGATATTGGCGCCCAATATTGTTACAGAATACGACAGGTCACAAGTTAAGCTTACAGCACTTGTTTCTTAACGTTATGAAACATAACAAAAATAGTCCATGTTTTTTAGTTTTATTACATTTGAATTTTATGTACAGCAATTACAGCTTACAAGCATAATTATTCTATGTTATAAGCACTTGTCAAATACAGTATTTTATATAATTTTGAATGTGATCCGGACACCATTTCAGTCCACAAGAAATTGCATGTCGGATTGGTTGTGTGACGACGTGATGCACATAGTCGAATTTCTAGCAAGGGTTGTGTGTCTGGGTTTGCTGCCGTGCATGTTGCCGCTGTTGCAGTCTTCCTTCTCTGCACTACGTCGTCTAGAGCTTCGACATGTCGAAACTGGCCCTCTTATACTTGAAATGTAAAAACAACACAATCAGTTTAATCATTTTAATGCAATGTTATAATATATACTCAGAGAATCATATGTTTTCACATTAAAGAAGTTGTGAACCAGAAAGTCCTCCTCATTTTATTTATACCACTTCTAAATGCCCATGAAAGACTCATAGAAATATTTCATTTCGAACGGTTTAAAGACAGCTATTATTTAAATTACACGTATTGTGCTAAGTTAATGACACGTTATATACATATGGAAAAAACTTCGTTTACGTTACGATAATTTGACCGAATTCATCACTCTCGACGTGAGAAAATTAGATTTTGTGACAGATTTCCTCAAAGAAAAATGACTCAAGTTGACATTTAAAAAACTAGGATTTGTCCTTCTGCCTAAACTACGTAATACATTGAGGTTTCAGATATCAGAACCATCATTTTTGTTACCAAGTTGACTTTCAGACATCAAAACATCTGTTATGTTGCAAAATAAAGACGTAACTGATTGGTGAAATGCTGTCCCTTTTATTCAACAATTATTGGTGAAAAGGCTATAACATTCGATTATTTAAGGCATCTTTTTTTATTCTTTCCAGTTCAAACCAGTTCCAGTTAATTAAACTCTTTTCTTTGTTTTAGAGAGGTCATTACAGTTAACAATGACCAGAATTTGTCAGTCAGGTTGATAGTGCTGTTACTAGTGACTTTTGACTGAAAGGCAGATACTAAAGTTTGACCAGTTGAATGAAATTACTCACATTACAGCAACCAATATTCACTTTTATTTCTCATTGTAACATAACATGTTTTTGGAGACCAAAATACCAAACACAAATATCCAAAAGAAGCGAAACGTTTTGTGAATGGATTTTTTATTTCTAAAACGGCTGGATTATGGTTCTCTTATATCATATTGTTAATTTTACTGACACATTGTCTTCTTTCTTATCAGACACCCTTTGCTTGTGAAACATGGGAGTATTTTTTTCACTTAATAACGATATTCAGTATAATGTTATCTTAGAATAGCTTCAAATTAAATCTCATTATTGTTTTATGCAAAACTAAGTGTCTAAACAAATGAAACGATATGAAATACTAAATTGATTAAATGTTAATGTTATAACATTATTGTAAGAGTGAGTGAGTGAGTTATTGTTTAACGCCGCTTCGGCAATATTGCAGCCATTAGCGGCGATTTTTTGTTGTTGTAAGAAACAGTCTATACCTGGTAACAATAGTAACGAAGTTTTAACTACTTTTCTATTAGAATCATGTTGTTAAGATACTCTTGTTAGACACAGTGTTGTATTTCTTAGCTATAGGAGAGTTGTATTATTCTAGACTGACAAACGTATCATTACCTGAGAGGCATGTATTTCATGTGTGAACGCACAGGAAATCTTGCTTGATTATCCATGTTACAGCTGGCAGTGACGACATGGGGGTTGCATTCTATCTTCCGACCAGCCGCACATAGACCATCACCAGAACAATTAGTTCTCAAATTAATCTGTCTTTCTATTTCTTGTGAAGCGACAAATAAGTCACCATGTGACGAGCTGTTGCTAACGTTCTTTGGTGGAAACTCATTATTCAACCCAATATTAAAATTATTTTCACTATTAAGAACATTCTCAAAATCCGAAGAAATATATTTTTCAGGGAATGTATTTTACGTAATAAAAATCGTCTTTTTGAGTTGCATCCGTCATGATCAATGATGTATGAGTGACAGGAATACGAGTGAAATGCGATGTTTTATACCTCCCAAGACTCACACAAATCATGCATATCGTAAGTTGTAAATAGGACGCCAATATTCAAGGCAATGCGAGCGCACTTCTTGTCCTTGCACGGACATTGAAATGCATGCGCAGTATGTAGGACGCCAATATCGATCATTCAGTTGCATAACAAACTAGCACGCCAATACTTAACGGATTTAGGTTTAAGTTGAATAAACTCCTCAAACTCGCCAATATTTGCGGGTCGGGTATCATCGTCGGCCTAACGGCCTCCGACGACACCCGACCCGCAAATATCGGCGAGTTTTCGGAGTTTATTCCTTACTTCAATGATTATTCTCAAACGTATCCTGTGACTGTCACATCAGTTGTGCATGTTTATGAAATTTGGCATAAAAGCGATCAATTTTTTAATATACAAATTTCATTGATTTTCGAAATAAAAGTTTTCATATCGACTAAATGAAAATAATTTCCTCACAAATACATTGAATTGGTATAAGAGGAAATATATTATTTAAGTTTGACCAACTTGATCACTTACTGAATATTTCACAAAAGAAAATAAAAACTGTAGTTTTGAAAAGAAAATATTGACCCCTAGTCACTTCAAAGATCGGCCAAACTGTAACTGTTTACTATGAGGCATCGAATCATGTTACGTTATGGAATACTCAACTGTCTTCTTAAACATGCAAAGTGATCGGTTTAGTTTTCGCGTTGACACGATGCTTCACATGCATGCCAATTTTTTCATATTTGCACTAAAAGACACAAGTAGGTGAACACACTTTCGGTATGCAGCTGTATGTTTAAAAAAAACTAGCCATAGATATGACAGAAGACGTATAATTATTATTTTGCACGAGAAATTCATCTACCAATGAAGGAAATTAATAAATTCAAATTGTCGCATGTCATATCTCATCAACCTTTTCCCTTAGTGGTTCGAGAGCTCTTCGTTGATGTTGTTTCAGAGTTGTTCGTTGATGTTGTTTCAGAGTTCTTCATTAATGATGTTTCAGACTTCTTCTTTGATGTTGTTTCAGAGTTGTTCGTTGATTCTGTTTCAGAGTTGGTCGTTGATTCTGTTTCAGAGTTATTCCTTGATTCTGTTTCATACTTGCATACTTGTTCGTTGATTCTGTTTCAGAGTTGTTCGTTGAAGTTGTTTCAGAATTCTTCGTTGATGTTGTTTCAGAGTTGTTCGTTGAAGTTGTTTCAGAATTCTTCGTTGATGTTATTTCAGAGTTGTTGATTGATGATGTTTCAGAGTTCTTCGTTGAGGCTATCTGACAAAGATTCCGCCATTGTTGAAGGATTTGATGTTTACATGATACATCGAATATTTGAGAACAAATCATATATTTTCGAATAAAGAAAAGGTCATGTTTGTTTATATCTGATTTATCTGTGGTACATGTTTGTTGGCTAAGGACTGCATTGAATCCCATCAAGACAAACTGTACCAGGTTGATCAAAAGCATTGTGATCCTCCTTTGCTCTTTTGAATACGAATAACTATCTGAATGAGGTGACTGTAAATTGACCATTGGTTAGTGACGTTTTAATGATAGAATCAATTTAGATATGGTTAATGTCTTCGTAATTGTCAAATGAAAAAAGATATATGAGAATGATCTTCTAAAGAGATTTAATCATCTTGTTCATCTCAATCAACAACATTCAAGGAATGAAATAGGGATATTATTTCGTGAATTTTTAAAACGAATTAAAAGATAATTGTTAATTTAAATAAATAAATAACATGAGCACATTTTTCATAAAATGATCCTTATTACTGTGAGTGTACCTGAAACATGTATGGTATTTATACAACCATTTACAATATACTATATACATTTCAATAACACAAACTTTTTAAAAAAGAACTCATGCTATTATTTTCTCTTGATATAGGTTTCTCTACCTCATTTCCCCATGTTACCTACATTTATATGTTTCAATTGTGTCATATTTGTAGGTTCTGCCAATATCCTCTAGAGTAAACATTTGTCACACAAATAGCGTCTTGATTCTATCCAATCAAAAACTTATCTTGTGCGTAACACGAGGTGAAGAAAGTCGAGTAATGTTTTTTTGTTTTTTTTAAAGTTTCGGAAAGAGACAAAATGGTCAAACTAGTAACAATATCGGCCCATTCATATGCCTGCCCATCCATCAGTCTGTCTGTCCATCAGTCTGTCTGTCCTCCAGTCTGTCTGTCCACCAGTCGGTCTGCCCATCAGTCTGTCTGTCCATTAGTCTGTCTGTCCATCAGTCTGTCTGTCCATCAGTCTGTCTGTCCTCCAGTCTGTCTGTCCACCAGTCTGTCTGTCCATCAGTCTGTCTGTCCATTAGTCTGTCTGGCCATCATTATGTCTGTCCATCAGTATGTCTTGTCCATCAGTCTGTCTGTCTATCAGTCTGTCCATCAGTCTGTCTGTCCATCAGTATGTCTGCAATCATCTAATTTCGGAAACAGAACTTAAAACATTCATTATATATTTTTGAAACTTTGCATGTGTATGATTATTATTGTCCATCAGTCTGTCTGTCTATCAGTCTGTCCATCAGTCAGTCTGTCCACCAGTCTGTCTGTCCATCAGTCTGTCTGTCCATCAGTCTGTCTGTCCATCAGTATGTCTGTCCATCAGTATGTCTGTTCATCAGTATGTCTGTCCATCATTATGTCTGCAATCATCTAATTTCGGAAACAGAACTTAAAACATTCATTAAATACTTTTGAAACTTTGCATGTGTATGATTATTAAAGTGATGCCTTTTAATATTTTAAGATTATACATTGTTTTATTTTCTTATTTCCATAAGAGTAAAGGTTGAATAACCTTTTCATTCAGTCAATTTTGTACAAATCCACATCTGGAAATTTAGAAATATGATGAATGTACTTTTGGATGTAGCTTGCTTTATCTGCAAACAGAACCAAGTCGTTAAAATAGCTCTACTATGATAATTCCTACTGTCATTGCATCTTCAATGTCGTTTAATTTTATCGATATTTTAGAGAAATCCATTGGTATTTATTACTTAATGTTTTATAGCTGAATTCCGTTTTTTATATAGAGGTTGAACGTCAGGTGATCAAAAGCATGCTTCTGCATGGTGTGATGTAACTGAACTTGGTTTTTCAAACATTCCAAATACGTCTTATTACGCATACTGTAACACACGAGGTTAACTATAACTTTATCATACAACGTCATAACAAAATGAACATTTTATAAGGTATAAGTATTAAATGAATTGCCCCAGTTTTAGAGGAGAAATTTCATTGACAGAACATCAAGGTGAAGGTCACTATATCGGCGATATACGGTTGTGAAGTGTCTGGAAATAGTAATAATTTTAAACACGATGTGCGGGATTCTTTAATACATGTCGACGATTGAAACCTGAGTTCTTAATCATGGAGATATTTTAATCAGCCAATATAAGTATATTATAATTAACAAAACACTCGCGTAGCCATAGTAGTTGTTTATTCATTAAATCAGGCCACACTCCAATTTTACAATACATATTTTACAGTTTAAAGTTGTTGCGCCATAAGATAATAAATCAATATATTCACAATGCACAGTAAGTTATATCATAAACCATATACATATGATGATAAAGGCAGTAAGTTACAATATGGACAGTTTTTTGCTCCTCATTTTGATGGCAACAAAATTTAAACTTTGCAAGATTATTAATTATAAATTTATTTTTGGGGTAAATAATAATTTAAGTTTATACTTTGAAGTTTAAAATCTTGGAAGACATAAGGACAGGCATGATACGTTTTCTAAAGTTGGTCTGATACAAAATGGGCAAAGTCTTTCACTTTTAGGTATACCAAATTTCCTACCCTGAGATAACATGATATCACTGCTGCAGGTACGAAACTGAGAGAGAGAAATTCTAAATACAGCAACATTTACAACATTTAAATGCCGTTCATATTCCCTTGTTTACTTAATTGTTTTATAGAAATTCAATGAGGATAATTTATAGATTCAGAGAGCAAGGGAAGTAACTCTAGTTCAACAGTTTGAAATGTTGCGTTGCAGGGCTGATTCGAAATGCTGGATAACGGTATATTTCAGACCTAAACGGTCATTATGTGTGAGGGTCGGTTGTTTCTTTTGTTAAGGACAATAGTAAACAAGTAGTTACCAAACCCTCTACTTTATGTTTTATTACCTGACAATCATTGTACCTACATGTTATATATACGTACTGTTAGACTCCATTAAGAGACACATTCAATACGACATCCTAATGTACGCTCACCATCGAGTCCACCTGCTCCTGTCCCGGTAAGCCACAATACCTGACCATGGCCGACTGTTGGAGGTTGCCATTTATTACAGGCAATGGTGTGAACAAATGAAATGGGTTTCTGGCACAATCTTGACCACGACGTCACCTATACATGTTTCTAAGATGCCTAGCGGTTAACGTCCTCGTGCTTTAACTATAATAGTTCAGGGCAAAACTATACTTTATTACAAAACACATTGGGGTACAGCGAACTTTATTTCTTAAATATAGACTAAATGATTCATTAAGATACATAATTAATTGCAACATCAAAAATGTCTTTACAAGTATCCTTATGCACACTCTCTGACGCCAATTGACAACATAGCCCCTAATTTGTTTTGTCTCAGTTTAGAAAACACCTGACGGTAAAGGGTGCATTTTGACGTGAAACCCCATTGAAAGATGAAGAATCGGCAAGTGAATCTTTTTTTCCTGAGGCATTTTAATTTGCATTGTTTTATTTCAGCAATGTCACCATCCCGTCCATCTTGGATAAACACTAATTTCGTATGGTGCATAGCGAAAGAGTCAGCATAATTTCTGCATCCTGAAAAATAAAGGTAGTGGTTGTCAAAATGGGCCATGTTGGCATAAACTGACAGTTTGATGATTGTTTAAGTTATGCAAGGGGTCCACTGACCACCATCGATAAATGTATATTCGTGTTTACAATTACTTTACACTCAAAGAGTTCTGCCTCATTTTGAGGCTAAGAATAATAATTTACCTTACCTTTGTAAACTAATAGGATTTGATAAGCAAAATAATTGAACAGTCTTTCTTAGAGAGTGTTTCCAGAAATACATAGAGAGGGGCAAAAGAAGCCGTTAAAAAAGCGTTACGGTAAATTTAAGCACTTTCCGTTAGTGTATTGGTAAATTTATGCTCCAAAATTGTTATGTATATATACTTATTCACAACAATAAATTGTTGTCGCAAAACGTTACCATAAATGAGTTCGATTTCTTCGTCCCATTTTTTTCCTACACAAGCAAGAAAAACACATCTTGTCTGGCAAAGGTGATTTCATGTAGGTAAATTTGTCTTGGGTAGAACGGCAAGTCAGCGAAATAGATATTCGTCTTCAAATGTAATGACATCAACTACATGTATATCGTTAGTGTTATTGGTATTTGCTAAATTAATCATGCTTTTACATGGTTTTAATGTAATAGGCAACTGACGACCATAGATTGAAATTAGAATAAATAAAATATTAACAAACGAACTAATTTTCATTTATCATTCAATGTTTTGAATTTTGCAATGAACGAACATCATTTTCACATATGTCATATCTCACCAACCTTTTTCCTTCGTTGGTTCAGAGTTCTTCGTAGTTTCCGAGTTCTCTAGCAATGATATCTGAGAATTGTCTGGTGAACCTCCTTTAGAGTTCTTCATTGATGCTGTTTCTGAGTTCCTCGTTGATGTTGTTTTTGAGTTCTTCGTTAATGCCCTCACAGAGTTCTTCATTGGTTCCCTTACATAGTTTTTCATTGGTTCCCTTACATAGTTATCCTTTGGTTCCCTTACATAGTTTTTCATTGGTTCCCTTACAGAGTTATCCTTTGGTTCCCTTACATAGTTTTTCATTGGTTCCCTTACATAGTTATCCTTTGGTTCCCTTACATAGTTCTTCATTGGTGCCCTCACAGAGTTCTTCATTGGTGCCCTTACATAGTTCTTCATTGAAGCCCTCACAGAGTTCTTCAGGTATGTTCTTTCAGAGTTCTTCATTGGTGCTCTTTCGGAGTTCTTCGGTAATGCTGTCTCGCAAATATGCTGCCATGGTTGAACGTTCTTCAGTGTACATGATGCATCATAAACTCGAGAACAAATCAAATATTTTCTTACGATGTTAAGATCAAATTTACTTATTTCGGATTCTTTTGTTCTACTTGTTTGTAGACTTAGGACTGCATCGATCAAGACAATGGGTACTAGCTTGGCCAACAGCATTGTGTTCCTGTGAGTTTTGAAGACACTAATTCTGTTGATGGAAATTTTCGAAATTACGGTGACTAAAAACATTACTAGGGACAATCCATTGTTACAATGCTACAATCAATTAAGATAAAGTAATTGTCTTCTTTGTTGTCAAATGCGGAATGGTAATGTGTAAATGGTCTCATAAACTCTTTTTTGTCACCTTGTTTATTTTTACTCAACAGTACCCAAGGGATGGACTTGCACATTATTTCGTGAATTTCTAAAACAAATAATAAAGCAACTGTTGAATAAATTATGTGTGAAAAAAGTTTCATGAAATTGTCAGAAATATTTTCCATGTGTTAAATGCTACTTTCCTTTGTTAATTGCTCGTTTTCTTTGTTAACTGCTACTTTCCTTTGTTAAGTGATTTTGTTAAGTGCTACATTCCTTTGTTAAGTGCTACTAATTGAATATATTTTTAATGTATTATTTTTATGTCTTATGCCTGTCTTCATATCTGAGTTCAAACACTCTTTAAGAGAAACACCAATCTGTATATTATAACACAGAGACTGCCCTTCTAACGGTTACAAACGATCTACTCATTGCAGCAGACAAGGGCCAGATTTTATCACTCATTATCGTCGATGAATATTTCTCTGCGGCCTTTGATACTATTAGTCCTTAAAGGGACAGTAGCACGTTTTTTTGCAAATTTTTTTCTTTCAAATTTCCCATTTCTAATGATAGTTTATGTCATTTATATTTACTTTAAAGGGTAAAACATATTATTATACACACCACGTATCCAAAGTGGTAACAACGGTGTTGCGTATAAAGCAAAAATTGCATGGCGGCCATTTTAATGTGAACACATTTTATTATTTCGAATTACAAAAAATATTCCCATGGCTTTACCTAACCATGTACACTCATTTTTTAACTTGATTTGCCTAAGAGAGATGGGTGTTTTACTATTAGTGACATTATTTTCAAAAAAAATTCATGAACTTATTTGAGCGAAAAAACGTGCTACTGCCCCTTTAAAGGTTAGTATCACGATTGGAAAAGTCCTAGCCTGGTTCACTTCATACCTCTCCAGCAGATCTCAGCGTATTGTGGTTGAAGGAGAAATATCATCGCCAGAGCTACTTAACGAGGTATGCCCCAAGGGTCAGTCTTGGGTCCGGTATATATATTATTCCCCCTCTACACCGATATTGCCTCAAAGCATTAGGTAAACCAGCACCAATATACCGACGACAACCAGATGTATCTACGAGGGGCGTTCAATAAAGAGTTCCGCTGATAGACTTCTACTTTACTGAAAGAAACGAAACATGGTACAGTTATTAGTCTTTCTCTACATAAGCACCACACAGTGTGACACGTTTCCCCCATCGCTTGATGCAGCTTTCTAGGCCTTTCTTGTAAAAGGCACCAGATATTGTCAAAAGCTAGGACTAAACTTATTAAAGAGGGGTTTATCATCAGGGAAACGAGTGCCTTTCAAAAATGACTTCATGTTTGGGAAGAGCAAGAAATCGGATGGTGAATACGATGGGTGAGGAAGTATTTCATAGCCGCAGGTCTGCGCTTCCGTCTGAGCTACACGTGAGTTGTTGAGAGGAGCATTGTCCTGAAGCAGGCGCACACATTTAGTAAGCATACCGCGTGTCTCGGTTTTGATAGCTTTCCGCAATTTTGTAATCCCAAAATACGGTGAGCATGACCTTGCCTGCCGAGTACTGGACCCGTGCCTTTTTAGAGGTTGGTGACTGAAGATGCTTCCACTGTTTTGACTGAATTTTACTTTCAGGGTCATAGTGATGGACCAATGTTGCATCTTGTGTGATTAGTCATTGTTTTCGTGGCACATTGCTAAAAGAGCTTTTGAGAAGTCGACTCGTTCCTGTTTTTGGAGAGGTGAGGGCAGTCGGGGTATCCATCGAGCTGACAACTTCCGCATGTGCTTGCAAATGGTCATGAATGATTTTAACCACAGACCCAACACTTATCTTGACATCTTGGACAGGTTGACGGACATTAAGTCGGCGATCTTCCAAAATTGCAGCTTCCACAAGCCTGATAGAGTCACCATCAACGGCTGACTGGGGTCGACCTGGAGCTGAAGCTGTTTCCACGGAGGTCCGACCACATTTGAACTGACGATGCCAGTGTTTGACAACGTCATACGATGGGGCATCCTCTCTATAACTTTCTTTCATCTTATCAAAAATCTCCTTTGGTGTACGACCCTTCAAGAATAAAAACCGATATGTATTCAACAGCCTCCATTTTTACATCTTACTCTACTAAGACCTGTACTGACAGAAAGAATGAACAATTTAGAAGTATGAGACATCACTTGACCTTCATGTATGGAGACATGCTACATATCACATGTGAAATTTCTACTTCTTGTAAAGAGAAGTTGGTCAAGGGAAACTTTATTGAACGCCCCTCGTATTTACCTCTGTTGACAATATAAGACCATACCTACACAAAATCATATCCTGATGCTAAGACTTCAAACATTGGATAAAAGACAATTTTCTAAAATGAGGAAATACGGAATTCATTCTCATTGGCATTGACTTCTCTTCACAGTGCTTTGCGTCTACATTCTTTGAAAAAAGATCTTTCTCTTATTCTGCATCTACTAAATGAAACTCTCTGTCCTCATTAGCACTCATTAGGGTGGATGTGGCGCATCATCAAATGCAATATATATATATAACAATTATTATTTATTCCCATGTTTCCTTTTATCCGTCGACATGGCCACTGAAAGATGAGTTTTCACTGGTTAAAGCAGGGACACAGAATGTGATTTCGTTTTCCTCTGTTTGGGGATTTTGCTCCTGAAGGTCAAAAGTAGAAAATTCCAAAAAGGGTGTAGTTTATTCTGTTCTGAAACCTCAATTTGAACTTGAAAATTATTTAACGTCCCTTCCTCAATGTCAAGCGATCCCATTACTTCTATTTCGTACATCATGCCACCATTTGCCAATTGAAAAGGGAAGATCGAATAAGATACCTATATCTGAAATAAAATGTAAATTGTGTTTAACTGATGATGTTGCAGATGAATTCCATTATATTTGTATTTGTTCATACTTTGCTGAACAAAGAAGTTTGTACATACCACATTTACTGTCAAAAAATCCAAACATGCTTAAATTGCAAAAACTGTTCATGTGTAAAAGAATATCAGTATTAAAAAAAACTTAGTAAATTTTGTAAAATTATAATGCAAATTGTAAAATCTTCCGGCTAATCATTTATCCGCTATAATTATGTATTATACTGTCAGTTTGTACCTCATATGCCGAGGCTCTCGGCCTGAGCGTAATAAAGTTCTGTTCTGTTCTGAAGCTCCTGAAGCGTAAAACAACAAAGGTTAAGATCGGAAATCTGAAGGGAGTTACCTCTGTGGGAAGAGAATGGGGATAATATGCAGCACGGATTTCGTACTTATTTCTGATATTTATATATGATATTTATAACTATCACACAACATGAGTAATTTCAATTAATTACAATTCCAAACTACTGAAACACAAAGTAAGACATTATAATTTATTAAAATCACAAACTACTGACACGCTCGACTCCCGTGTAATTCCACTGTAATTGAAGTAAACCGATCCAATCAATGTGATGATCGCTTGTCAGGGGATAACCCGATAGCTTTTGATAAACAGCCGGATTAGTGAAGCAGAAATAGTTGTAATTAACTAATCCGTTACGGCTAATTGGCTAATACGGACGCTGAATCAACGCATTAATGAATCAACAATTAATAATAATAATAATAATAATGTATAGTTCTTTTATAGCGCAGTTCTCCTCTCAGAGGACTCTGTGCGCTTCTTCTCTGCTGTGAGATGCTGAATGATGAAATGTTTATGCAAAAGCTTCCTTGAAAAGATGTGTTTTGAGTTCCGATTTGAAATGTTGAAGGTTTGGTATATTTCTGAGAACAGAAGGCAGTGAGTTCCAAACAGCAGGTCCGGCACATTTGAAGGCTCGTGCACCTGCTGATTTTAAATTGAACTTCGGTGTGCAAAGAAGTGAAACGTTAGATCAACAATTAATGAGTTTATATAGAGATTAGTTTGGTTACAGCTTGCTACCGGACACTGCGAGATTCGGATTATCGCTGGACGGACTATCGCGGCTTGACTGTAGATGCTACGTAAACTGTTTACTATGAGATATCAAATCAGATTATGCTATGGTACACTTAACTGGCTTTTTATTTTTTTAAATTATCCAGTTCTAAATATCATTCGATGTACGAGTATATACTATTACAAGCTCGAAAGGGAGAGAAAATTCAATTGACACAACAACGCCAATATAGACAAAAAGGCGTCATCACATGGACGTCTACTGTCGAAAAAAAGTAACTAAACTGCAAGGCACAATAAAGTACTCACCTCAGTTGGTGTCCATTAATTCACTACTTTAAAGAAATCAGAAAGTATGAACAGTCGAAGATCAAGTCCCATATACTCCCAATATTTAATACTAAAATGTGATGTATGATAATTTCACTGAATTACTCACTCTCTAGATATAAATACTGAATGTCAAGGTCATGAATGGCTGGTAAGTGCATTGCATTGGCGATGATTTGAGACATAATGAAAGTTTAATGATTTCCCTACAAAAATGAGCTATAAATGGGAGTGTCTCATATCCAGGTTCTAGGGCCTATTAGTGAGAACTAAGCCCTGGAACCTGGATATGGGACACTCCGAGTGAACTGAATGTCAAGGTCATGAATGACTGACTAGCGTAGGGAAATCATTTAGCTTTCGTATCGTAGTCATCGACTGTGCCATTACAAATGTGTTTCATGCGAAATATGACTTTAAATGAGCATGGGTTGGTTTCGTCGTTACATCCCTTTCCTTTTATATTGTAATAGGGTAGGGTCTATATAGGTATATGTCTTGCAAACGCTGTTTCTAAGCGATACACGCCCCTGTGATAAAATTTAAGTATCAGATGCCAAAAACGCAAGTTGACTTTTACACATTAAAATATATTTTATGTTGCAAAATAAGGAAGAGACTGGTTGGTGAAATATCAAATAATGGTAGAAGGGCTATAAACATACACTTTTTATTACAGTTTTAATTCTTTCCAGTTCAAACCGTTAATTAAACTCTTCTTTTTGTTATCCCCCGCCGCGCGTTTAACGCGAAGCGGGGGATATAGTATTCGGCTGCGTCCGTCCGTCCGTACGTCCGTACGTACGTCCGTACGAAATGGAATAACTCAAATACTATTCACTGGATTCTTTTCATATTTTGCATATGGGTTCATCATGGGAAGAGTAATGTTCATACAGAGGTTTGTGACCTTGACCTTCATTTCAAGGTCACAACGAGACTTTGCCATTTTATCCTTGTCAGCAGGATATCCCAAGAACCATTCGCTGGATTCTCTTCATATTTTACACATAGCTTCTCCAAGGAAAGACCAAGGGCTGATTTTGGTGACCTTGACATTATTTTCAAGGTCACAACGGAACTTTGAATTTTTTGACATATTAATGTACATGTAAAGCTTGTCAGCGGGATATCTCATGAACCATTCACAGGAATTCCATCATTTCTCACACAAAGCACCTCCTTGGGAAGACGACAGGCTGATTAGACTTTGGTGACCTTGACATTATTCTCAAGGTCACAGTGGAACTTTGAATGTTTTGACATGCTAATGTACATGTAATTCTTGTCAGCGGGATATCTCAAGAACCATTCACAGGAATTCCATCATATCTTACACAAAGCACCTCCTTGGGAAGACGACGAGCTGATTAGATTTTGGTGACCTTGACATTATTCTCAAGGTCACAGTGGAGCTTTGACTTTTCCGACATGTTTGACAGTCGATTTTGGTGATTTTGACATTATTTTTCAATTTTGAAGTATTAATTTGCGGCGGGGGATCATGTCACCTTAGTGACAACCACTTGTTTTAGAGGGGTCGTTACACTGACAGCACACTGGCATCAGTTCATCAGTAGGACACTTATTTTGAAATTGTCTTTTCCAAATAATTTCTGATTTTGAAGTTTCATATTTCTCTTACCAGTGACTTTTGACTAAAAGGCAGATACTAAATTTGACCAATTGACTTCAAAGAGAGGAATTACCGTATTTCCTCTAATAACCGCCGGGTCTCCAATAAGCGCCGGGCCTCTAATAAGCGCCTGGGGTCAAGGGTACATAAAATGTAGTTGAGAAAATAAACGCCGGGTCTAAACCATTAGATTAATGCTTCCTTAGTAAACTTCAATATTCTATTAAAGAAATACGCGCCGGGTCTCTAATAGCGGCGGGGGGTCAAGGGGTGCTGAAAAAATAAGCTCCCGGGCGCTTATAAGAGGAACTACTGTACTCATATTTAATCGAGCAATATTCACTTTCATGTCTCATTATAATGTAAGATGTTTTTGGTGACCAAGATACCAAAAGGTTATACATGCAAATATCCAAAAGTAGCTGTTATCTGAATGAAATGTTCTTTCTTAAACGTCTGATTTCTCTAATACCATACCGTTACTTTTCTTACACATTGTCCTCTTTATTATCAGACAACTTTTGCTGGTGAAAAAAACGTGGAGGTGCTTAACTTTTTTCCATATGTATATATAAAAAAAGTAAATGGGTCAACACTCTATGTATGTTCGAAATCATATTTCAGAAAGTTGTCATCGTATTGTCCTATAATAGTAATCACGTCAATACAATGTCCTTTAGAATAAGCAATAAAACTCGAATGTGCATTTACAAATATTTGATTTTTCAAAGCTTTAAACATCACTATACTAGTAATCTGAGTCAGTTGCCAAGCGAAGTCTTTTGAAGAAGAATCGCTCCAAAAAAATCAACGAACACCACCAGTTGACAAACAATATTTTCAATCGATATTTATTTCCAACTAACCACCATTGGCGGTACAGGAACAGTACATATATGCATATGCATGAAAAAACATGAGTTACAGAGGATACTATACATGTATCTATTCATTCTAAGTATATTTTTCCAGCGGCCAGTCTCCATTGGTAAATGATGAGTCGATGTTCTTATTAACATTATGGGCCTAGAGAAGTACTCTGGTAGCAAGAGGTAGTTTTCAAAGGATAGTCAATTAGAGAATAATTTATAATAACGATGCCGCGCGGACATTGATTTTGACATTAATCGCAGAATAAAAGGAACGAGCAGGGACCCAGCAAATTCCCTTGCCACTATACCATAACCACCAGCGGTTAACTTTGATTTCTGTTGTTTGATAGATAGGTTGTTTGAATCAGCTATAAAATCATCAAAAACTCCTCATTGGAAGACAATCACAATACGTACTAGAACACTAAAAGCTGTTCGATTTAGCTATAAAGTCATCCAAAATTCCTCATGAGAAGAAAATAACAGTGGGTAGCGACTTACCCTGACCAAAACTAGAAAACTAAAGCTGTTTCATTCAGCCCAACTTCCCAATGCAAGGCATAACTCTTGCCAGTCTCCATTACTGGTTGTTAAATCAGCCAGTAATGCAAACTGGCAAGAGTTATGCCTTGCGTTTGGAGGTTGCATTCAGCCATTAAATCATCAAAAACTCTTCATCAGAAGAAAAAAACAGTGCGTACCGACTTACCCTGACCAAAACTAGAAAACTAAAAGCTGTTCGATTTACCTATAAAGACATCAAAAACTCTTCATCAGAAGAAAATCACTGTGCGTACCGCATTTGTTACTGTCGTTAGATCTTGTCTAACTCTCCAAAAGTGAAACATACATATTTCATTTTCGCTTTATTATGAAGCATCAAGGACGCCAAAATATATATTTTCACAAACCAAGTACACAAAATACACAAGTAAATGTAGGGTACCAAATTTTAGACATAAAATTGCAAATAGTGCTTGTATCTATTATATAAACTCATTAAAGTCTCCTGTTGCAAAAAAAAAAAAAACTTGTTCGCTTAACTACGATGCCAAAAAAAATCCAAATTACATGGCATTTCTACTTAAGCCCTGTTTATACGTCGAGCGTTTGCATATGAGTAATGCGTATGGACGCATTTGCACATATGTATATTTTACTACCGTAAGCACATTTTTCACTACCGTAAGCAAATTTGCACCTAGTCAGGGGCAGGTGCAACATTTTACTACCGTGAGTAAATATAGTATTTTCACTTTTCTAGTAAAAGTTCGTCGTATACAGACATAGTGATTTCCCACAGGTTGAGAAAATATATTAGAGAACTTTAGAAACTTTTAATATTGTTTTTCAAATTCTCCATATATAGGATAATCTCCTTCTTGCACGCGATGACCTTCCATCTGACTCTCCGATGTTCAAAACAAACAATGTTGACAGATATAAATTAATGTAATTTATTTAGTTTACATTTATTAAATATTAATCGGCATGTTTTAGGAATTCTCTATTCATATATTAAAATAGTTGGAAGCTCATTTGCATAGGTAGAAATTAAACACATATGAACGCATAGCAAGTTTACTTTTACTCACGTGTGTATATTACTACCATAAGCAAGTTTGCATATGTGCAAAGTTCGCCGTATAAACAGGGCTTCCGATACACACGTATATGTAACTTGAAATACAGCTGAAATGTATTACATTAAGCACATACTAAAATTATCAAAAACATAAGTGCATTCTATTATAGTTATATCAAAGGGGCAGAAGCATGTTTTTTGCAAATTTTATTTTTGTAAATTTCTCATTTATAATGATAATTTAAGTCATTTATACTTACTTTAGAGGGTAAAACATCTTGTTACACAAACACATTTTCCGTAGTGTTAATAACGGTGTTGTGTACAAAGCAAAAATTGCATGGCGGCCATTTCATTGTGAACACATTTTATTATTTCGAATGAGAAAAAACGATCCCCGTGGCTTTACGGAACCATGTACACTCATTTTTAACTTGATTTTGCGAAGAGAGAAGGGTGCTTTACTATTGTTGACATTAGTTTTCAAATATATTTCAACGAGCTATTTCAGCGAAAAAACTACTGCCTCTTTAAGTCAATGTATGAACTAAGCTTGAAAAGTAGCCAACCCAAAAGTGTTACTTCGTAAATGTTCACGGTGAAATTAAGGAAGAACCTCAAACAGTTACCAGCCCGAACCCAAAGTTACCTGATTCTAGGCTGGTGGAAGGGCCTTGTTGCATGCACTGGTTAACCCTTTCAACACTAAAGCCCTGTTTATACGGCGAACTTTGCACATATGCAATATTGCTTATGGTAGTAATAAGCACACGTGAGTAAAAGTAAATTTACTTTGCGTCCATATGCATTTAATTTCTGCCTAAGCAAATGGGCTTCCAACTCTTTTAATATATGAATATGAGTTTCTTAAACATGCCAATTAATATTTATTAGATGTAAACTAAATAAATGACATAATTTTGTATTTGTCAACATTGTTTTGACTATATCGCCCTAACTATATAATGAAAATCGGATAGTCAGATAGATTTTGAAGGTCATCGCGCGAAAGACGGAGATTATCCAATATAGAGAATTTGAAAAACAGTATCAAGAGTTTCTAAAGTTCTCTAATATATTTTCTCAACCTGTGTGAAGTCACTATGTTGTATACGACGAACTTTTCCTAGAAAAGTGAAAATACCATATTTACTCACAGTAGTAAACATTTGCACCTGCCCCTGACTAGGTGCAAATTTGCTTACGGTAGTGAGAAATTTGCGTACGGTAGTAAAATATACATATGTGCAAATGCGTCCATACGGCGAATTTTGCTCATATGAGCAAATTTGCATATGTGTAATGCTTTACTCATATGCAAACGCTCGCCGTATAAACAGGGCTTAAGAAACCTGAACGCTAATACTTTAACGTGCCTAATTTTAGGCGTGAAGGGGTGAAAGGGGCCTAGTCTGTGCACTTATCAAAAACATAAATCCATTCTAATGACGTCTTATCTTTACACATTTTCTGACTCCAACTGTAAATGGCAAGTTTTTCTCTTTCCCACTTTCAGGAATCGTCGAGAACGGAATGTCAAAGAGTTGGCAATAATTTTTGACGTACCGGTACATAAAGAAGGTACATACAAACTGTTTCTCTTTAAGGCATTTCTTTTCACATTTGTTTATTGTCAATTTAGATTTTTTCTTTCTACATGAAGCTTTAACTCGAACAGTTGGGCGACGAGAGACTTTCTTCGAGTACTGAAGGCAACCTGAAAGAGAAAAAACAACTTGCAAGAAAAAATATACTCTGTAATGAAAATAGATTAATTCACTGAAAAACATACACAACACTAACACGTTGCATTTATAAGTGCGTGTTCTGTACCGGGTGAGTTTATTTTGTTTGTGAGGTTGGCATATGAAACCGGATGCAGTGATACGTCATCAGTTCCAAGAGATACCAAAAACGGAATCCCAAAGTTATAATTTCAGCAATCTCATTAAAATAACAATTTACCTAACACTGTTACCTATCCATGAGATCTGAACACTTTTCTGTGATCTCATGAACTCAACCAACCATAGTCCTGCATACATGTATAAACTACCGGGGAAAATAAAGTACTCGTCTCAGTTGCTTTCGATTAATTCAATAATTAAAATACATCAGATGCAATTGATTGTGGCATGATACAATACTATTTATCTGAAGCACTTTGAATGAATTAAGTATTGATTCTGGTTAAGTTTTAGTTAAAATATCTTTGTTTATAGCTAAAATGGATGGAATTATCATGAAACCGCCCTCCTGTTATCAGAAATGAGCGGGCCACTGCAAATGATAACTGCCCGCTCAACGCTGACGACGGGCCATTATCACTTTGTTTCTAAGTGACGTCACTTTAGAATCTCGTCTTGCAATTTCAACAAATATGGCGACCAAATGAGCGTATCGACTCGAATATTTTAAAACGTTTACATGTCTTTCTTTCAAACGAGGACACATAGTTTTGCCAAATCATGTCATAAACACGATGTGACAATACAACCGCACTGTTTTTAAGTGTTTTAAACAAAATAAAGAAGAAAATCGTTCTCAGTCACCTCCGGTAGACCTTCAATGTAATATTTAGGTAGCCTAAGTACGCATGGAACCTAAATTTGTTAAATATGTACTGATTCGTTGATTTTCATTATTTCACTGATTGGTTATATAATAAAACACGGCTATGCATCAGTATGAGTAGATACAGACTGTTTTTGTTTCCCCGATCAACGGCTGACAAATCCGCTCGGGTTCGTAACAACCGTAAAAGGCAAGAGACTATGACGTCATTCTTCACTTGTGACGTCACAGTGGTTCTCGGCGGTAACACGATGCTGTTTTAGCTGTTTTATGCAACTGTAATTAAAACTTGTAGGAGAATTCGGGTACAAAGAACAAATTCCATCCATTTGAGCTATAATAGGGGTAACGTTGTTTTTCAGGGCATTATCATTTGCAGAAGCCCTCAGTCTTCTTCAACTGCCCTCCTTCGTCGGGCAGTTAATTGAAGACTTCGGGCTTCTGCAAATGATAATGCCCTGAAAAACAACGTTACCCCTATATTAATGAAGACAAGAGTATGAAATGAAACTTACACCAATATGACCCTTATCATGTTTTAAAATGTTATAAATGTGTGCAGAATCAGATGTGCAAAATGAAAAAAAAATATGTAGAAGTATTTTTTGACTGCTGACTGAACACCTGTACTTTTCAGTTTTAGATATTTGCAATTGAAAATCATACATATATGATAAAATAAACAGAAGTGAGTACTTTCTCTTGCGTGGCAGCTTACATATCGAATGGTATTGACGATATTCAAGCATCGTCCTTAATTGACTGAGTGGAAAGGGCACGAGAAATGTCCCCTTCTTAAACTTTCTATTAAGAAAAGAGATATCACAAAATGGAGAAAAAAGTTACCAACTGCAAAACAATCTTCCTTAATCAACCAATAGAGTTCTAAAACAAGTCCCATTCTTGAATTATTAAAAGGTGTTCACACTAAAATGGCCGCAAGTTTTCGATTTATACGTTACAATGTTTTCTACGACAAAGGATACTCGGATCATGTAATGAGCTTTTAAATAAAGAAATACTACATACGCTTTTATTACACATGGCAAAGTTGAGCATACAACAAAAATACATTAAACATAGTGCTACAGTGCCTTAAAGGTAACGGGATACGTGTGTTCAGTGCAAGTAAACCTTATTCAAATGAATAACTTGAGACAGGCTTTTCTCCACTGTAGTGAAATATCAGTTTTCTGTTTACTATGATATAATTAAAGCACATGAAGTCTTTATGATTGTATGATTGCCGAAATAAGTATGTGGTCCAACTGAAAAATAAATCTGATTTTCGTACGTGTTGTTCTGCCATGTAATCTTCAATAAGCACACATGCAACATAATTTTGAAGAAGTAGTAATATTGATCACCTTCTTATAATGTTTAAGACATAGCTTATAGCAAATTCCATATGGATTTTAATTACATTTATAATGAGTCATACAATATATCATGCGTGTATGCACATACACTCTCTCAGAAAAGAAACGCAACCCCTGAATTTAGAAAGTGTTTATATCATTTTAAAACTTTTTATAACATATGTATTATTAAAGATGAAATTTGGCATGGTGAAACGTATGTCTCTCTGGTATAACGTCACAATCTTACAGGTCTATAACAAACACTCGATTCAAACTAGGGGGCGTTTTATTCAGTATCTCGTATGAGCTCCACGAGCTGTAATTACAGCAGTGCACCTCCTCGGAACAGAACGGATAAGACAGCGAATTCCTGGGGTATTGCTCTCCACTCCTCCAGTAGTACTGTGGCGAGTGCTTAAAACGTCTGCGGTGGAGGTGTACGTGCAAGAATACGACGATCAAGATGGTCCCATAGATGTTCGATAGGGTTGATTGTCGGGCGATCTCGAGGTTCATGGCAAGATGTTGACATTTGAATTCCGTAGAGAATTCACTGTTGCACGAGCCGTGTTAGGGCGGGCATTGTCCCGTTGAAGCAGCTCCCTCTGTTGGTCGATTATCGGCAGACGATGAGGCTGTTAATCGTCATTAATGTATCGTTGGGTCGTCAAATTGCCGAAAATGATGACCAGGTGTGATTGTTGGTTGTAAAACATGGCTCCCCATACCATGACGCTTCCTTCACCAAAACTGTCAACCTGTCGAACGCAGTTCGGAGCAAAACGTTCATTTCCTCGTCTATAGACACGTGTGTTGTGCTCCAAATTGTAATAAATGCTCCAAATTGTAATACCTGCTCCAAGTTGTGATAAAAACTGCTCCAAATTGTAAAACCTGCTCCAAATTGTAATAAAAACTGCTCCAAATTGTAATAACTCGATTTTCGTTGAACATACTGTCAAGCTGCTCCAAATTGTAATAAAAAGTGCTCCAAATTGTAACAACTGTGGTGAAGCTACATCTCGTGTTGATGAAAAGAAGAGCTGATACAGATGGAGATACAAGAGTACAAGATGTAAATAGACATGTAGATGATTTCGATCTCGATGTATGTATTAATGTATGGCACGATGTTGATGTAAATATAGGCGTTGATGTAGATATAGATATAGGCATTGATGTAGATGTAGATATAAGAGTTGATGTAGCGGTAGACATCTTGATGTAGATAACAGACTTGATGTGGATGTACATGTAGATGTTGATGTAGATGTAGACGTAGATGTAGATGTAGACGAAGATACGCATGCAAATAACATTTAAATGTAGATACAAATGAACGTAAATGCTTAGATATAGATGTATGCGTAGCTGTAGTTGCAGATACAATTGTATATGCCATTTTATATGTTATTGTAGATGTAAATGTAGATGTGATCTTGACGTAATTGTTGATATTAATTTTAGTTGGTTTTTTTTAGATGTATATGTACGATAAGACAAAAGTCTTATGTGTACAACAAAACCCGATACAGAGGTTATGCCTTGTAATAACATGATCGAAGCTACATCTCATATTGAGAATAATTAGATTGTACTGTTATATTGGCTCTTACCGTGCTAATATATAAATAGTATTTACCCTGGGGATTACTCAATTACTTCTTAAACTCGCTTGGCTTATGCAAAGGTACCATTTCTTCCCGGAATCTTGACTCAGTCTTTCACTTACTTCATTAATAATTACGATACGTTTTCAACATTTTATTACAAAAACATGTACAATCACATCTACATTATTATAAGAACAATCATCATATCTATCAATATTAACGATCATCCTATCCTAAAGATATTACCAAATTCAGTTCCTCCTTGAGAGTCCTAACCTGGTTCCCTTCCCATCCTCCTGGTCGAGGCTTCACTTCCAAACCCCTACTCGGCCTCCGACTCCGACCCCACACTTCAGACCCCGCCAAACCCTTCTTGCTGCCCTGGACTCTGTCACCGACTTATTCCCGCACTACTCTTCTGTCTAAATTCTAACGATCACACCGTTTTAAAGGTGATCAAAGGTCAACTATCTACCGATGCCTAACCAATCCCCATCTCCCATTTTAACCTTTAACCTGCGGTTCATGTTCTGTTCTAGCAGGAAACCATGCTTCTTTAAGACACACGACCCCTGACAAACTAATGTCATGATCTTCCGTTCTATTCCAAATTAATACATCGTCCTTACGCCATGAATTATATTGTAAAGCACTTTGCTAATGTCGACGATTCTGTAGCATGATGTATAAACACATTAACTACCCTCCATAACTTATAAAGCAGACATATGTCAGACCTTGATCAAAACACATTTATTCTCTTTTATTTTCGTGATTTCCTCTCCGTTAGATCGCTTTTATACTAAAACTGAATTTAATATTTAAATCTATTTTTTTCCATATAACAGTAAGTGCTGATATAGAAATCGATATAAAAGTTGATGCATATGTAGAAATAATTGATGTAGATGTAGATGTAGACACAGATGTAGGTGTATATACAGACGTAAATGAACAAGATGCGGGTAATGATTGCGACGTAGATATAGGTATATATGTTGGCATAGATGTAAATATATTATTTAATGTAGAAATAAGAGGTATAGATAAGTAGATGTAGAAATACGTGTAACTGTATGTATAAATAGAGAATAAGAAGCAACGGTTGACGTTGGTTAATATATTTAGTTGTAAATGAACAGATGTAGATGTAGATCTTCGTGCTGTTGTGAATGAATATGTAGATGTGAAGTAGTAGAAGTAGCAGTTGTACATGCAAAGATGTAAATTTTGATATAAGAGTCGATGTGGATTCAAAGGTTGGTGTAGATGCACATGTAAGATTTGATGTAGATGTGGCAGTTGATGTAGATGTTGATATGAAAGTTGATGTAAATGTAAGAATTGATGTAGATGTTGATGTAAGAGATAATGTTGATGTAAGCGGTGATGTAGATGTAGATGTAAGAGTTGATGTAGATGTAAGAGATGATGTTGATGTAAGCGGTGATATAGATGTAGATGTAAGGGTTGATGTAGATGTAGATGTTGATGTAAGAGTTGAATGAGATGCGGATATATAGAAGTTGATTGAGATATGGATATAAGAGTTGATGTACATATAGACGTAGGAGTTGATGTAGATGTATGTGTATGAGATGATGTAAATGTAGATGTAAGAGTCGATATAGATGTAGAGCTAAGAATTGATGTAGCTGTAGATGTAAGCATTGATGTAGATGTAGAGGTAAGAATTGATGTAGATGTAGATGTAAGCAGTGATGTAGATGTAGGTGTAGATGTAAGAGTTGATACAGATATAGAGAGAATTGATGTAGATATAAGAGTTGATTGAGATATGGATATAAGAGTTGATGTAGATGTAAGAGTTGATGAAGATGTAGATGTAAGAGTTGTTGTAGATGTAGATGTAAGAATTGATGTAGATGAAGATGTAAGTGTTGATGTGAGGTAGATATAAGAGCGGATAAAGATATAGAAAGAGTAAATGTAGATATAGGAGTTGGAATAGAACTAGATATAAGATATAATGTAGATGTATCTATGAGTTGACATGAGCTGTCGTAGATATAGATGTTGAGGTAGATAGAGTTACAAATGAATAATAGATAGGCGTTGCTTTAGATGCAGCTGTAGGAAAAGATTATGCGAAGATGTAGACGATTATACAGATGCAAATGCAGTTGTATGTGTAAATCTAATTGTAGACGTACTGGTAGAGATAGCTTAATATGTAGATGTAGATGTAGATCTGGGTGGCGATGTGTCTATATATGTAGTTAAAAACATGTATGCGGAAATGTGTATATAGATGTAGATATAGATGTAGATGAAGATGGAGGTGATGATTTAGACTTAGATTTAGATGAAGGTATAGACGTTTACAGAGATGTAGATGTAGATATAAGAGATGATGCAGAAGTATATGAAGATACATATACAAACTCAGGCGCAAATGCAGATGTACGTAAAGTTGTAGATTTAGACGTAATTGAACATGTAGATGTAGATCGAGACGATGATGTAGATGAAGATGTAGGTGTAGATGTAGATAGATATGTAGCAGTAACGGTAGACGAAGTTTTAGATAAATACATGTATCTTAATCTAAATACAGATTTAGATCATTATTCAAATGTATATATAGGTGTAAGTGTAGATGTATATGATGATGTAGTTGTAAAGGTACACACAGAGGTACGCTTAGATCAAGGTGTTGGTGGAGAGGTAGATGTATATGTAAACGTAACTGTATGCGTAGGTATAGATTCAGTGTATATGCCATTTGGAGATTTCATTGTATGTGTTAGTGTAGATTTAATATTGATGTTATGATTGAGTTTATTCTAGTTGTACATATAATGTATTAAAAAATAAAATGTCGAAACACATTTGATGAAAGATGAAATCTCATTTCAAGAGAAAATTATGTCACCCAATTATATTATATAAGTTATATTTTATCACTATATTATTTACTAATTATTGTATCATGGCAGATTGATAGTGTAATAGTCCTGATTGTCATATATGTATACTATCAACAAAAACAAACTACAATATCAGATATTTACATTGTTGATTACAATTTGGATCAAGTATTACAATTTGGAGCAAGCCCTTGCTCTAAATTGTAATAACTGCTCCAAATTGTAATAACACTCATAAATTCAATATACAGTGTAAATACCCCAAATTTGGTTGTAGTGTTATGATGATGATAGTCATAATGGTAGGTCTAATATCAATAGAGTTTTTTTTAATACCTACAGCATTTCGTTTTGCACAAAGAAATAAAGACCAACAGCGACTAAAATGAGTTCTTGTTTTACATTTAAATGATATAAAAACATCATTCGGTCATCAACTTGGCAATGTCATTAATTTATAAATAATAACATGAAAGTCAAAACAATCTTATTCCGCGTTGTATCCGTTTGATCCACATCTACAACAACGCATGCTTCTATGCGTCTAAACCACCCTTTATTTATAATTCATATCCACATCACATTAGCAGTTACATCTGCATCAGAACTAAAGTACCCATTATACATTAACAATTACATCTTCATCCCCGTCATGTTCGCGTCTACATGAACATGTACATCGTGATATACAGACATCTACATCTCCATATTCAGCTTGATAATCAGGACATTTTACATTTTCATGTCCTTCAACGTTAACATGACTACGTCTACGTCTACATTAACATATACATCTTCATCTACAACTTCATCTATACGTATATGTCAACTTAAATATGTACATCGTAATCAACATCAACAACTACATGCATATAGATACAACTTTCGTGTATATCTACCTTACTGTTTACACATATGTTTTTGATAATCAATCTTAAAATCAATACAAGCAGACAGTCTACTATAACCCCGGCAAGTGGAAACCTGTTACAGAAATATGTATTGAACAATGATTATGAAGCTTTATGCATAAAGCTTTATTTATAATAAATCCTAAATCACTAATTAGTTATTAATTCATACTACAGAAGGAAATGTACTTCCCACAATAGAATACTGTCTATCTAAAAATAACCAAATTCTGTTCCGGAAGCGATATTGCAGAACGCATTTCGTATTTTGCTCGGCATGATGTAGATGTTTTTCCATGGCTAAAAATAAAATTCAAAAGAAGTTAACAACCCCAAAAGGTACATTGATGATTGCTCCACACATCAAGTTCACTGAGCTAGACCTTACAACTTTTTAGTTCTGGTTTGGAAACAAATTATGTTTCCTTGGTAACGACTGAAAAAATAAAATCCCAAAGAAGTTGAAACCCCTTTAAGTTTTTTTTAGTTTTGTTCCGGAAACGAAAGTTCCATCGAAACAGCTAAAAATATAATTCCAAAGAAGTCAAACACTCCAAAAGGCACATTTATACATGATGACTATTCCACATATATAGTTCCATTGAGGTTGGCCTTACGGTGTTTTAGTTCTGGTCCGAAAGGAAACACAGACGGACGGATGGACGGACGGGCGGACGGGCGGACGGACGGAGGTCATTTCCTTATCCCTTGACAACTTCGTTGAAGCGGGGGATAATAACAATCTATATAAACATTGTAATTACCATTATCAAAACGAACACCGAATCAATGATCATAAAACCAAAATCGTCAAATAATCAGAACTAAAGATAATTAAGTTTACATCGCCTTGATCTGTGTTATTACAATCTGGAGCACTTTTTATTACAATTTGGACCAGCTTGACAGTACGTTTTTCGAAAATTGGGTTATTATAATTTGGAGCAGTTTTTAATTACAATTTGGAGCAGGTATTACAATTTGGAGCAGTTTTTATTACAATTTGGATCACGTATTACAATTTGGAGCACTACACACGTGGCCTTCCATCACGCCGGTGAAGTAGAAAAAGGGACTTGTCGCTGAACCAAACTCGTCTGCAGTTTCTTAGGGTCCATATCCTCAAGTTAGTGCACCACCTGAGATATTGGCGTCGATGTTGGCGTCTCAGGAAGTGTCCGACAAATGGTCTTCATGCACGATACTAGATTGGCCTCACGTAAAAGGTTCCTGATGGTTTGGGCCGGGAGTCTCCTCAAACCAGGCACCTGTGTTGCAGTGACGGTTGGTATGGTCTGCCGATTACGTAGGTGGGTTACCCGGATGTAGCGATCCTGAGTCGGTGTGGTGATCCTTGGTTTACCACTCCTGGGGCGGTCTTCATTTGTATGGAACTAAGGATATCGATTCCAAAGTCGGGAGATTGTTGTTTTATAAACATTTAGATGACGGGCAACTGTACCAAAACTTTGCCCGGCCTCAATGCGACCTATGGCAATATTTCGATCTGCTGTACTCAAGCGGGGTATTGATTTTCGGAGTAAATGAAATGACAGAATTGCGAAACTACGCGTCCTTTTATAGACCTCTTCATCAAATTGTTTTCCTTGATTGTCACGTGCAATCGACATCTAGCATTATACACATGATTTTTTCGCACATTCTCAAACAAAATCGAATAAAATGTCAGCGTGCATGTCACTAGCTAGTACTAATCATAAGAGAACATTTTAAGAGTACATGACAACAAATTATAATTTACGTTCACTATGTTTGTTCAGGGGATGTTGTCAGATATTTCTTTTTTGAGACAGTTAAAATACAGAGCTAGATACATTTTTAGCTCATCTGGCCTGATTGTATTTGCTCTTCACTTCAGACTAAGGGAGTTTATCCCAAATGTGTGAGTTCTAACTTTGAAAAATGGTTCTTGAGAAAGAAGTTGAGACTTGAAAATTCAGAATAGAGGATCTAACAAATATTGTTTGTAATATTTATTTTGTAAGCCCATAACTTCTATCATATTTCATATGTAAATATTAATATTTTATTATTATTGAATGCCTGATGAGCTACAGAGCCAATGGCTCTATTTTTATATTCTATTTGATCTACAATAAGCATGCTTCATTGATAAACGTTCATTGACACAATGAAGATGGCCAAAGAATGCTGATTCATTGAGGTTATACATATCTTATCTTGTAAGTAATTAACCAAGAAAGGTTCCTCTAGAACTTTCCCTCCCCGTGTTTAAAGTACACTGAACAGCAAAAGAAACGTCACCACATTTTCAACAGTGTAAAACACGAAATACTGCTGCCGGAGAAAGTCGATTTTGAATGGGTTTTTTTTATATTTTTTATAGAGACATGGTATGTACAGAGGTACCGCAATTTAATACATCAGAGTATAATACTGTTATCTTTTACTGTTCAAGTACATGTACACAGCGATGGTTGAAATCGCTTTTCAAAATGGATTTTGGCAAGCATGTGTAGCATATAACTTTAAAATAAATAAAATGTAGAAATTTAATTCACAAAAAATGTTGTCGACATAAATAACCTTCTTGGACTTCAATGTGTTGATCTTGTATTTTGTATGGTGACGTTTCTTTTGCGGTTGAGTGTACACGTCCAATAGTCGGCCATTTCAACCCATGTCTAACTTATGCGTCCCTTTATCGTCTCTCTCCTATAGGTGACCATGTCAAATGCATCCCATTCAAAATTATTAGATCACGAAAATTGAAATCAGTGATAAAAACAGTTTCAACCAACCTGAACTTTTCTTCTTTCCAGATGTGTGTTTCTTTGGCCGGGGACAATGTGTTTCCAGAAGATTTTTGTGACGCTCACCGCAAGAAAGGTCACAGTGCATGGAACATATTACTTTCACTAACAATTTAGCATTCATATTGATTTGCGTTCTTCTCTGTTCCTCACATGTCGAATCACGAGAACATGTTCCCTGGAAGAACATGAATTGAGTCAAGTACACAAAGGTGGTCATTCCAGAGAAAATCTGAAGCATCTCAACAAGATGAAGGACACTGCGGGTTCTAGTCACCTTCAACAAGAGAATCGAAAATTATTTCAAATATGATGAAAATGTAAAAAGGCACAGAAAATATTCAAACACAATACCAGTCTCGTTATTTAAAGGGGAAGTTTACTTAAAATTAATGTCAAATTCATAAGGGGAAAATACCTTCAAGAATACAATTATTTATAAATTATTTGCACATGCAATTACATTTAGGACCACGGTAAGCTGTTGATGGTTAGTGCTGTCGATAGTTGCCTGACTCTGAGGGTGTGGGTTCAAATCCCGCAAGGGATTCGGCCCGAAAAGTCCAAGAATTTGTACTATTGAAGGTGGTGTTATCCCAAATGTAAAGATGTTACATTTTCACTATCTAAATGGCAGTATTGTCCAACTTCCAACTCACTTCAAATTAATTTCAGTTCCAATTCAAATGCTTCCTAAGAGGGGGAGTTAAAAGTTATTGTACGTTATGTCGGTGATGCTATAGTATTACACACACTACAGCAACTAAAACTAAAATTAAATTGAAATTAAAAGGCAACACGTATCAAGTTCCTTTTAGTTGGCATAATCCCAAAACAAAATAATTAAGTTTTAAGAATCTAAATTGCATAATATTGGAATTTATGCATTCCCCTATCTTGCATATTGTTCTCATAATGTTCTCATAAATACGAATGTGAATATGAAATCACAAATGATATTTTCTTAACGCTCATTTTGCATACCACACACGTCACAATATTGTGTAACAAGACACAGACATTGATTTGCTGATGTCTGGCGCTGGAGCAGATAATGGCTAAATCGATATAAAATCTCATAAAAGTAAAGAATCACATATGGCTGAAATTGGCAGTTACAATTATTTGTTAATATGTCAAATATTTTAAAATGTAATGTTTTAAAGTTTAACATGTTTTTTGAGAATTTTATTTTTTCAAAATTCCCATTTATAATGATAGTTTATGTCATTTATATTTACTTTAGAGGGTAAAACATCTTATTACACAAATCAATTATCCGCATAGTGGTAATAACGATGTTGCGTATAAAGCAAAAAATGCATTGTGGCCATTTTGTTGTGAACACATTTTATTATTCTTAATAAACAAAGTTACAACTCTCAACATGTTGAATGTGGTTTTCCTCCTTTTTTATGCAATCAGAGCAGCAGTGCGAACTGTTATTTGCGCAAGAATAGAGAAAAGAACATGCTAACTTGTAATTGTTTGATATGATATAGTGTATTGATAAGAAGTAAAGTCTGAAGGAACTTGATCGAGGAGAACGTTCCATGCGAAGCATGGGATGGAAGTACTCTCGAACAAGGAATTTCAAAAAGCCATTTGGCTGAATCCACGAGCTTGACGTTTTTTTAATTATTTTTATTTCAAGAAAGTTTGGTTCATGATTTAGCCAAAACGGCTTAGGCAAATGCAAACAAATTTTGCAGTCTCGTAGCCCTTGTCATGGAATCGAACAAATAAGCTTTTTGGCCAAATGGGCCCAGCCAATTAAGGTCTATTTCGAATCTTCGTTTTTTTAACATGGGAAAATTTGTCAAAATGTAGCTAGAGATTTGAAACTTTTTGTAAAGATACGCATTTGCAGTGCGAACAGAAAATTAAATCATGACGAATTCGTAGGTCACGTGGTTTCGCCGCCATATTGATTTTTCGCACTTTTGAATATTTCCCGATCCCATACACCTTTGACAAACTTCTCCTCTGAAGACATATACTAGCATTAGAAAGTTGATATTTGAACATGGTGTAGCTGACGAATTGCATATATTGGCTTACTCCTCACAGTGAGTACTTGGAATCTGGCAATATTGCAAAAAGGGCAAACTTCAAACCTCAATAACTCAAAAACTAAATAAAATAATTTCACAAAACGAAAACAAAATGTGGGCAATAACATCCCCCAACGATTAGTTCTGTGGCGATTTTCCGCCGTAATAATAGATTTTTTACCATTACCTAAAAAATGAAAATGTGGTGAACTTTTACGATTTTGAGGGTACGTATCTTCAAAAATCAATACACACAGCTATGTATGATAGCTCATCTGAATTGGTTAACAAGGTACCTTCACAAAATTTTGAATTTCGTCTTAGAACTAAAATTATGCGCCCTTGAATTTTGACTTTATTTTAAATTTCGCTTTCGCCTTCATGTTCAAAGGGACACAACTCTGTAACAAACTAACTTATGTCTTATAAGTTACTGACCGCAGTCTTGTTCTTATAACAAGCTCAGCAATTCCGTCACATATCAATATCGTATACAAGTTGATAGTTTGACCACAATTTGGAAAAAGAAACAAATAATTGAAATTTTGTGATTTTGAGAATTTTCGAGGGGTACCTTCTTTGGAGAATGTTCGATTGTAAATCACTGAAGATACCGTTATGTTTAATAGCTCAATGTTAGCTAGAGATGTCATTTATTAAGAAAGATAAATTTCAAACATGTATCTGTCATAGTTTACGTATGACAAGTCATAGAACTT
The DNA here is from genome assembly GCA_936450465.1 of Gibbula magus. Taxonomy (NCBI): domain Eukaryota; kingdom Metazoa; phylum Mollusca; class Gastropoda; order Trochida; family Trochidae; genus Gibbula; species Gibbula magus. The sequence goes on from OW388295.1 coordinate 54,994,010, forward strand.
TGTCATTTTTCGAAAATCGCCATTTTCAACGAATTTCGAAGGATCATAACTGCTTAACTAATTCCGATATTAAAACTGTGTTTGCACCTACATATGCAAAATGTTAAGAACAAAAACTTTTATGTTGAACCCTTTAAACACAAAATTAACATTTAAGCTTCAAACATCGCAAACGTGGGCTACGGGTTTGAAAATAAGCATTTTTGAGTATTTTCCTGAATATTCAGAAGAACATAACGCATTAACTACATGTATGTATGCAATCTAAATGATGCTTACATCTACATAAGTAGAAATTAATGCACAATATTTCCTATTTTACACAAGTGTGAAAATATTAACCGTTTTATATTTATCATGAAAAATATAATGTAGGGGTCTAATAATATGTTCCTTTTTCACTTAGAGACTTGCAGTGCATTTTTAACATAGAAAAAAATTCAAAATGCCGATAGAGAGTAGCAACTTTATTTCAAAAGATGCGCAATAACTACATGTATGCGAGCAATAAAGTAAATCATGGGGAGTTGGTAGGTCATGTGGTTTAACCGCCATTTTTATTTTCTTGAAAATTATGCCATTTTGACATTGGAAATTTGGGTCTTAGAAAATCTGACATTCATGTTAGAGACTTGCAACTTTCTTCAAAAGATGCGCAATAACAATTGAAGGGTGGCCTAATTCATTACTTTCATTCATTTATGCGCTGAATCATTTTATCGTCACTTGTGACTATATTTTGAATTCTTTCTAATGCATTGTAGTTTTAAATGTCCCCAAAGTTCAATCACAGGTTCAAAGGTTAGGATCGGTAGTATTTTGCTATAAAAATCTTTGAAGAATGTCTAGCTATTTATGAAGCAGTTCATATTCAACGCCTTAATTATACTATTTAAGCTCGCTTACCTTCCATAGCTGTTATGCTTATAGCAGGATTCGACAACAACTGCGGAGTAAAATATATACCTCAGTATTTGTAACTGTTAACAATTTTCAATTCTTCATCATCAAATTTCAATTTCTAATTTGCGTACCCCCCTTAACGTACCCCCCTTTCTGAATACCATTATATTTGATTTTACTCATGTCATTTTTGAAGCGCATATGTCATTCAGCAGATACATCATCAAACCTTAAACTTTTGGTAGAAGGAAGTCCACCATGTGAAAATATAATTGTATTTAAGTTAGTGCAGTCGTTCATCAGTGAGACAAGCAATTTGTATAGCCTGTTAATAGCTTTCATTCTGCAGAACCTCTTCCCTCCTTTAATGTTACTTTCCTGTCAACTATCTGTCATATTTGTTTGTACAAAATGTAAATCACCTATATACATACCAAGGAGGGGGTATTCTAAATTCTTTTCTATGTGAATAAAATATATTCAAATCAAATCAAATCAAAAATATTTAAATCAAATCAAACGTTGTGTGGACAATGAAGAACTGTAGATACTCAGGAGAAATAATTTCCCACTTTGAATCTTAATTATGAACATTAATGATGCTAGTTTTAATCATCCTTTTCATAAATTTTTCTTTGCGCATTGTTTCCGTAAATATTGTGTTATCAAAATCAGTATTTTGTTATTCTAGTAATTTCTGAAATGTTTTAATCTTTTGAAATTTTCAAATTTCAGTGACTCACCTCACATTGTAACGTTATCGTGTTTCTGATATTTCGGAATGATTTCACACATCAACACACCGGTTGCATAAACCGTAAACATACTAAAAAACACATGTATAACTGCATGTTAGATGTATTAATTACTAAATTATTTGTATGATAGATTTGAAATTAAACAGCTGCTGTACAGAATACATGTAACTTAAATTGTCCAATATTTTTTTTAAACTTACGTATATGATACTAATAACAACCATATCGTTTTACCGTGCATTTTAAAATATGCTTGCTTGTGCAACTTTAAATCATGTTGATTTCAATAACAAACGATAAAAATTTTCACATGACAAAAATATATACGTGAGTGCAAGAGAAACGTCCCCACATTTTAAAAAGAATTTAAAATGACATATTGATGTCGGAGAAAGTCGATTGTGAATGTATTTGATAGACGCATGTTTCGTTAGGAAATATTCACAGTGTCATACTTTATACTTTTATTTTTATATTTATTCAAATACACAAGGGTGTGTTAAAATCGCTTTTTCAAGATGTTTTTGGCAAAAATGTTTGATCTTTAAGTAAAAAAAAAACATTAAAAAGTAGAAATTAAATTAATAAAAAATGACGTCGACATAAATAACCTTCTTTGATTAAAACATATTGACGCATCATTACTGTGGAAAGTCACAATACAAATCAAAAAAGCTTTTTGACGTTTCTATCTCGTTTAGTTAAAGATATTCCAAAACGACGATTCTTTTTAGAGATATGAACAGATAATGTTTTGAAAATTCATATTTAGTATTGTTTGATTCTGAAGATGTAACGCTGTTTCAGTCGTATTTATCGCTTGTGGATTGAAATATGTTGTATGTGGAGACGTTTCTTATGCACGTGATTTTATTATCCTTTTTTATGAAACAAGTGAGATTTTAAAGGCGCTAAAATTTCTCATTTATAATGATAGTTTATGTCATTTATATTTACTTCAGAGGGTAAAACATCTTATTACACAAACCAAGTATCCGTAGTGGTAATAACAGTGTTGCGTATAAAGCCAAAATTGCATGGCGGCCATTTTATTGTGAACACAATTTATTATTTCGAATGACAAAAACCGATTTCACTGGCTTAACGAACCATGTACCCTCATTTTTTAGATTGATTTTCCGAAGAGGGAAGGGTGTTTTACCGTTGGTGAGATTAATTTTCAATTACAATTCATCGACTTATTTAACGGGAAGAACGTGCTACTGCCCCTTTAAAAGCGAGTGTGAGTAATAAACAAATTAAAATTGTATGCCACACTTCAGTGTGTGACAATCATACCCCAACTACGACCACAGGAACTCGATATCGTAATTAAAACGTAGATAAAACGTAGGTTAAAAACTATACCCTATATCAAATATTTATGGGTTTTTTTACCTACGTTTTATCTACGTTTTAATCATTCATTCATTATTCAATTTTATTCATCCACCGCTGTAACATCAAATCAGCTTCCATTCCAGGGAAATGGAGGCCACTTGTACAAATAGGTTTTAAGGGAGTGGGATGTTCTACATTCATTTAGATACAAATTTAAAAGATCCCCTTAAATGTGTAATACAATATACAAGAATATTATTCTTATGTGATATTCAAAATGGGTTAATGTACATTACTGGTGCTGCTCTGCTGAAGAAAATTAAATATGATACAGCATCCATGACTGATAGAATTTGTTTGCAGTACAATTGCTAAAGGAAATATCTTTTTCTATTCTATATTTGACAGAAATTTCTTTTGAAAATCTATTAAAATGAATTTATTGAAATTTGAATTTTCCACATTTGACCCCTTCTTTCTTTATCATTGTGCCAAATTTCAATAAATTCAGACTTTGAAATTTAAGCGATATTCTCTCTGCTGGTTGGATTAAACAAGGTCATGTGACCGGTATACATTCTCATAAACACAATATTGACAGCTGAAAAGGATAACCTTCAAACCATGACGTTTACAAAAAAAATAACTATAATACTACTTTATCACTGTATTACTGCGCAATTATGACACTGCTATCACATGCTCTTTTCTTGATTAAACTTTTTTAAAACCTTACAACGTGAATTCTAATTGTAGTTTGATTGAAAGTTTGATAAAAACAGCATGTTAGAACCAAAAATTAAATACTTAATTAATCATATTTCCTGAGAACTACATTTTGCACGTGGTGACACCTAAGTGATGCGGTATTATTGTGGGTGAGCTTAGTGCCTCATTTAAGACAATACTAAACATTTATTTTATCATGTACATTTTTGCAGAGATTTTTTATATTCAAAAGTTTATTTACTAAACAAACATACACCACTGCCGTGGCGATCACAGGATACGTTGAAGAGTGATTGTTTTACTTATTGATGTATGGTGATTCATTGTCATTGTATGTGATGCAATTTTATTGACGTTACAATGAACATGAAGGTGAACAAACTTTCGGTACACAACTGTATGGGACCATCAAAGTGTTAAAAGAGCTTCGCAAATACGAAATCTCATTTTAATCAGATCGCACATAACACACGTACCCCGTTCGTCGATCTGGTTACTACCCTTTGGAGGTCATGTCAGGCGACCTTAACTTTGACCTTTTACCTTCAATAAATTCAACCAATCAGAGACCTTCTTAGAAAGGACATTGAATGTGGTGTCTCGTATCTCAAGTCAAGACGGTGTGATGGCGATCATCCTCGTCGCTGATTGGCTAGAGTGTAAGATCAACTGAAATAACCTTCATGGTGTTGTGTCAGATCAGTACGCCGTTCCACTACCGATTTTAGTTCTAAGATCAATCTTAAGCCCATCTCTTATCATTGGCTGAGATAGATCTTAGGGCTAAAATCGGTCAGTGGAATGGCCCCCAGAAACGCAGCGATGTACCAGTGTTACGTTCGATCTTATTTAAATGAGATTGCAAAAATATGGGGACGGAAACCTTTAGATAAACTACCGGGCAAAAGAAAGTTTTCACCTAAGTTTATTTCGATTAATTCAATATTTAAAAGAAATCAGATGTATTTGACTAAGACACGATACAATAATACTTATCTGCAGTAGTTTGAATGACTTTGTTGGTGACTGAGGTTAAATTTTAGTTCAAATATCTTTTTGTAATGAAGACAGGGTTAAGAATGAAATTTTCACCAACATGACCCCTGCCCTGTTTAAAATGTTTTAAATGTGTGCAGAATCAGGCACATTTATTTATTTTCACATAGGATATGTCTTATATGTCGATGAACAGTTGTGTATCATCAACAATAATTTAAAAACAAAATTAAACTTAAAATTTCATTTTTAAAAAAATAATTAAAAAACATGTAGAAGTATTATTTGACTAACTTAACACCTGTACTTATCGAAAACTTGAGATATTTGCAATTGAAAATCATACACATGATAAAATCAACTGAGGTGAGTACTTTCTTTTGCCCGGTAGTTTATGTCCCGTTCAATGCGACTGTGAAAAGTCAAGAATCAAATCTCATTCAGAAAATTCGGACAGCAAAATGGTTGACCATTCCATCATTCCACCATAATTAAAACTCTACCCAGAGTGTTTAGATTTCGCTTCATGGGTAAAGTCGCATTTAAATGGCCGCTCGATGGGAAATGGACTCGCATGGCTTAACTGAATAATGTACATTCGTTTTCGAACACTTTTTATTGATTCAGGAGTATTATTTAGCCATTGGTAACACGTATTTACCTTTTCGTGAGGTCACTTTATTTCAGAAAGAAAAACGTGCTACAGCGCCTTTAATACGTTAATTTGGTCTCGATCATTTATAGTTTCCCATGAGTAATAATCACGTGGACTATATTCTAAATCAGATTGGACGAAACATTACTTGACTCACTTTAGACCTAATACGGTATTTTCAGCAATAAATACATCTGTCCAGACGGTGACATTAATCTTCCAGCAATGAAGTGTTTGGTCCTGTTGAGCTTGGTGACGGCTTCAGTGAGCCAGATGTCCATCCCTGTAAAGGAGCCGGGGTTTCTCTACAACGAGGCTCCAGGGGCTCCAGTAAAGCTTGAGGTCTTTATGAACCTCCTGTGTGGAGACAGCAAGGCCCTGCTTGACCCCTTGACCACTCTGGTGGACAGCTACTCCAGGAACGAGGTCCAGTTGAAGATGCATATGTTTCCCCTTCCTTACCACACATATGCCTTTTTCGCTGCAAAGGTAACATACTTTAGAAACCTAGATTTTAATGATATTTTGATTATCTAATTGTTTAAGACAGTGAAATTTAATTTTTTTCATTCGACTCTGTGTTTATGAGTTGGTTTAACTTTTTAAAATTTTATTTTATTTTATGTTCTCAATATGAGAGTTTGGTTTTTAATTTGTGAATGTCGGTTATAAACTAGACGACATCATGAATTTATGTAAATTCAAAAGAATTACAAACCTATGTTGTAATGCATAGATGTCATGTATGCAAACCTGTTGCAAATGTCGTTGCAAACACAGAATCTTTATTTATCATCTGTTATATAAAAAAAATACGTTGGCTATATATCACAGAACATTAATTTGTCTTTTGAAATTAAAATAGTATGCTATTTTGATGCGTTTACATGTGTTATATTGTGACTAACATAATACAAATATGTTGTGTTGCACGTTACACAATGCAGTGAGAACCACATTGCAAAATCAAAGTGGTAAAGTATAAATCAATGACATTAAAGGCGCTGTAGCACGTTCTGCTACTGAAATAAAGTGATCTCACAAAAAGGTAAATAAGTGTTACCAATTGCCAGATAATACTCCTCATTCAGCAAAGAGAGATCTAAAACGAGTGTACATGGTTCGGTTAAGCCATGCGAGTCCATTTCCCTTCGAGTGGCCATTTTAATGCGTTTAATGCTCGAAGGTACTTCAAGTGATCTACCTGATACCTAAACACTCAGAATAAAATTGTAATTATCGCACCATGAAGGAGTGGTCATTCATCATTCTGTCTGAACTCTCAAATTTGCATCAGACCTACAACTCTGCCTCTCACACTGAAGAGTTCCACACCACTGTCGCTTTATACGTCGCACAATTTTCTTCCATTATGGATGACCATTTTGTCTGGCTTATAAGATATTATGAGATGTTTTACCCTCTAACGTTACAATATATTGTATAATCGAAAATTTGAGAAAACAAAAAATTGCTAAAACAAAGTGCTACACCGCCTTTAATACCGTATTCCCTTTGATTAGCGGTGTGAACTTAATTATTCAGTAGACCTGGTGTTGAATTGAACAAAAAGCCAAAAAGTTGGTGCAACTTACAAGGCGTCTCAAGTTTCATTAAATCAGATCCTAATGCTACACTCCGTTACACTTATATAATACTAATTACAATTCTATTTAATGAGACTGTAGGCCTGTCCAAATGGACGGTTGATTACATTTACGACGACATGCATAAAACAAAAATAGTAAATGAAGTTAAATATTATGAATCGCGCAAGACATGCGTAGTTAATATTTAGTGAAAAGTAAAGTTATTTTAACCGATCATTTTCATATCATTTACATAATGTTATGAACAAATGGTAAATACACAGAAGTAAAACAGATATTGCCTTGGCTATATTATTATCTAGAACAAATTAACATTATATAATATAGTAATGTTAAACTTTTAAGAGAAAGTGTCTAGAAGAAAAACATATGAAGGTTTAAAAATTACCGAGTTTATATTATTGATATGAGCACATGTGCACATATCACGTTTGCCTAGCAACCATTGTTTCACCGCGGCTTCTCGTATTTATGAAGTCATAAAACGATTGTTCGTGACGTCACTGTCGCTTGCCGAGAGAAGTGGGTCGTTTTTTGACTGATTTTACGCGAATAAATGGGAATAGAATGGGTAATAAAGAAATTATTACACTCGAAAGTGTGCCATATGACTTTTACGAAACTCATGCAAATTTATGTATAACCCTCGCTCTCGCTCGGGCAATACAAAAATTCATACTCGTTTCGTAAAACTCATATTACACACTTCCTCGGGTAATAATCTCTATATATTACATCGAGGGGGAAAGAAACGATACCAAATTTTTAACAGAGTTTAACACCAAATGTGGCTGCCTGATAGAGTTTGAATCTTGAATGTCTATGATGAGGATATATCTCTTGAAGAGATATACAAATTTCCATTCATGAATTACGATACTTAATATTTTATATCTGTTGAAACACACTTGGGGTGCTGACATTGCTTTTTCAGAGTGTTTTGGAGGAAACGATGTCTGGTAACTAAAGTGAAATTTTATGAAATATTGAAATTATATTTGTACAAGATGTCGTTGGCATAATGTACCTTCATCGTTGCTATAGGATGTCATAAAACAAGCCAGAAAACCATAGTTTAAGTTAGTGTGAAGGATACTTTAAAACGACGATTTGTTAAAAGCTGTATTTTTTCAGAAATATGAACAGATAATGTGAGATGTATTTATGTTTCAGTCGCATCTGTCCCTTGTGAATTATATCTTTCATGTTTCTTGATATCGTTTCTTTTGCCACTGAGTGTATTACGTGTTAATAATTTTCTTTAAAATGATTATCATAATCAACGTTTATGCTTAAACAGGAATATTATGATTTAAAGGGATATGTATTATTGCCACCAAATTCCTTTGAAATCATTAAGTTTTATTATTACATTTGTTAAATGTTATTACATGTTAATAATTGTCTGCGAAAAAATGATAATTGTTTGATAATTATCTTATGGGAATAATTGTTACAAAATGTTTTGTTTAAAAAACAAATTATTACTTGACTAACGTCCTATTAATAATTTATGAAATCAAGAAATACCTTGACAATTTTTTTTATTTTTTTTTAAGACAACACAAATATTTGAATTTTCAATTTCATTTGAAATTCTTTAACATAAACATTCAATATAAAACTTTTCAAAACGAGTTTAAGTGTAACATTTTGACAGAAATTTCTTTCTCTGTGTGAATGACTCTCGGAGTTACAAATTAATAGGCCATTGTAGGCAGTGACGAAATCCATTGATGTTATATATGTCGCTCTTATCTACAAGCAATTAACGGAAGATAGCATACATGGAGTCTGGCCAGCCTTTTTATGCTTGTACAAATACAGTAAATCTTCAAGTACTCATCCACAACACAAAACCTTCCAAAGTAAAACTGTATTTTTGCTGTGGACGTGCAATGTTAATTTTCAAGATAATAATTATCTTTGAAGTATAAAATTTGAATTGAAAATACCGAACAATATTTATAAAACTAAAGAAATAACTTTTACACAAAAAATGTTCAAATTTTCAATTCAAAATGGAATGGGTAAGGTTTAAAGTTTGTTAACTTAACTGTTAACTAAGCACTGTTCTATATTTTTCTCAAAGATAAACTGCGGACAATAATGAAATAATATGTAATTTGTGAAGAAATACACTCTGCTCCCTCATGTATTGTAATACGTTACACTACTTAAAACCCTGAATGTGTATTACGGAAAATGTTCGTTAAGGCTACCAGCTGGATACAAATAGCTAAGTATCGAATTATATTGTCAGCCAATGAAATTTTGTGATTTTCAAGCTGAGGATCGCTTGTCGATCTTCTCATCCGAGGACTGCCAAAGTTTAATACTAGATTTTAAGTAATTTCATTGGCTGGTTATTCTTAGCTGTTAAGAACATTTTCCCTATTACACATTCAGGGTATTAATTAGTGTAACGGATTAAAATACCCGAGGGAGAACGATGGACAGATTATTCAAATTTCAATATCCCAATGACACGTTAGCATTTCAAAGTTCTGTAACTGAATTTATTTATTTACTTTCAACTTTTCAGGGTGCATATGTCTTTGCAAAAATGCTTGACGAACTTCATTGCAAAATATTCATAGATGGAAATGCTAACGGTACCGGAACTGTATCAAGTAATGGAACAACCGCCGCTAACGGAACAACTGTCGGTAACGAAACAACCGCCGCTAATGAAACAACCGCCGCTAATGGAACAACCGCCGCTAATGAAACAACCGCCGCTAACGAAACAACCAGCGGTAACGTAACGACCAGTGGCAACGCAACAACCACAGGCAACGAAACAACCACGGGCAACGATACAACCACCGGTAACGGAACAACCCAAACTAATGCTACAACCTCATTTAACGAAACAGCCTCGGGTAATGGAACCAACGCAGCGAATGGAACGGGCGCTATTAATGGAACCGCTACGGGCAGTATTACAGGCAGTGGAAATGCAACTGTTTATGGCAAACTGTACGATGACGATAATGACGACGATGATGATGATGATGACGATAATGACGATGATGACGATGATGACAATGATGATGGCTTCGCCAAGGGATTCAGAAGGGTTTCTGTGTCCGACTGGTTCGCATGTGTCTTCGATGAAATGAACACGTTCAAAAGAGCGTCTGTAGACAATGAAACATTGAACAACGTTCTGTGGTAAGTCCTTCAAGACGCCATTGGTTGTGAAATTATTGGCAAAACTTCATATTCACTGTAGTAGATTATTTCCTATTAGCAGACAGTCTCATCATCAAACAGACTGAGACAGCGCAGTGGTTGTCAAATAGTAGTAGAAATACGATTTGAGCACTTTATGCAATAAGTGGAATTTTCTGCCTTGTTGTGTTGATGACGTTGCAGAGCTGAAAACCCAACCACGCGTACCCATATTTCAATGTTTATTGACAAATGGCTTATGATTTCATTAGCTACATACCTCTTTATTTTTAAAAGTCATGTTTACTTAACATATTCATGTGTTTCTGCTCGCTTTGCTTAGATTTGAAGGAGTAAACAAATACTTCGACAATGAAGAAGTTGTTATCCATAAATCTTGCTTCGTTGTGTATTCAAATTCTAAAAGACCCTCAACGTCTGGGTGTTCATTACTTTGCATTTTATACAGGCGTTTTGCAGACCTGGCCGCCAATCTGGGTCTCAACAAGGAGACGTTCTACAACCGTTTGTCTGGAAGCAAGGAAGAATACAAAGACGCAGTCCTAGCATGGAAATATGGCGCATCGCGTGAGTACTTCTGTATTATACAGTACCGCATAAAGTTAAGCACCCCTTTACCCGCGAGAAGAACGCAGTGGAAAGAACAAATATGAGTGGCGTTGATATGAGATTGAAAGTATTTGCGTGAGTAATAATGTCTAATACAGTACTGCAAGAACTATTATATAACCTTTTACGTGCTAAGAACCCGATGGAAGGAAGAAACATTTAAGCGCTTTCCATACTATGAGACTAAAGATTAGTTGCCACGCCCCTCGTGAATACTTCTTGAAAATACAGTACTGCTCAAACGCAGTGTAAAGAAGAAACAATTAAGCGGTGTAGATAATATGAGATTAAAACAATATTCGCCACGCTTGCATTTGTATACTCATGTATCACAGATAGTTCGCAGTAACAGTATCAAATGGCATTTGAAAATCTTTTGATGTAATGTGTACAAACGTATCACTGTCTCGTGACTGTGCATCTCATTAAACAACTAAATCTGAAATTAACATAAATTACATTTAGATGTTTTAAAATATGATATTTCAGTCGAGTCAAGTGACGACTGAGTCAGACATCAGACATATATGTATTTATGTATGTATGTATGTATGTATGTATGTATGTATGTATGTATGTATGTATGGATGTATGTATGTATGTATGTATGTATGTATGTATGTATGTATGGATGGATGGATGTATGTATGTATTTATGTATATATGTATATATGTATGTATGTATGTATGTATGTATTTATGTATGTATGTATGTATGTATGTATGTATGGATGTATGTATGTATGGATGGATGTATGTATGTATGTATTTATGTATTTATGTATATATGTATATATGTATATATGTATGTATGTATGTATGTATGTATGTATGTATGTATGGATGTATGTATGTATGGATGGATGTATGTATGCATGTATTTATGTATATATGTATATATGTATGTATGGATGTATGTGTGTATGGATGGATGTATGTAGTATGTATTTATGTATATATGTATATATGTATGTATGTATGTATGTATGTATGTATGTATGTATGTATGTATGTATGGATGGATGGATGTATGTATGGATGTATGTATGTATGTATGTATGTATGTATGTATGTATGTATGTATGTATGTATGTATGGATGTATGTATGTATGGATGTATGGATGTATGTATGTATGTATTTATGTATGTATGTATGTATGTATGTATGTATGTATGTATGTATGTATGGATGGATGGATGGATGTATGTATGTATTTATGTATATATGTATATAAGTATATATGTATGTATGTGTGTATGTATGTATGTATGTATGTATGTATGTATGGATGTATGGATGTATGTATGTATGGATGTATGTATATATGGATGTATGTATGTATTTATGTATGTTTGTATGTATGTATGTATGTATGTATGTATGTATGTATATATGTATATATGTATGTATATATGTATGTATGTATGTATGTATGTATGTATATATGTATATATGTATATATGTATATATGTATGTATATATGTATGGATGTATGTATGTATGGATGTATGTATGTATGTATTTATGTATGTTTGTATGTATGTATGTATGTATGTATGGATGGATGTATGTATGGATGGATGGATGGATGTATGTATGTATGTATTTATGTATATATGTATATATGTATGTATGTATGTATGTATGTATGTATGTATTTATGTATATATGTATATATGTATGTATGTATGTATGTATGTATTTATGTATATATGTATGTATGTATGTATGTATGTATGTATTTATGTATGTATGTATGTATGTATGTATGTATGTATGTATGTATTTATGTATATATGTATATATGTATGTATGTATGTATGTATGTATGTATGTATGTATTTATGTATGTATGTATGTATGTATGTATGTATGTATGTATGTATGTATTTATGTATATATGTATATATGTATGTATGTATGTATGTATGTAAACTAACAGGCTACTATAACTTGGTTTCGATTAATTCAATATTTTAAAAGAAATCAGATGCATTTGACTATGGCACGATACAATAATACTTATCAGCAGTAGTTTGATTGAATTAATTGGTGAATGTGGTTACATTTGAGTTAAAATATCTTTGTTTAATGTAAATTTGTGCAGAATCAGGCACATTTATTATTTTCACGTAGAATATGGATTAGAACAATTGTGTTTTTTCGCCAATATTTTATGAAGAATTTTCAAATTTAAATTCAAATATGTTTTTATTACGTATATGTTTAAATTAAAAACATAGAAGTAGTTGTTGACTGCTGACTAAACGCCTGTACATACTTTAGAGTATGACATCGAACACTTGATATATTAGCAATTGAAAATCATACATATGATAAAAACAAAACTTTCTCTCAGTCCCGCGTGCAAATCTTCAAAGGGGTGTCCTTTCTTTCAGGTGGTGTTCACTCGACACCGATGGTGTTCATCAACGGTGTCCTACTGTCTGGAATCGGTCAAGATCTTCCTGACATGTCAACAATCGAGGTCACCATTGCCAACCTTTTGAAGAATTGACCATAATTCCTACCAGTAACTACTGCTCAACATCCATGACATCTTCAAACTTGAAATAAAACTTCGATGATTACTTTATTAAATTCTCTTGAAATGATGTATGCATAGCGTGTGGTTTATTTTTTGTTATCTCATTTATGCCTGAATGATATTATCTCCATTGTCTGCAATATTTTTATGGAATCAACCACTATCGGTGCAATTATAGAATCTGTCCGCCACTCCGTTCGGGCTAATCACACGCACACTTTGTTCACTTTTTTCAAAGTTTCAAAGTTTCTAGCATATTTCAAGCAATTTATGTTGCAGGTTAACTTTCTGGAGCGAAAAACGACCGAAACGGCCATAAACTTGTCGATGCCCACCATTTTGACAAACTATTTACATTGTACATTGTACGAGAGTATCTTATTTTGTCATGAAATTTAACTATTTTGTTATTTGGGGGATATGGATGCAGATGGCAGTTGAAAGAAAAAGTTTGTTTGAAATACATGCTATTTGCATGAATAGATGTAATAATCATATATAATGTGAACCCAAATATAAAAATGTTATAAGCACTGTATACATCGTGAACGGTCATTATTTAATAGCTGTCAACACATGAACAGGATCTAACTCAGCGTTGATGTATGAACATGATAAATATTTAATCTTTATTTTGAGGTAATAACACACCTGTAACATAGGTTCAACTAATACCAATATGTTAGTTATGCTTTGCTAAAACTGTCTCACGAGCAGTGGTTAGCGCGTTCGGTTTCGGATCTTGAGGTCCGGGGTTTGAATCCCGCCAGGGGCTCAAAAAATCTGTAGAGAACCGTTCCACATGCAGGTTTGCAAGGTTTTGGCGCAATGCCACACTGATTTTCAGCGCAATGCCACACTGAATATAAGCGCAATGCCACACTGATTTTAAGCGCAATGCCACACTGAATATAAGCGCAATGTCACACTGTTTTAAGCGCAATGCCACACTGATTTTAAGCGCAATGCCACACTGATTTTAAGCGCAATGCCAGACTGATTTTAAGCGCCAAGCCATCCGTGGTTCGCTAGTACCAGCAGTTAAACAAAAACGGGTCGAGCAAGTTACAACCATTGGACCACGGTTAAGGTTTGTAGCACACTCTGCAATACATTGTACTAGTCTAGAAAGAAAGACGCCCTGATAATACATGTATAACACTTTTGATTGTGGAGCTTAAGTGGTTATAGCATGCCTGTCTCTCACGCCAACGACCCGGTTCGAATCCCGGTGGAGGCACCAAACATTTGTGACCTCTGTCCTGTACTGTGTTGTGCTTCTGGGCAAGGCACTTCATCCACATTGCACTCAGTCCACCCAGCTGTTTAAGTGGGTACCTGTACACGGGAAGTGCATATGGTCGCGGCATCGAAAGTACAATTCCTTCAGGGTAATAACGTACCCCCATCGAGCAGTTGTTGCACTGAATATTAGCATTAAGATATGAATACTATTATTAAATCATTCTGCAAAGGCGAGTCAAGTGCTCAGATTATTAACAAAATGGATAAAGTAATTCCAGGGGCACCAAGTGGAAAGGTGCACAAGATTTGAACTTTGCCAACTGCTACTGACATGGCCGATCTCAGAAAAAAACAACGGTAGCGAAATGAAAGAATCGGCTGATTGATATTCACAATACACTCAGGGACAAAAGAAACGATACTATGCAAAATAAACTGAGGTACAAAAGAAAGTTTACACCTCAGTTGGTTTTATTATATGTTTGATTTTTAATTACAAATATCTTGTGTTTTCGAAGTCGTACTCTAAAACTGAAAAGTGCAGGCGTTTAGTCATCAGCAAAGGAATAATTCTATGTGGTTTTAATTTTTTGGGGGAAAAAATGAAATTTTAGATTCATAAATTCTTCCAAAATCAATTTGGATAAATCGCAACTATTCATCGACATATAAGACATCTGCTAAGTGAAAGTCAATAAATGTGCCTCATTCTGCACACATTTACAACATTATAAACATGGTAGGGGTCATGTTGGTGTAAACATGATGTTATACCCCTTGGGCCTTTCAGTGACTCTAACTCTGCATGTTTGAAAAAACCGAGTATGGTTGTTTGCCGAATCAGTCAACATTGATAATGAGTGAAACAATAGGGTGTAAAGTTTCGTTTGTGATTCAGTTTATAGGCTATTTCACTTCACGAGCAATACATACGACTGAAATAGAATTACACCATGTCTTCAGAAGCCAACTCAAGTATATTTTAAATTTCAAACATTATCTGTTCATATTTCTGAGAAACACACATTTTAAAGGGACAGTAGCACGTTTTTTTTAAATTTTATTTTTTCAAATTTCCCATTTATAATGATAGTTTATGTCATTTATATTTGCTTTAGAGGGTAAAATATCTTATTACACAAACCAATTATCCGTAGTGGTAATAATGGTGTTGCGTATAAAGCAAAAATTGCATGGCGGTCATTTTATTTCGAACACATTCTATTATTCTGAATGCCAAAAACCATGTATAATCATTTTATAACTTCATTTTCTGAAGATAGAAGGGTGTTTAACTATTAGTGACATTATTTTTCAAAAACATTTCATCAACTTATTTGAGCCAAAAAACGTGCTACTGCCCCTTTAAGAGTAGTCTAGACGAGATAGGAGAGTCAAAGAGAACGTTCTGGCTTGTCTTCTGCATCCTACAGTAATTGTGTGTCAACAAATTTAAGTCCATCAAGGTACATTGTGTCAACAAAATGTTCTTCTTACATAATTTCCCTATTTCAGCACCCTATGTGTGTGAACAGATATAAACTATTACGTGTAGTACTCAATGAATGAAATTGTGTAAATCTCTTCTCTGTATATCTAATTTGGGACATCACAGACATTACAAATATGCAATATGATAGCATTATGTAGTTGCACATTATGCACATAGTTTCACAAGTTGTTACCAGTCAAGTAACCGTGACTAGTCAAGTCAAATTGGTTTATTCATGATTTTAGGCCTTGGGTCCATATACATGTACATTTCAACATTAGTTCATATAAAACATTTTCACTAATTACAAGTTCAGTAATGATTGCCTTCGTTGAAGACTATTAGATATATATTAACATCATTTTATCATTGACAGTCATCATGAGCCATTTTAACTTCAACATATTTGGCTTATTACAAAAATACACCGGGAAATACTGCTCTCTTATGTCATTGTAGTAGTGACATGTAAGTACAAAATGATATTCATTTTCCACGTCTAATTTACAAAGGGGACATATTCTTAACAATAATCAATGTTCGACCATCTGCCTTCATTTGCATTCAAACGTAATAGGCCAGATCTTAATCTTGTATATAAAATACGATATTTCCTGATGCAAAGGAATGGTGACTATTTAAAAAGAATGAGCAACTGTTCAGTATTCGATCAGTTTTAATCATAGAAATGACATTTGAAACAGATTAACAAACAACCACGAGCAACAAGACATGTACTCGACTGGGTTTATCTGTTGAATAATCTTTCCTCGATAATAAGATGTTCAAATTCATTACCATCAATTAAAGCAAAATTATCGGTAAAAATGCGAAATCCCTAAATAGTGTTTACTCGGTGATCGGAAGATGAACATTACACAGTAAGTTAAGAAATTATTGTAGTTCCGTAAACGCCCATCTATATCGTGTCAATTTATCTGAAGTTAAATCTTGCATTTGTGGTACTTGGTTGAAGATGTCTATCATTTCTTCTTGTCCAAGATATGCTAATTTCCGTTTAGAATTTAAGCAATGATTTCAAAATTTTAAGGCAGAAATTAATCTAAATACAATCCTGTATTTCAAATCTCAATTCAAATCCTCAACAACCAGTCAATGAAAACATGTTTCACCACGTTCATAAATTCATTAGAAAGAGTCAGCGGTTCAATTAAAACATAAATACAAATGTATGTTTTCATCATGTTCATAATGTATTTGTCATAAGAATAGTATTACTAATTGTGCGTTGCCTTAATAATGTATATTACATGTTTACCCACTCAAACTATGTCTACTTCACTTGAAGATTTTTAAGTTCTCTCCTGCATAACATTGTGTTATTTAAGCCTTGTATTTTGTATTTAAGCCTTGTAAATATTTGTCGATTATGTGGAGAGGGCTTCTATAAGTTTTATAATGTGTGCCTAACCCACGCTGGAGCTGTACTGGTCACAGTGTTCACGTTCAGCCGGAAGTAGCTGTCTTCGTTGGAGTTTGTTTTCTTAAAAGTTATGACTCGAATCACACTTTTCCACGATTTGGTTGGACTCTCATATTAATTTATGTTTCAGCGTAATTTTGAAAGCATAATTGATTATATTTTTTTATGTTTTTTTACAAATAATGTAGGCTTTTCTTTTGCGCGGTACTGTAGGTAGCAAAAGAAAGTATTATCCTATCAAGAAGAATATTTGCAGGGCTCAGGAACACCCTGCAAGTTTCAACTTCCCCCGTTAGTCATATCTTGCACCATCGCATCACTTGCTAATTTGATGTAACCTTGATGTACTTCCTTTCTCTTTCTGTGCTAGCGTAGCGGGGCGCATTATGAATTTCAGATGCAGCACGCCAGCACAGAAAAGTAAAGCAAATGCAGCAAGGCATAAAGTGATGGAGACTGGCACAATTTATAACTATATAAACTGCCAGGTAAAAGAAAGGACTCATCTCAATTGATTTTATCAAATGTATGACTTTAAAGGGGCAGTAGCACGTTTTTTCGCTCAAATAAGTTGATGAAATGTATTTGAAAAATAATGTCACCAATGATAAAACATCCTTATAACTTCGGAAAATCAAGTTAAAAAATGAGTGTACATGGTTCCGTAAAGCCAAGGGAATCGTTTTTGTCATTCAAAATAATAAAATGTGTTCACAATAAAATGGCCGCCATGCAATGTTTGCGTTATACGCAACACCGTTATTACCACTACGGATAATTGTTTTGTGTAATAAGATGTTTTACCCTCTAAAATAAATATAAATGACATGAACTACCATTATAAATGGGAAATTTGAAAAAATAAATTTCGCAAAAAAAGTGCTACTGCCCCTTTAAATTGCAAATATCTCTATAAAACTGGAACAGCAGTCAAAGCATGCTTTTTAATTTTTTTAATTTTTTTAAAAGAAATTTTTAATTTCTTCAAAAATTATTGTTGATGATACACAACTGTTCATCGATATATAATACATATTAAATGTGAAAATTAAAAATACACCTGATTCTGCACACATTAACAACATTTTAAACATGGAAGGGGTCACGTTTATGTAAATTTCATTTCGTACCCCTGTATTCATTAAACAATGATATTTTAACTAAAATTCAACAACAGTCACCAATTAATTAATTCTACTGCCGACAAGTATTATTGTTTCGTGCCATTGTCAAATGCATCTGATTTCTTGAATTAATTGAATGAATTAATCGAAACCAACTGAGGTGAGTACTTTCTTTTGCCTGGCAATTTGAATAAAAGAAAACAATTGAAGCGTCATAAAATATCATAATCGTCGTTTCTCAAGAATTTTGTGGATTCTGTTAACATTAACATTAACATCATTAACAGTTAAATGTAACTCAGTGAGAGGTTAGGATATTTAGTTATAACGTAAATCTCTCCAACTGTGTTATTAAAATCGGAAAGAGCGAAACGTAGAGAAGAGAGATCCCCTTCTTTCTCGATTTTTTCGAAATATTGCAAATTTTAAAACCATGAACCAAAACTTAATGAAAAGATTATTGGTGATTCGAAGAGGTTGAAATACTGAAGAGAATTGTTCATTCATTGTTCACATCCATGTAACATAATCGCTAAAATTGTTACTGAAAAACAATTATTTCAATATGCTTCGTCTCTGGAAAACTTTAAAAAAGAGTGGTTCGTTTTAATGTTGTAAATATACTTTACACCATATCCATTAGTGAAACGTTGGAACTTTCAATGTTCAATGTCCAAAGGTGCCTGACTCTGAGGGTGTGGAATCCATCTTGGATTCATCAATGCAATCTATTGTTGATTTCATAAATTGTTGACCAAACCTTAAAGTTATTTTGAATAGTTTTACAGAATGTTCATATTCTGACTAAAAGATGTACGTTTTAAAATGCTTTAAAATGAAAGAAATAGTTTGTAATTAACAGTTTTGTAAATGTTTCCATATTTTTCCTGACAGGTTGCAAATATTACAACATAAATAACATCTGTGGTTAAACAATGTTACTCCTATTTGGCAATAATTTGAAAATTGGCTTAATAATGAACTGGATGTCAATCGGAATTTCTAATTGGATTTGGACGTAAGATTAATGATCCAATCAATGTGATTCTTATCGTATTCTCCTCTAACACATAATATCCAGCCGTAAGTCATCAACAAAATGTAAAACTTTCTTGCAACGAGAGCTTAAAGGGGCAGTGGCACATTTTTTTCGAATTTGCCATTCATAATGATAGTTTATGTCATTTATATTTACTTTAGAGGTTTAAATTTCTTATTACACAAACCATTTATCCGTAGGCTAGTGGTAATAACGGTGTTGCGTATACAGCAAAAAATGCATGGCGACTATTTTAATGTGGACACATTTTATTATTTCGAATAACAAAAACGATTCCCATGGCTTTACGGAAGCATGTACACTCATTTTAAAAATTGATTCACCGAAGAGAGAATGGTGTTTTACTATTGGTGATATTATTTTTCAAATACATTTCATCTTGAGCAAAACAATGTGCTACTGCCCCTTTAAAAACTATTATGAATTGACTATATAATTTACTACGATGAGCTAAAAGAAAATCTATAATTTTTCATTCCTGCATTGTTCTGTTTTCTGGTGGATGTTCTTTCCTGTCTGTATGATGTATTCTGTTTTTTTAAAGATTGTCGACATTGTGATGTAAAGATTATTGGAGCCCATATAGCTTGAAAACTGGAAAAATAAAATATATTATAAAAAGAAATAATACACTAAATTTTCCTCAGGGTTCTTAAAAACGCATAAAACAAACAAACCAGAAACATCCTACATTTTATTATATTTACAACCACTCATACCAAAGGGTCCCAATACATATATATGTAGATATAGTCTACAACAGATTCCTGAGATAAAGACAAACAATAAAATCTCTATCACAAAGATACCAAATAAATTAAACAAATGGTCACGATGTATTCTTTAAGTTTCACTATCTACCTGTGAAATAAACATAAAATAAACATGAAATAAACATGAAATTAACATAAAAATTACTGAACACTTATAGTGCCACATTTGTATTATACCTGTTAAATATAAACTGTTTGAGAGGCATTCTAGAAGTTGGTGTGATGAAGAAGACAAATATTTTATGGATGATCAACTTCTTTATTAACAATAGCGACGTTTCGGTATAGATCCTTATACCGTTATCAAGCATATGGAATGGATGGTGAAACAGCAGATTATATACAGGATACATGTTGGTATGATAAAGAGATAACAAATACAACAAGATGAGGTAACAATGGCATAAATGGTTGTACAAGTGAAGTTGTGAAGTTTTCATTCGAAACAAGAGGCAAAAAGCCTATCAAAATCTCATGCAAAGCGAGCATGGCACCTGCAATATACAAATTCCAAAACAGCACACCACACCAAACAAATTATCTCCAAACCCTTAACTAAACAAAAAATATATTCCAAAAACAAAAATATTGATAGGGCAATAATTAAGCTCCAATCGGGGCATACAAAATTAAACTATCATATCCACAAAACCAAAATCGCAAACATCCACCCAACATGCCCACACTGCCCACAGGCAGAAACAATTCACCACATCCTTATTGAATGCCCACAGTATGCGGCCTTCCGCCACATACTTAAACTAAAATTAAGGGCCAACAATATCCAAACAAATAACATATATCAAATTCTAAACCCACACAATAATCACAGTACCTTCCAAGCGGTCGGCACTTATATAAAGGATTCGGGCCTTTTGGACCGAATCTAAAACACACTTAAAAATCAAATACCATCCAAAATTAACAATTAAACCTACCCCCTCTCCTCCCCCCGGCTTAACCTAACCTAGGTAATTTACATATTCCAAATTTCAAAATTTCAAAATTGCCTCCACCTTTCGGCCTGGCTTCAAAATTATCCTCTTTATGGAACTTTCGGAACTTTATTAATGGTCCTTGCGACCCGAGTGGGAGAACAGCTCCGCTGAAAACCGCTCGTAAAATCCCCGTACTCATCATCATCATCATCCATTCCATATGCTTGATAACGGTATAAGGATCTATACCGAAACGTCGCTATTGTTAATAAAGAAGTTGATCATCCATAAAATATTTGTCTTCTTCTGTTAAATATACACAATATGAACGTGAACAATGCTGAATACATTGTATATAAACAATTCATGTTGGCATTGTCACCATAATGATAAATTGTGAAGTATAAAGAAAGAAAGAAAATTTTTTCATATTATTGTCCGTGAGGCATCGGTCTTTGGAAAAATAAAGACATTGACTCTGTAAGAACAGAATATTTTGTGGATAACAACTTCTGTAATGTGAAAATACACATTCTGGTGTATTTTCACATTAAAGAAGTTGTTATCCACAAAACCTTCCTGTTCTTATGTATACCACTTCTAAATGCCCTCTGTATCTCATAGCTTTAAACAATAAAACTAAGTTTCAAACTGTAAATTTTCAAGAAGTATTTATCACAGGAACAACAAATTTCAATAGTCCTGCCCCACGATTATTAAAAAAATAAGAGCCTTTAATAAAGTCTCGAAACTGAATACATACTGACTATGCAACTGAAAATGTTAAAAATAATTAGGTTAATTATAAAAATTCCATAGAATAAATTTTAGTCTAAAATTTCCTTTATTTACCTAAAAAGAAGAACATAGTCCTGATGTCATGACCTCTGTGACCCGTATTTGGGGTCACAGGTTCACCAAATCAACAATTTAGAATCATCTTTGACCGAGGAGTCTAAACACAACATTTCAGCTTTCTAGAGCTGTTCATACTGTAGAAGAGGATAAACAGGGTGTTTAGGTCGTGACCCCTGTGATCCACATTTGGGGTTACAGGCCGGGTTACGACATGTTCACTACAATTGAAGATCCCCATTGACTAAGGAGTTTGTATACAATTTCAGCTCTACTGGTTCGGGACAATACCATGAAAAGCGAAAAGTTTACGGACGGAAAGAATTTTTAATTTAAAATTTCATTTTTTTAAATTAAACATCATATGGAAGTATTCCTTAACTGCTGACTAAACGCCTGCACTAGTCAGTTTTAGAGTATGACAACGAAAGCTTGAGATATTTGCAATTGAAAATCATACATATGATAAAACCAACAAAAGTGTGTACTCTCTTTTGCCTGGCAGTTTACTTTGCTTGATGAAGGGGCACACCAAAATGATAAGTTTGAGTCCAAAATCCTAGTAGTAAAATTTGTTGTGAAGACATTTATTTTTGTATATCACTGACAGATTACTGTGTTGCTAAATGTAGACCTTGTAACAATTGTTAATCTGCTTCATCAGCAAATAAAAAGTAATATTTCCTTAAATAAAACAAACAATTTAAGTGTTGAAATAAAACAGACATTGGTATTTTTATGCCGATATATCATTTTTTCGAGATAAATAAAACGATATAAAATATATTGAAAACAACTCGTTGCAACTACTTTATTACATAAATGTTACAGTTAACAGTATGATAACGTTGTATTGGACCTGTCGCCAAAACGGGATTAAGGGTAATCCATTAATTAAACATTTATTCAAAAATTAGAAAAAAAGTAACGTCGAAAGTTAATTTGATCACCCAAAGATGCATCCATTTTGTTTTATAACATTTATTTGGCTTTGATACGTTTACGGACGGACAGACGGAAAGAATTTTTTAATTTAAAATTATTTTTTTTTTAAATTAAAAAACATGTAGAAGTATTCTTTGACTCTCTATAAGAGACGGTCTATGATTGCCTTCCACTGTTTCACCGTCAATCGTTGAGGATTCTGTTCGTGAACCAACACATCGTTGATAAGGACCATCGGGGTAGAATGGATACCTCCTAATAAAAGAAAGATAGGATAAATCACTAATTACGGTCTGATTTTAGGAATCTACAGAACCAGTTCGTATCCCGGTAGATGCATTATTTTGCCAATTTTATTCCTCGGAATAAGGTCGATTTTGATCAGGCTGTTAGAGTATAATGCTTTTATTTTAATGTCACACTTGCAGTGTTTAACTCGCTTTTTCAAAATTGGTTTAGGTCAGAATATTTATCATTGAACTTAAAAATTCATAAAATGTAGATATTTAACAAGGCAAAAGTGAGCGCAGCTCACATACCCCCGCCTGTAGTTTTATCGCCTTCATACAGTATAAATAAATTGGAAAATATATTCTTGTCAATCATGTCAATGAATAACAATAATTGTTTTTAATGAAAATGTTTTTTAACATTATTTGAACCGTGGATTTTAAATCAATGAAAGGCACAACAATATCATATAGGTAGGCAACACCCATATTATAAGTTATATAGTTTTTTAGTGATGATCACGATTTGACACAAATGACAAAATTTCTAAAATTATTTGGACCTTGAGACCTCTAAAGGACACAAAAGCTTCATAAAGGTTATTTCCATACCATATTTGAAGTTTCAAAGTCAAATAATGTTTTAGATACAGTCCAAAAATCCGACCGTTTTTGGTCAATATGTCAAAAATTAATGGTTGATATTTTAGATTTTCTACATTAAAGGACGCTTTCAAATGTAAACAGATTACAAAACAGACACCCTCAATCGAAAATAAATGGAGGTCTGAAACGTACATGGTTCGGTACAGAAACCCGAATCCATTCCCCTTAGACTGTCGGCCAAAAGAAACGCCTACTAAATATCTTATCAGATATCGTAAAAACTATAATGAACAGACTAGCAATATTATAGCATAATGAAGTTGCACCATTTCTGCATAAAATATTTGAATTTCAGAAGTGCATGTCACGACAGAATAATAATTGTTCAGTTTTCGATCAGTGCTTGGTCAGAAAAACATTTTAAAAAGATTTTCATACAACCACGAGCAACAATATAGGCACGCATTCGCATTAAAGTGGTGATTATGCTACAGATGTAAGTGGTTACGGTGAGCAACTGAATCAACCGAAAATAGCCGTCTTCACTGGGCGTGTTTTTCATGAATGTTATCGACTCGAATCACTGTTTTCCACGATTTCAATGGACTTTCATATTAGTTATTGCTTCACCATAACGTGGAGACCACCATTAATTATATTTAAGAACTTATTGCAACTTTCATTTTAAGGAAAATCAAGTAGGCGTTTCTTTTGGTCGGCAGTGTATGTTTGTTTTCTTTTGACGTGATCACACTAAAATGGGCGTTCGAATTCAGGAAAGTGAAGTCACGTGAATGAGACAGCATACTATATATGTGTGTGTAATATCCCCTGATATTTATTTTATATTTCAACGTATTTGGAAGAAATTGATCAAATAAAATAACCGCCTTTGTTTAAAAAAAAAAAGATGACCGCAGAATAATCAACCAAAAGAAAAACAATGTTGCATTAACCTCTTGATAGCGCCTAGTCTTCATTATGCTCCTTAAAGCTTATTCTCTACCTACAGAGGTTGCTCTTGTCACTTCTTCCCACGTATCCTCCGCTACAAGTTTGTCACATTTCTAACTTATAGCATCTTTAGCGGTGTCCAACACGGATTCTGTCCTTATTTCTGTCCATTAAAAATTGTCGCATATCTCCATTTGTCTCTTGCTTGGAAGAAATATGAGCGCATCGCACAGGTGACAGAACTCTGGTCTTCTCCACGGTTGCGCGAACAGATCAAATACCCAGTTTGAAACAATGTTGCTGACTGCATAACTAACTGTGATTGCAACCAATCAGGATCTCGAGAAAAGAAATCGCTTCCCCTGTAACAGTTTTTTTTAGGAAGAACATACTTAAGTAATCTCTTTTGGGAGAAAATGCTGACGAGCGTAGTAATTAGGCTAAGGGAATCAGGATATTGTAGTTGGGTAGCGGATACACATACAGTTATGGAGTAGGGTGCACTTACGTGTGCAGCCGTATTTGAAGACGAGTCTAGCATCCAGTTCAAGCTGTGTGTTCACGGTCATCAGCTGGGTGAACGTTTCTCTCTTCACGCCAAGAGTTTCAGCAAGGTAACCGAAATCACTGGAAAGCAAGGTAATCAAAATTAAAGTGAAGCAAGGTAATCAAAATCAATGTAAGGTAAGGTAACCAAAATCAATGTAGATTAAGGTAACCAAATCATTGTGAAGCAAGGCAACCCACATTACTGTATAACATGGTAACCAAAATCACTGTAAAGCAAGGTAACAAAAATTAATGTAAAGCAAGGAAACCAAAATCAATGTAAAGCGAGGTAACCAAAATTAATGTAAAGCAAGGTAACCAAAATCATTGTAAAGCAAGGTAACCAAAATCAATGTAAAGCAAGGTAACCAAAATCATTGTAAAGCAAGTTAACCAAAACTTATGAACATTAACACTAGAACTTTGTATTCGATTCCCTCTGCAACTCTGGGCTAGTGTCATTTCTTCAAAAATAGACTTATATGCTGGTCTGTTCCTGTCTTGATCAAAAGTCTCGTGGTAATTTAGATAAGTGTTCTTATCCATATGGATACATGCATCATAAAAGAATGATGTACAATGTACTACTGGTTCGCCTACTGCGTCAACTTATTCGGGATGTCCTTAAAGGGAGGACGAAATTCGAGGGGGTATGTTTGTTTATACATATGTTATTAATTACAAAAAATCAAGTCAAGTTGAAACATAATACTGAGAGTAATAATTTAGTGACTTAAGATTTGACAATTTAATGAAGGATAACGCACATTCGTTCTGAAAAAAACACAAACAAAACACACACAAAACAATGAGAACTGAAACCTTTCATCAAACTACGTGTGTGGAGAATTATAACGACGTTGAACAATGTGTTAATACATTATTTGTTACTCTGTGGGTATTCTATTAATTATGTTTTCATTAAAAAAAAATAATTTAAAATTAGTAAAAAAATACAGCGATTTTCTCATTCAACGTACTGTAATGTCCAGAATGACGGATACTTCAATATAATCATACCTTTCATATCAACGCAGATCGTCATTCGATCCGAATTTTTGGCTTCAGAAATTAATAATCTATTTTTAGTCTGTTAAATCTAAAAACGTTAAAGCATTAATATATCTTCTTCTTTATGTATTAATGTATTATGTATTACTATTCTGTCATCCACAGCCTAGAGTAAAATATTCAATCAACGCCCAGCCCAGTCTAGGGAATTATAGTCTAGATTCCTCAGCTGTTGTTGATAAGAAAAAATGATTTCTTAGACTCAATGTTTTTCATGTATGATACTGTTACACATACATGTATTAGCATTTAATGTTACACTTTTGAGGCCAGAAACTGGAAATAAAGAATTTGTTTTCTGTATTGGTATTACTTCAGAACCTGTTCCGCGGTCATTTTGAACGTATGGCCGTTAGCGAAACTGCTTATGTTGTCAAACACGCTGTCCACCCAATCGAAGGTCCGGTTCCCGCCGGTCAGCTGGTCAATAGCCAGTGCCCCCTGAAACGAAATCATTAATCATAATTAATAATAAATAAGGAATAAAAGTTGCAAAATAATACATCTACCGCGACACCAATCTCTTCTCACAGAGGTTACTCCCTTCAGATTTCCGATCCTAACCACTGTTCTACATGGCCTGAATTTCAAGGATTCAGCAAAATCCCCTAGCGGGTAAAGGGAACCTCATACTATATCCCTGCATCTTAAAGGGGCAGTAGCACGTTTTTTGCAAAATTTATTTTTTCAAATTTCCCATTTATAATGATAGTTTATGTCAATTATATTAACTTTAAAGGGTAAAACATGTTATTACACAAACCAATTATCTGTAGTAGTAAAAACTATGTTGCGTAAAAAAGCAAAAATTGCATGGCGGCTAATTTATTGTGAACACAATTTATTATTTTGTTTTTAAAAAACGATTCCCATGGCTTTACCGAATTATGTACACTCATTTTTAACTTTATTTTCCGAAGAGAGAAGGATGTTTTACTATTGGTGAAATTATTTTTCAAATACATTTCATCAACTTATTTGAGCGAAAAAACGTGCTACTGCCCCTTTAAACAATGAAAACTCATCTTTCAGCGGCCATGTCGAGAGAGTGACTTCATAGATCTTAACATTTGACTCTAAAGGGTCTTGCTCATTAGCATAAGTCCTTTGAATATGTCTGATGTTAATAACACAAATGAATTATGTTGATATTTATCTCTGATTTGGTCTTATTTATTTATCAGCATGTTTATAATAAATTGTCAATTGTGCTTGACATAATCTATTTTGCCTGCCAGACAAATTGTTATCCATCCAATGCTTCTGCTTAACACTGAAATATGTATCAGTATAACCAGTAAATGAAGTAAAGATTTTAGATATACATATCCCCGCTATTGATATAAAGACACTTCGTATTATAAACAGTATATGATTGCAAAAGATATTGAATTTTTGAAAATATTTTCCAAACAGGGATTCGAACCCCTGTGCGATACAGTGGCAATACTGAAATGATGTTTTTTGACATTGCCACACGTCTACATGAATGCTTATGTAGCAGCTGTTCATGATGTGGTCGCTATTATATCAATTGAGATAAACAATAAGTGATTTTTAACAAAACTTGCTGTTTTAAATGTTTAAAATGCTTTGATTCTTTTATCATTAACTAACATGAGAAATCATTTTTACAATACTCTCAAAAACGTTAGTAAATAAACAATAAGTTGTCCTTGAAGTCGCCAACAAAATCGTCTTTTTTTTCAAAACAAGGCTTCAATGCCATATATTTTCCAAAAACATGGTATTGTTTAGTTTTAGACTGTCACAGTTTCTACGAAATTTAATATCATATTTTGATATTGCTGATGATGGAAATATCAATGTGTTTACTCAGTAGGTAATCAAGAAGTAAATATTGACATCTGCTTTAACAATTTTACCAGAGCTTGCTAAATACAATTTGAAAACTCAAGGTTGAAAATGCTCCAAATATTTGCCGTTCTAACATGTGTATATCAATGTTTGTACGGTCTAAAAGCACACTGATCGATCAAGATAACTAAACAAAGTGTTTGGTCTCTATTCTCGGTATTGTCAACGTATTTAGTAAATAAAAACAAGACTTGTGGATACAATAAATGTCTTATTGGGGAAATTTTAAGTGTTAGTTAACTTGTTATAGTGTTTAAAACAATTTCAAATGAAATGTTTTTTTATTGTTAAAAATAATATTTTTAGATTATATGCTGCTGTAACACTAACGCTTTTCATGAAAACGGCGATTTGAATATTTATCTAAATATGTGAGGTGTGCGTTTATCATATCCATTTATTAAATACTTGTGACAAGCATGTTGATATCTTACGTCAACATGACAATTATACAAAATGCTCTGCAAGAACATTTCTCTCAGACGTGGTAATAAGAAGAAATCTACACTGCATGATTGGCACGAGCAGTCCATACACGTGTTTACGTGAAATGAAAAGTACAACCCTGCTCTGCACGAGCTCTCCGTGCTCATGTCGGTTTAAATGAAAAGTACAACCTACGCACTGCTGCACGAATTCCATACACATGTTTTGACAACAAGGAACAGTACCGTTCATGTTTGACATGAAAATCACGTGCACAAGTGTTGCAGATCTAGAGTTTCACTCAATGTCCCTCTTTGTCGGAACATAATGTACAGTGGATTGTATTGGATGCCTGCATTTTTATTTCACAATAATATGTGTACATTTCAAAATGTATTCCAACATATGAATAACTAATAGATACATAGGATAACAAATTGAAACCAGGAATCACCTTTGTAAAATTCAGTCTCACAAAGGCTACTTCCATTAGAAATAATACGACAAATATTTTAAAGACATTGTTTGAGTAAAAAGCAAAATACTTCAACTTTAAGTCACGTTTTCATCAAAACACTAATATAGAATATAACAATAAGCATCAAAGGTAAAATGTTTAAGGCTCAATTAAAAAAATGTTTCTGGTCTTTACAGGCTGACAAAAGCGGAAACCAGAAACAAATTCTTTCTTTTTGGGGGCCTAATAGTAGAATATTGAGTTTTTTGGTTCAAATTCCATTTTGCATGATGATATATATTGGCATTCTGAAAACACATTTGAACTACACTCAACCGCAAAAGAAACGTCACCATATAAAATACAAGATATGTCACAAGTAATACAAACGACTGAAACAGAGTAACGCCATGTGTTCAGAGAACTAACTCTGACTTTTTATAATTATCTGTTTATATTTCTGAAAAACGCGGCTTTTTAGAAGTTTAGGGAATCTAGACGACATAGGAGAGTCAATAGGGTCTTTTTGTTTTGTTTTATGGCATCCTACAGTAATGGTATATCAATAAATTTAAGTCCAAGAATGTTATTTATGTCGGCAACATATTATACTAATTATACATTTCTATATTGTATGATGTTTTTACTTAAATACCAGTTTCTAGCCAAATGAAGTCGTTGAAAATGCTATTTCAACACCCATTTGTATTTGAACTAACATAAAAACAAAAGTATCATACTGTAACGTATCTATGAGAGTACGTCTTTACACTACACGGGCACTAACATCGACTTTCTTCCACCAAAGTATACCGTGTTGCAACGAGGTAACGTTTCTTTCGTGGTTTAGCGTATGGCATTATTTGTCCTGTTGTTTTATGACTTAACATTGACACTAAGTACACCCAATACCAAAAGAAACTTTGCATCTCAGTTGATTTTATCATATGTATGTTTTTCAATTACAAATATTTCAAGTTTTGGACATCGTACACTAAAACTGAAAAGTAATGGCGTATTGTCATCAGTCAAATATTTTTGTCAAAAGTTTTTAATTTTTTTACAAAAAATGAAATTTAAAAAAAAATTAAAAATTAAACTTTTAATTTTGACAAGACACACATGTTAAGCGACTAACGCACTACTAAAACAGTTTCTGATGTTAAAAGTCCGTTGATATTACCCATTAGCAAAGACCACAGAGTACGAGACCACCACCGAATCACAGACGAATTGATTAAACACATTTTGATACCCCTCGTATGTTGATGCGTCCAAACTTTTTATTTAAATAAACTTTTGAAATGAATATTTTCATACATCGAATGTAAAATTGAATAATTATTACAATACTTAAAAACCCAAATCCAATCGTTGCCCATTATGTGATTTATTAATTCAATAAACAGAGCATGATATGAGGAAACAGAAGCAAGTATTGCAATGTTAATATTTCATTATTAAATATGGTCGAATATGAACTTGATACACCTATATGTGTTCACATGCATCTACATTTTTACATACGACAAGCGATAGGTTTATTCTACATACGTCAATGTTTCGATAAAATAGTGATATTGGCCTAACATTTTGTTGGCGTTCTAAGAACATTTACAGGAGAAAATAGGCAAACAAAGCATTTTTGAAATAATAAAAAAAAAATTGAAATAAGGGGTTAATATGTCCCCGGACAAAATTCCTTTATACGTTTAAACAGATTGATTAAAATAGAGCCATTCGCTCTGCAGCTCATCAGTGTTTGCATGATTTATATATACTATACATATATAACATTGTTGGATATCAAAAAGAAAGATTTTCAAAAATATTGTACACCGTGTTATTGCACCTAATTGCAGTAGGCCTACATGTATTAAAATTCCCAATATGCATATAAAGGTTACAGGAAGGTGTTCTACACTACTCCTGTTAAAGGAACTATTGCATTTTTTTAATGAGGAACATATATTTGTTTTATTCTTACGTGGAATATGTAAATGGGAACATAGAGGCTAACTAAATGAATAAAACCAATATATGCATCAACCGATGTACTTCCTGTTTGTGTGTGTAAACGTGTTGCACTCCATGTTCGCCACGAGCGTCCCGTGCACATGTGGTGTATGTTTCAGTCAATATTGCTCTTTGTTGTGACATCCGTCACTGACACATACAGTCCTACATAGTGTAGATTGCATGGATTGCAAGCTGATCGTGTACATTTCAGATATAGACATAAGATTAGAACTATTCTCAAACATGTCAAATACATTACATGCGTAATTAGTCAGGTTTTATGGTTTAAAAATCGTCCTTTGTAACTGTAGTTTGAATGTATAGTTGTTGATTTGATTTGAGAGAAATTGATTTGTTTGTATATTTGTTTAAATTGAAGTGTGAGATTTCTTGAAATGTTCATTTCAACACGTCTGTCCTCATACTAGCCCAATTACTAATTAAAATTTCTTAACAAGCATAATAATAAAAACGACTCTCAGGCCATTATAGTAACCTATATAAATATCTATATACGAAACAACATTTTATACGATATTATTACTGTCATCCAAAAACATTATTCCATGTTATCAGCATTGTAATTGATAAAATAAGCAGTTATGTTGATGTTACTGTTGTATATACGAACATGTAATAATGATAAACTACAACTGTGCAACTACTGTTACACATAACAATTTAACATAGGAAAACCAAAAAGGTAAAGCAGACGAATGTGAAGTGAGGTTTTATACAACATTTTAATTTGTTTCGGTGCTATACTTTTTTATTTCATTCATACAGTATCACTCATTTTCAGTTTCTTTTGGATATACTTGACGTTTGATGATGAATAAGGTTCGTGTTTGTAGAAGACAAAATATTATCAATGATATGTTCTTCTATCAAGAAATATCAGACGAACATTTGTAAATTTTCGATTGGGCTTATTAGACCTATCTGTATATACAGGAAGACGATATTCCATAGAAGAGGATATGTCCATTATGTAAGTCAGCTATAGAGGATGAAATTCACTTTGCTTTTGTATGTCCAATTATAATGACTAAGACAACATTACATACCGAATCATTACCTTTTAAAATATCCTTCAACTGCCTTTGTTTCCATCTTGTCTTCCAAAAATGAAAATGTTATACGCAGTTTAGCGGTCTTTTTAAAACATGCTGTCACCCTAAGAAGCAATCTATTATCAGAACTGTAATTTGTTGTAATGTACATGTAAGTATCATTTATATAATGTAAATGTGTAATACTTGTATATGGGCCGGAGGCCTTAAGTACAATAAACATATTTTACTTTGACTATATTATTTGTATTAGTATACATTGTATATCATATTATTTATATGCAATATATGTTTAAGATTAAAATTTCAGTACAAAAGTTGTGACATGTATCAATAAAGTATTCGATATCGCCATTGTTTTGAGGATTGTTTGTTTGGTAGGTTATTCTTTTTCAAGTAGTGTATCTATTGATAGTATTGACATATATTAATTATACTGACACATGATATAGATCTAAACTCTTTTGGATCAACAATTTCAGAAGTTGTTTGCATCAGTGCATAACATAACTATACAAAAAAATAATACTTCAATTTTTTGGATGAGTGGACTAAAAAATTCTCCAAAACCAACATTTTATTCTAAGAAAATTTTGAAATTGACAAACAAAGTTTAATAGGTCTAAAGATTTAAAAAATGGTAGTGGTTTTTATTATCAAAATAATTTATCATGAAATAGTTTAAAATGAACAAAATGAACCAACATTTTAAACTTTACTTACCTTGCCAGCGTTGAAAGAGTTCATATGATATGGTAGAGAAAACATATGCGCTTTCAACCTTAAAGTGTTTGGGTCGTACATATCTGCAACGGTTCTAAGAATACTGTAGGCTCTTTTACTATCTGGGCAAATCAAGTCCAAAAACACGTCAATTTTGACACGTGCACTTGGGCTCCCATTTTTGTAGACAAATCCAAGTTCACTTTTAGGAAACCACACTTGCGTCGAAGAAATCGAAAACAGCGTCCAAAAGATGGAGAGTTTTAAAGTCGTCATGTCGGTGTCAGCCCATAAGACGAGGTGTGTCTACTGATTGACAGGCAGCAGGTAGCTATTTCACAGTGGGTCCGTGCAACACATGGTGATCGCGATATTGACAAGCTGTGTTTGTAGACAGTCGCTATTGACGGGCCCAGAGGCAATAAATACGGGATATGAGAACGTGTTAATTTAAACGTATAGGCGATTTTAAGAGATTGTTTATGATATGTTCATATTAATAAGATTAGATTGCTTTGTTAGTTTATTTTGATAAAAACATTTCATAACATTGTGTTTCCGGAATTATAGAATGAGATAGGCCTAATATCAATGTATAAAGTATTTATCAATTTATGTGAATACTATAGTTTGTCCCAATGAATTTATATCAAAATGGATTTAAAATATGTTATCATTTATGAGACAATATCATGTTTTAGCAATAATGAGCTGAACTAATTTTTTAAAATTCTCAGTTTTAAATGAATGTGGTGAAAATTGTAAGAAACAAAAGTCTTAACGATTAGCTAAGTTAGAATGATCACAAACAAAAGTCACCATCATCACACAATAGTCAACATCTATTAAACTGCATAACTTACATAAAGAAAATTATATCTTTCAACGCACAAAGCTCGAATTTCGAATTCTCTCCAGAACGACACGGTGCGATTCCTCGAGGTTTGCCCGCTTTGCGACGTAGCGCTACATTGAGCAATCGCGTTCAAGAGAGGTTTAAAAGTAATCGCTAATTGAGCGATTACTTTTAAACCTCTCTTGAACATGGCCCATATGTTGTCATAACCCTCTCCTTGACCTTGAACATAACGACCAATATGCCTTGATACTAACTGGAAATCATTCTATAACTTCAGCAACAGGTTGAACTAAATTATACCCATCCGCCTACACATGTACATGTATACAATGTTTAAAGGGGGCGGGATAGCGCAGTGGTTAGCGCGTTCGGCTTCGGATCAAGAGGTCCGGGATTCGAATCCCGCCAGGGGCACGGCAACTGTGTCTGCAGTAGAGAACTGTTCTACACGCAATAAGGTTTGTGTGCAATGCTACACTGAATTTCAGCGTAGTACCACCCATGGTTCGCTACTTCCAGCCGATGCTCGCAGGTTTCACCGCAATGCATAGCCACATAGCGTTGCGGGCTTTCTCCCTGCCATAATACTAGCAGCCGCGGTATTAGTGAAATACTCTTGAAAGCGGCGTTAAACCCCAACTCACCTCACCTCACCTCACAATTTTTAAATCAGCCAATGATGAAGACTGGAGTGAGTTATAACATGCAAAAACGTCACCTTATTTCAACAGAGTAAAACACGAAATACTCAGAGAAAATCTATTTTGAATGTATATATGATAGGAACATGTTGTGTAAAGACGTCCTCTCAGTTTTATAGATTACATTATGTTTTAGTTCAAATACACTTGGTGTGCTGAAATCGCCAGACATTTTGGCAAATTAAGTTGTTATAATGTATTTAAATGTAAAATTGTAATTAGTGCAATATGTCGCCGACATATCCTCCATGGACTTAAAGGGGCAGTAGCACGTTTTTTTCGCTCGAATAAGTTGATGAAATGTACTTGAAAAATAATGTCACTAATAGTACTAGCCCTTCTCTCTTCAGAAAATCAAGTTTAAAAATGAGTGTACATGGTTCGGTAAAGCCATTGGAATCGTTTTGTAATTTGAAATAATAAATGTTTTCTCATTAAAATGGCCGCCATGCAGTTTTTACTTTATACGAAACACGGTTATTACCACTACGTATAATTGGTTTGTGTAATTAGTTGTGCCCCTTTATTTAAATATATACCATCATAAATGGCAAATTGGGAAATTTGCAAAAATAAAATTTGCTAAAAACGTGCTACAGCCCCTTTAAAGTTATTGTCTCAGTATTACTGTAGAAAGCAAAACAGCCCTTTTGACTCTATCTCGTCTTGATAAGGAGATTCCAATACAACGATTCCAATACAACGATTCCAATACAACGATTCCAATACAACGATTCCAATACAACGATCTCTTGAACGCATACCTTTGAGAAATATGAATAGATAACGTTTTAAAACATAAGAGTTAGTTAAGATGGATTCTGGAGACATTATGTAACTCGTCGTATTTCACTTGTGGATTTGAAATTCCATGCATTTTGTATGGCGACACTTTTGCTGTTGAATATACATTTATAACGTTACTTCTGTGGTCGGTTTATAAGGGCAATAAATCACTACATCTATAGGGCCAATTCTATAATAATAATGAACCATGTAACATACAAAATTTAAGCTTTTTTGGGTTTGAAAGATATTTTTTTTAAATATTTGTCACAGAGTTATTAAAACTACAGTTGGTAAACTTCATGGTCCAAGGAGTCTGTAGACTATCAGCTTCCTTACGTTTAGTAATTGTGAATGAGACGAAAGGGGTTTTAGACATGGCACATGTGTCCTTTATTAAGGGCAACAGGGTTACTTAAACTAGAATTTATTCTATCTATTCGCTAAGGAGTTTGTACACAAGATTACAGCATTCTAGAGTTTTTCATTCCAGAGAAGAGGGTGAAATTCGGTTATAGATTCGGGCCCTTTGCTGTTAGGAGCAAAATAATCGTCAAATCCTCTCACCTAAATAATCACTCATAACATTTCGTTATTTAAAGTAAAATGTATTAAAAGTTGAGGTCAAATTGGTCACACAATGTCAATTATAATGCAGTGTTTTTGAGTAAAACTTATGATGTAAAGATTGGCTTACTCTCCGTTTATAAATGTGTATTATCATGATCATGTAATTTAAATAAGATTAACTATCATTCAAAACTGTGTGAAATTAAGCGATTTATTATATAATTTGGAGTGAGATGCTCAATTCTATCAGTGAAATAAACCCCCTATCAAGCTACAGTGGCGATAACCTTTATATATCACCACTTTAATGATTGACGATAAACTTTATCACGACTCGCATGACGTCATTGGGACAATGTTATGACGTCATATTGTCAGCTTGCGAAGGCTGTATGTTTACCGTTGAAATCGCTCCACGTCAAACATAAAACACAGAAATAATCATATAATAAATTGAATATTTAGAGGTTATAACATGTCATTTTTCATACCATACCCCATATCAGCCCGAGACCCCCATATCAGCCCGAGGGCCGCAGGCCAGAGGGCTGATATGGGTCGAGGGCTGATATGGGGTATGGTATGAAAAATGACATGTTGTAACCTTTTTATCGTATATCATACTTTTCTTCTGAAGCATGACAAAATATTTACAGAAATATTAAGAATTTGATGTTTCCATTCGAAAGTTTATAATTTTGGGGTTAGAAGATGAAATACCCTCCATTATAAATAAGTAGTTTAAAAAAAAAAATGTGAGCCTTGCCTCTTATTCAACCTTCAAATGGATAGTACTTCTAATTCAATGACTTAAAAGCGTCAACAGCATCCTTGTTTTTGAGGCTACTTTGAAATGAGCAAGTTATTCTGACACTGCTTCGCTTGTGACGTTACTCTGTGTTAGCGTACCTGTGAGCAAAGGGAGATCACTCTGACCTAACGTCACCCGGGCTGATATTGATATGGATTTGCGGACCGGGCTGATATGGCTGATATGGATTTTCGGACCGGGCAGCGATATGGGTGCGGTATCCTAACCTCTATCACACATGCAAAACATCCCATATCTTTGATAGGTATATGATAACTGTTTTTATTACTTTAATCAACTCGATCGTATTGATATATTTGATATCAGAATTAAGACACTCGGGGGAGATTCTCTATTTACATTGATCAATAGTTGCCAAAAAAGTCTAAATGAAAAACAAACCAAAGCGTGAAAACATTGCATTATTAAATGCTAATGTGTTATAACAAGTGCTGTAGGTAATTTCCTGTTTGTTTTACGGTAAAACGACACTTACAAAAGGCAAAATATGTGTTTCAATCAAAATTTAATTAAAATTATTTTTTTGAGATTCGAACTGGGATACAAAGTAAAACTTACGAACCTATTTAAAAGGACAGTTTTGATAAGATAAGGCTGGGGAAACCCCTTCGCTTCTCAGCCAATGAAATGCCCGTTTACAAACGGCGTGTTTATGTTGTGAAAACGGCATGACACATGGGCGACCGTGAAATTTACAAGCAAGTCGACAAAGCGCGCATGTATCTGTCACCAGGCAAATGTGGAGTAACATCGATCATAGATAACCATTACCGGTAACTTGTTTACAATTTTGTATGATGAATTAGTTTATAAACCGTTGGGATATAAGTTTAGTTGTGGATTTCATAACGATTGTTCAGTTTTCGAGCACCAATATTTTTGACATCTCGTTCTTCGATTGAAAAATGAAAGATGAACAAAGTGTTTTTAAAAGGATATAAGAATTGAAATTTGGTGTATGATATTTCCTTAAAACGGCAATTTGAAATGTAAACAATAGTCGGGATGACTAAAAAATTCGTTTTCGTGAGTCAAAATACACTCCTTGAATATTAAGTTGCTTGATTGTGTACAGCACTGTGAGGTAAATAGCGAAGAGATAACGGGTCATTAATAAAACAAAAAATGTTACTTTGGTGAAAAGCCTAGGTTTTTGAAAAGAAATGAAAGATTGATTACTTATCAGCTATTGCAGACTAGTTCCATTTTCTTTTTCAACCTTTATTCTAAAAAGGTCCATTAGAAATATTTGCCTAAACATTAGCCGAATACCATTAAGATTTTGAACTTTCTCAAATTCAGTGAAACCAATATATTTTGTATTGTATATTAATTATAATTTGTTTGTCTAAGTACCGCCGATAGCCTTAGTCAGTAGGACCCCTTTAATCACCCTCAGGCCTCACAATAGCAACCAATGTTGTGAAGCAGTTTTATCCCTGTAATTTTAAGTAACAGAATACTTGCTCCTTTCAGGCCGCTAAAAAATGTCTGCATCTATACATATTAGCTATCTAAAACAGTTTTCTGCTTATATTTATTAATACAGGTAGTTTTGGCAATCTAATTTTCTTGTGCTCCTTGAGATTTAATTTTGCTCCTAACAAAAAAGTGCATTGGCGTACGTCAATCGGGATGCATTGTTCGGTTTTCGATCAGAAATCACTACTTTTACCTTCATGACTAAGTAAATGATAGTTTTCGGTAACAGTCGGTACTTCCCAATAAAGTTACACATTTTATAACATTTGGAATATGTAACCCCGAAGAACACAATGGTTGTACGTACCTACATATTTTTCCACTGGTTATATTTTGGAAAAATAACTTTTCTTTCCTTTCAGTCATAAACTGCTGTAGATCCCTCACTGTGCCTACAGGGGTGTGCTTCCATGTACCTGTTGTTTCAAGTCACTCGAATGAATCATGATGAATTATTTTCCAAAATAAAGTTGAAATTGGTGGTATTCAGTAGTGTATTATTTAATCCATATCTTTTCAAGTTATTCTTACTCCTACTGTTCGTGAAAGAACGTGAAGGTAACTTCCGTCTAACTGTGGAATGAAAACGCGGTATCTGTTTTACCGGTTTATTTTAGTTTTCTTTGGTGTTTTACACATTGTTTCCAAGCACGACATTCATGCTTTCGTACAGTGGACTCAAGAGAAGGGAAGTAACTCTAAATGTACACTTTCATTTGAAAAAAAAGATTTTTAGATAACGTTACTCGAATGGTGTGAAATTTACTTGTTACGTTACTCGAACGAGATTTGCATACATACCCACCCCCCTGACAGGGTCAAGAAAGTGAATATATATGATTAATTTTGAGATGAAAAAATAGAGCCATGGGCTCTGTAGCTCATCACGGTTTTTTTTATTTATTATCAAAGGTTGAATATCTAAGTTATCTCAAGTAATACATTGTTAACAAGCAAAATAATATTGGTTTTAGATCATGACCCCTGTGACCCACATTTGGATCCAACAATTAAGAATCACCTTTGACCAAAGGATCTCTACACAACATTTCACCTTTCTAGAGCTTTACATATAAACTGGAGAAGAAGATGAAAATAGGTTTTTGGGTCATGACCCGTGACCTAGATTTAGAATCCCCATTGGCCAAAGAGTCTGCACACAACTTTTCAGCTCTCTAGACCTTTTGGAACTTGAGAAGAAGATGAAAATAGGTTTTTAAGGATGTGACCCCTGTGACCCCATTTGGGGTCACGGGGTCACGAAATGTACAATTTAGAATCCCCATTAGCCAAGGAGTCTGCACACAACATTTCAGCTCTCTAGACCTTTTGGAACTAGAGAAGAAGATGAAAATAGGTTTTTAAGGATGTGACCCCTGTGACCCCATTTGGGGTCATGGGGTCACGAAATCTACAATTTAGAATCCCCATTAGCCAAGGAGTCTGCAAACAACTTTTCAGCTCTCTAGACCTTTTGGAACTGGAGAAGAAGATGAAAATAGGTTTTTAAGGATGTGACCCCTGTGACCCCATTTGTGGTCATGGGGTCACAAAATCTACAATTTAGAATCCCCATTAGCCAAGGAGTCTGCACACCACTTTTCAGCTCTCTAGACCTTTTGGAACTGGAGAAGAACATGAAAATAGATTTTTAAGGATGTGACCCCTGTGACCCCATTTGGGGTCATGGGGTCACAAAATCTACAATTTAGAATCCCCATTAGCCAAGGAGTCTGGACACCACTTTTCAGCTCTCTAGACCTTTTGGAACTGGAGAAGAAGATGAAAATATGTTTTTAAGGATGTGACCCCTGTGACCCCATTTGGGGTCACGGGGTCACGAAATCTACAATTTAGAATCCCCATTTGCCAAAGAAGTCTGCACACAACTTTTCAGCTCTCTAGACCTTTTGGAACTGGAGAAGAAGATGAAAATAGGTTTTTAAGGATGTGACCCCTGTGACCCCATTTGGGGTCATGGGGTCACGAAATCTACAATTTAGAATCCCCATTAGCCAAGGAGTCTGCACACAACATTTCAGCTCTCTAGACCTTTTGGAACTGGAGAAGAAGATGAAAATAGGTTTTTAAGGATGTGACACCTGTGACCCCATTTGGGGTCATGGGGTCACGAAATCTACAATTTAGAATCCCCATTAGCCAAGGAGTCTGCACACAACTTTTCAGCTCTCTAGACCTTTTGGAACTGGAGAAGAAGATGAAAATAGGTTTTTAAGGATGTGACACCTGTGACCCCATTTGGGGTCATGGGGTCACGAAATCTACAATTTAGAATCCCCATTAGCCAAGGAGTCTGCACATAAAATTTCAGCTCTGTGGAGTTATTGGTTCTGGAGAAGAAGTCGAAAAAGCGAAAAGTTTACGGACGGATGGACGGACGGATGGACGGACGGACGGACGGATGGACGGACGGATGGACGGACGGACGCCGGACGCCATGCCATGCCATAAGCCCATCGGACCTTTCAGGCCTGATGAGCTAAAAAGGGGAAGTTACTTTAACTCAAATGTCTTTGTGATAATTCAAAAAGGAATGTTTAGAGTCTTTTGTCATAAACTGTCACAGCTTCTTCCAGGAGACACACTTTGGAGGCCGGTCTTGTGTACTCTCCACGGGGGGTCTTTACTCGTACTGACCGGACACACCCATCGTCTCCAGGGTAGATCTGTAGGACACGTGCCATATCCCATAGTGCACGAGGTTTGTTCAGGTCCATCAGGGTGACAAGGTCACCTTCAGCAACATTTGGAGATTCTCTTCTCCACTTTTGTCGAATAGTCAATGTTGGTAGGTATTCTCTTCTCCAACGTTTAACAACATGGTCTGCGATGATCTGACTTTGTCGCCATCTCCTGCGGCTACAAAGATCAGCTTGGTCGAAACTTCCGATTGGCTGCCCAGGGTTAGCACGTCCAATCAGGAAATGATTCGGGGTTAGTGGTGTGAAATCTTCAGGGTCTGTGCTGTTATAAGTCAAAGGTCTACTGTTGAGTACTGCTTCTATTTCAATCAGAGTTGTCCTCAGCACTGATTCTGTCACATACTTGTCGTGCAGAACAGCTTTAAGAGCTATCTTG
Organism: Gibbula magus; assembly: GCA_936450465.1. NCBI lineage: Eukaryota > Metazoa > Mollusca > Gastropoda > Trochida > Trochidae > Gibbula > Gibbula magus. Next base: position 55,035,550 of record OW388295.1, read on the forward strand.
ATGGAGCGGATGAGTCGTTCCCAGGCACCGCCAAAGTGTGGACTGTATGGAGGTGTAAAGTGCCACTGAGTTGACTTGGTGGTTAAGAAATTGGAGATTTCTGTTTGATTGAGATTCCTGATGCTTTCTGATAGTTCATTACTGGCACCTCGGAAGTTTGTCCCGTTGTCGCTGTAAATGTGGCCCGGGTTTCCACGACGACCTATGAAGTTCCTCAATATAAGAATAAAATCATCTGTTTCCAATGAATCAGCAAGTTCAATATGGGTAGCTCTGGTCACAGGCAGGTGAAAATACATCCCCATTTCTTCAGTCTACTTCTTTTGTGCTTCACTAACATGGGGCCGAAGTAGTCGATTCCTGTGTGAATAAATGGAGCATCAAAGTTAGTACGGCAAACTGGCAAGTCGGCCATTTTGGGAGAGCTGGGCAGGACGCGTCGCTTATGACAGTCTCTACAGTTCTTGATAACCGCTTTCACTTGACGCCTCAAGTTTAAGGGCCAGAACTTCTGGCGGACACTGGCAATGACATGTTCAACTCCTCCATGTGCAGTGTGTTTGTGAATGTCTTCAAGTAAAAGCATAGTCACTGGGTGTCCGTTTGGTAAGATAAGCTGGTGTTTGGCCTCAATAGGAATATTGGCTTTCCGAAGGCGACCTCCAACTCTTAAGTGAGTTCCATCAAAGAAGGGGGATAATAATAGAAGTCGAGAAGTTGTGTTTAGTTCTTTGTCTCTCTTTAAAATGTCAATCTCTGTTTTGAAGCTGTCAATTTGTGCTCTTTGCATCCAATACATAGCAGCATCCTTGCATTCTTGAACAGTGAGAGTCGGTGCATTGATAGACTCATGGGACCTTGCAGACAATTTGGACTTGAAGTTGAGTACTGCTCTTCTTATCCATGCCGACAGCCTTAAAAGTCTTCGCCATGACGAAAAGTCAAAGGGGTTCAAGATTTCTGACAATTCTGGTTCCACTTGGCAGGGTGATTGCATATACTTATTAGAGCTTGTTGTAAATACATGCTTTGTCTTGATTTCAGGATCATCTTCAAGTGAGGAGGGTTTGAGTTCTGATGACGGCCAAGTGTCTTCGCTGTTGCGAAGAAAATCAGGTGCGCTGAACCATGAACTGCTCCCAGTCAGGTGTGCTATAGTCATTCCTCTTGTGCAGTAATCAGCAGGATTTTGAGAACCTGAAATATGACGCCACTGAGCAGGCTGGCTTGATTCCAGAATTTCAGCAATGCGGTTAGCCACGAAAGGTTTGAAGCGCTTCATTTCGTTGTTGAGGTATTGCAGGACTGTTATAGAATCTGTCCATAACGTTAAGGTGATGTCTGGTAAACTCAATGCTTTCAGTAGGGACTTTCAAAGTCTTAGTGCTAGTAACGCACCTTGGAGCTCAAGCCGAGGGATTGACAAAACTGGCTTCAAAGGAGAAATGCGTGTTTTCGAGGCAAGGAATGAACAATGGATGTCTGTTGAGCTGGTCGCATACCTCAAGTACGCTACTGCCCCAAACGCCTTTTCTGAAGCATCAGAGAAAACGTGCACTTGAATGTTTTCCACTTCCGTTGTGAAACTTTTGTGATGCCTCTGTAACTTGAATGTTGTCAAGTTGTCAAGTTCGTCTAACCATTCCTCCCACTTTCTCTGTATCATTGTTGGTAATTCTTCATCCCAGTCAACATTTTGTCTCCAAAGTTCCTGAATAATTACTTTAGCTCGCATGGTGAATGGCGTAAGGTAGCCACATGGATCGAAAATGGAGGACACTGTGCTTACGATACTTCGCTTGGTGCTTGGCGTAGATGCTTGAATGGAGTTGTATACAAAGCAGTCTTCATTCACATTCCACCTGAGGCCAAGTGCACGCTGTATAGGAAATTCATCCAAGTCAAGATCCAAAGCTTGAGTAGCTCTTTCTGTCTCTGGAATGGAAGATAAAACTTCTGATGAATTGCTTATCCATTTATGGAGATGGAAGCCTCCTTTCTCCATTAGAGTTGTCAAGTCTTGTGCTAGTTCAATTGCTTGAGATGGGATTTCGACAGACTTCAGTAAGTCGTCAACATAGAAGTCATGCAGCACGGTGTGTATTACACGAGGTGAGAAATGTTCTGTGTTATCAAGTGCAGTTCGCTTAACGGCATAGTTGGCACAGGCAGAAGAGTCTGTTGCTCCGAAACGTCCATCTTGTAGATATCTGGGGGTCCTGGATCATTCCTTTTGGCTTTCCACAGGAATCGCAGGCTGTGTGAGTCGTGTTCAGGTACTTTAACTTGGTGATACATCGCTTCAATGTCAGCAGCAATCGCAATACCATACAAGCGAAACCTCTGTAAAATGCCAAATAGACTGTTGACTAGATCCGGTCCACACATGAGGTTGCTGTTCAATGATGTACCTTTGTAGTAAGCAGCAGCATCGAAGACAACACGTACCTTGCCAGGCTTGTTGGGGTTTTGCACACCATGGTGTGGTATGTACCATGTGCGCAAATTGTTCTGGTGTGGATCATCGGGGGATTCTCCGTCATCTACTTTGGTTGCATAACCCTTATCGATGTACTGGTTCAGAGTTTTGCTGTACATTTCTTCAAATTGATCACTTCGGTCAAGTTTTTTCATGAGAAGGTTGTATCTTTTCCTAGCGTAGGGATAGTTGTCTGGTAACTGAATGTCATTTCTTCTCCAAAGCATATCAATTTGGTAGTGACCATCGATCAGTGTAGCAGTTTCCTCTAATATTGTCTTTGCCTTTCTGTCTTCAACAGAGATGGCTTCTTCGATGTTGTACTTGGTCCCAAATGATTCTGTTTTCCAGAAGTGCTCCATTTGATCTTGCAAACACTGATCTTCAGTTACAATGAAGTTAACTCTTGCTTGTGTTGTCTGCAAACTTTCATTGTGTATAGATGTCCCCATCAGCGACCAACCAAGCGGCGTCTTCACTGCGTAGGGAAGTTCACTGTCACCTGAAATAACATCTTCCTGTAGGTGTGCTTGAGGAGTATCCAGGCCTATGAGAAGTTGAATCTGTGACGAATCAACATCAGGTAAGTTGAGGTGAGCAATGTGTTTCCACTTTGGGTCAACCTTTTGTGATTTACATTCAAATGTACCACTGTACGTCCAAGCTCCCTTTACAAGTAGAATCTTCGATTCAACATCAGTACCCTTGATTCGTAGTTGTATCTTTTGAGAACTCTGCTTAGCGCTTCCATTGAGGGTATTCATGCTTAGGGTTTGATTCTTGCCTTTCAAACAGAGATCCTCAGCTAATGAACTCTGAATCAATGTGACGTCACTGCCGGAGTCCAACAAAGCGAAAGTCTTTTTGATTCTCCCACTTTGTCCAAATACAATAACCGGCACAATCTGAAGTAAGACAGAGAAGTCATTTCTAGAAAGTACTTTCCTATTTGTTACCCTTTCTGTCATTGGTTTCCTGGGCTCCTGATGCAGCATCGTATGATGTCTTCTTTGGCACCCTGGTTCCTGACAACAGATGGCAGAAAAGCACTTCATGACCCCATGATATGGCTTGAAGCAATTGAAACATAGGTTGTTTTGTCTGACAATGTCTTTTCTCTCATCAACTGTCTTATTGGCAAACAAGGGGCACCGATACAAATAATGACCTTCAGAGCACATGTGACATGGTACCTTGGAGTAGTTAGGAGGTGAAGGATACTTGATACTGGTACTTTGTGGAGTTGGTGATTTTGACTGTTGTGGCATTCCATAGCCTTGAACTTTCTTACTTAAAGTGTTTCCTTTCATGTTGTAAACTGTGCTTTGTTTATCTTCAGCTTTTGTGTATTGTGATCTATTTTGTTTCCTTTGAGAAATGGCAAATGGGTTATTGTCTGCCTCAACTCTATCTCGCATCCAATCTAGTAAGTCTGGCAATGTGGGATCATGGGTGGCAGCGAGTAATCGGACATGTTCATTCCATCTGGCAACCTTGTCTGCAGGCAAACGTCTGGCTACTTTAAACACAATTTCACTGCTTGACAAATCAGAGTCATAGTTCATCAACTGTAGTGTGGTTATACAGTCCCTCAGTGAAATATAGAGCTTCCTCAAAGCTTGGGCATCATGAGAGTTAAGAACAGGGCCGTTCGTTATTTTCTCAATGAATGCTCTTGCGACTTTCATTCTGTGTCCAAATGAGCGCTTAAGTTCCTTGAGTGCGAGGGCATAGTGTCTGCCGCTGTAACCAAGCCCTTCCACCAGTTGTTTCGCTTCGCCTTCTAGGTGAGATTGTAGAACGTCCATTCGTCTTGCGTCATTAATTCCTTTTCTTGAATGGATATGATAATAGAATTGCTCAATGAACTTAGGCCATTGCAAGGCACTTCCATTAAATCTTGGAATGTCGACTCTTGGCAAATCTCTGTCACTCTCAACCTTTATCAGTGCATGAGCAATCTGGTCTGCGATTGGTTCATTTTCCCATTGTAGATGTGTTTCTTCTCCAATAATCAAGTCATCAATCCAAGAGTCTATGCAACTCCCATTTTGTATCCTTGTTTGGCGTGCTTGTGTTCTGTCTCTACCTTGTAATCTATCTTTTAGTCCATCTCTGAATAGTGCTTGTGGTCTTTCTTCTCCTTGGACTTGCTCTCTGTATATAAAATGTGCTTGCTGTTCTCTAAGTTGTGTTTGTTGACTGTATCTGAGTTGTGCTTGTTGATCATCTCGAAGTTGTGCTTCCTGTTTGTGTGGTTGTTGTGCTTGCTGTTCATCTCTAAGTTGTGCTTGCTGTCTGTATGGTTGTTGTGCTTGCTGTTCATCTCTCAGCTGTGCTTGTTGCTCATCTCTAAGTTGTGCTTGCTGTTCGTATGGTTGTTGTGCCTGCTGTTCATCTCTCAGCTGTGCTTGTTGCTCATCTCTAAGTTGTGCTTGCTGTTCATCTCGAAGTTGTGCTTGCTGTCTGTACCTGAGTTGTGCTTGTTGCTCATCTCTAATTTGTGCTTGTTGATCATCTCGAAGTTGTGCTTGCTGTCTGTATGGTTGTTGTGCTTGCTGTTCATCTCTAAGTTGTGCTTGCTGTCTGTACCTGAGTTGTGCTTGTTGTTCATCTCTAAGTTGTGCTTGCTGTTCATCTCTAAGTTGCGCTTGCTGTCTGTATGGTTGTTGTGCTTGCTGTTCATCTCTAAGTTGTGCTTGCTGTCTGTACCTGAGTTGTGCTTGTTGTTCATCTCTAAGTTGTGCTTGCTGTTCATCTCTAAGTTGCGCTTGCTGTCTGTATGGTTGTTGTGCTTGCTGTTCATCTCGAAGTTGTGCTTGCTGTCTGTACCTGAGTTGTGCTTGTTGCTCATCTCTAATTTGTGCTTGTTGATCATCTCTAAGTTGTGCTTGCTGTCTGTATGGTTGTTGTGCTTGCTGTTCATCTCTAAGTTGTGCTTGCTGTCTGTACCTGAGTTGTGCTTGTTGTTCATCTCTAAGTTGTGCTTGCTGTTCATCTCTAAGTTGCGCTTGCTGTCTGTATGGTTGTTGTGCTTGCTGTTCATCTCTAAGTTGTGCTTGCTGTCTGTACCTGAGTTGTGCTTGTTGTTCATCCCTAAGTTGTGCTTGCTGTCTGTACCTGAGTTGTGCTTGTTGTTCATCTCTAAGTTGTGCTTGCTGTTCATCTCTAAGTTGCGCTTGCTGTCTGTATGGTTGTTGTGCTTGCTGTTCATCTCTAAGTTGTGCTTGCTGTCTGTACCTGAGTTGTGCTTGTTGTTCATCTCGAAGTTGTGCTTGCTGTTCATCTCGAAGTTGTGCTTGCTGTCTGTACCTGAGTTGTGCTTCTTGTCTCTGTAGGAGTTGTGCTTGTTGTTCACCTCGAAGTTGTGCTTGTCTGTATTTGAGTTGTGCTTGTCGCCTGTATATGAATTGTGCTTGTTGTTCTCTGAGTTGTGCTTGTTGTTTGTATTTGAGTTGTGCTTCTTGGTCTCTAGGTTGTGTTTGTTCATCTCTAAGTTGTGCTTGATGTTGTTCTTCAATTTCTTTTGATTGTTCAGAGATCTGTGAGTACCTATCTGTTTCTTCAGTTATTTCAGATTGTCTTTCTTGTAATGTGTTGTTTTGGTTAACTTGTGTTTCTATCCAGTCATGAACAGCTTTAGATTTATCAGGTAATTCAGTTTCAGAGTTGTTGTCAGTGTGTTGAGAACTAATGATCATGCTCTGTAATACTTGGGCTTCAAGCTCTGCCATTTCAGTTTCATGTTTAGCCCTGAGTGTAGCTAATTGAATGTCAACTTGTGCCTTTTGTTTAGCGTGCATAGCTTTCAACTTGGCAGTTTCTGCTTGTAAAAGTAGCTTATCTTTGTATTCTTTGCTTGACCTACTTCCTACAGAACTTTTCACTTTACTCGGAGATTTTACACTGCTCTGGGTATTGAATTTTGGTACTTCAAACATGTTATCAAGTCCTGAATGAACACCTGGAAAATCTGTATCTGATTTAGCAGTAGATTTGCCTTTCTTGTTAGGTTTAGCCTTACGAATAGAACCGACACTTGCAGTTTTGACGGGCTTCGGTATCTCAGATTGATTAAACTCACTGTGGATAAGTGTAGCTGCAATATCTGTACCTGTCCTAACACTAGTGCGAGCTTTCTTAGCAGGTCTACGTATAGGAATGTCATCATCAAGTTCAAAACCATACCTAACAGGAGGAATGCCTTGTGTTGATCGTTTGGGTCGAACTTCCGGTGGTTCACGACGTTGTTCACTGTCGCTCATTGTGGACGAAACTTAAAATAAACTTTTTGTTAGTGAAAGAACGTGAAGGTAACTTCCGTCTAACTGTGGAATGAAAACGCGGTATCTGTTTTACCGGTTTATTTTAGTTTTCTTTGGTGTTTTACACATTGTTTCCAAGCACGACATTCATGCTTTCGTACAGTGGACTCAAGAGAAGGGAAGTAACTCTAAATGTACACTTTCATTTGAAAAAAAAGATTTTAAGATAACGTTACTCGAATGGTGTGAAATTTACTTGTTACGTTACTCGAACGAGATTTGCATACACCTACTTTTCCAAAACCACCTATTTTACATGAACATCTACCCTTTTCACAAACACTTTAATCTCAGCAATTACATTTCATAGCTTATGCAGACACCTCTCTATAAGTAAAATAAAAATGTCAAACAGTCGGGGGTATTAGTGAGCCACGCTCACTTTTTTGCTTGTTAAAGGGGTGGTTCGATCCGTCGCCATATTGGATTTTTTGGCATTGCGTGAAATGAAAACATGCTATATTAACTAATTTTACAACTTTTTTATCACTTAAGACATACACTGATAGAGTATTCATACAGTAACATATAACACGTCATAAAACTAATAAACAATTTGCTGTTATGCTGTAGCGAAGTTTTCCCCACCCGCAGCACCGATGAATGGCTTCAGTTCTCATTGTTTTTTTTTTCAACAAATGTGCGCTTGTTTTTGTCAAGTTGTGAAATATAAAGTCATCAAAATATTACCTTCATTACTATCTTTCAATTTGACCATGTTTTAATCATGTATTAATAACATATATATGTATAAACAGGAATATCCTCTTGAATTTCGTTTCCAAAAAAATACCCAGATAGTTCCCTCCTTTTAAAGGGGCAGTAGCACGTTTTTTCGCTCAAATAAGTCGATAAAATGTATTTGAAAAATAATGTCACCAACAGTAAAACACCATTCTCTTTTTGGAAAATCAAGTTTAAAATGAATGTACATGGTTCCTTAAAGCCATGGCAATCGTTTTTTGTCATTCGAAATAATAAAATGTTTTCACAATAAAATGGCCGCCATGCAATTTTTGCTTTATACACAACACCGGTATTACCACTACAGATAATTGGTTTGTGTAATAAGATGTAGTACCCTCTAAAGTAAAAATAAATGACATAAACCATTATTCTAAATGGGAAATTTAAAAACATAAAATTTGCAAAAAATGTGCTACTGCCCTTTAAGACTGAATTTGACAGTAATCGGTAGTCATTACCAAAAATCATGCTTTATCATTTCTTTCTGTTTCAGAAAATGAATGTAGTAAGCAGAAGATTGCTATGTCACGTCAGAAGTGGCTTGACATCGAAGAGACATGCACTGACTACAGAGAGCGTAACGACCTATGATGTCATCGTTGTGGGCGGAGGTCACGCTGGAACAGAGGCTGCATGTGCATCTGCGCGACTTGGTGCAAATACGCTTCTTGTCACTCATAAAGTGGACACAATCGGTATGATATTCAGTGTTATCTAAGACATGTTAGTCTAGAGCTTATCCAGATTATGATGAAATCAATAAAAAAATTCTTATGGGGCGGGATAGCACAGTGGTTAGTTCAGCTTTGGGTCATGGGGTCCTTGGTTTGACTATCACCAGGGGGAAACTTTGCCTGCTGTACAGAAATGTTCTACATATATGCAGTAAGGCCCAAAACAAAAAAAAGAATTTGTTTCTGGTTTCCCCCCGCATTAGTTTCAAACCCACGCCTCAGGTCTTTTTTTTCTAGGTTTTTTCTAGTAAGGGGCAGATAACTATAATTGGTTAGCCTCAGAAAACATTGGACATAGAAAATGTCACTTCTGTTTCTGTTAAGATGCAGTGTAGGGGTAAGCTTATTGACTATTTGGAATAGTTTAGTAACACATATCTAAGAGGGTTTGTGTTTTGTTTATATAAAAAAATCTTATAAATTTTGTTGTTAATCTCTACATTAAAAAAAAAAATGTCATAAATGAAATAAAAAATCGTGTCATCGCATCATTTTTGCCAGCCTGTAAAGACCAGAAACATTTAAAAAAAATGTTTAGGCCTAATGTTACAGTGTGGATACACATACTTTCAGGGTTTGTTCGCTAGGTCCAGTCGATGCTTGCAGGTTTTCCCACAATGCATGGCTACAATTGTGTTGCATGCTTTCTCCCTCCAACAATATTAGCTGCCGTGATATAAGTGAAATACTCTTGAAAGCAGTGTTCAACCTCATAACACCTTAGTAGTTTGGAAGAAACATGTGTATTTTGCTGCTAGTTTTTTTTAGTTAAAGTAAGTTATTTATAGTTAAAATAATATGAGGAAAGTATCTTAACTACATTGTGACTGTACATGATTGTTACTGTACATGATTGTTTCTGCACATGATTGTTTCTGCACATGATTGTTACTGCACATGATTGTTACTACACATGATTGTTACTGTACATGATTGTTACTGCACATGATTGTTTCTGCACATGATTGTTACTGTACATGATTGTGACTGCACATGATTGTGACTGTACATGATTGTTACTGCACATGATTGTTTCTGCACATGATTGTTACTGTACATGATTGTTACTGCACATGATTGTTTCTGCACATGATTGTTACTGTACATGATTGTGACTGCACATGATTGTTACTACACATGATTGTTACTGTACATGATTGTTACTGCACATGATTGTTTCTGCACATGATTGTTACTGTACATGATTGTGACTGCACATGATTGTGACTGTACATGATTGTTTCTGCACATGATTGTTTCTGCACATGATTGTTACTGCACATGATTGTTACTACACATGATTGTTACTGTACATGATTGTTACTGCACATGATTGTTTCTGCACATGATTGTTACTGTACATGATTGTGACTGCACATGATTGTGACTGTACATGATTGTTACTGAACATGATTGTTTCTGCACATGATTGTTACTGTACATGGTTGTGACTGTACATGATTGTGACTGTACATGCTTGTTTCTGAACATGATTGTGGCTGTACATGATTGTTACTGTACATGATTGTGACTGTACATGATTGTGACTGTACATGATTGTGTCTGTACATGATTGTTACTGAACATGATTGTTACTGTACATGATTGTGTCTGTACATGATTGTGACTGTACATGATTGTGACTGTACATGATTGTGACTGTACATGATTGTGTCTGTACATGATTGTTACTGAACATGATTGTTACTGTACATGATTGTGACTGTACATGATTGTTACTGTACATGATTGTGACTGTACATGATTGTTACTGTACATGATTGTTACTGTACATGATTGTTACTGTACTTGATTGTTACTGCACATGATTGTTACTATACATGATTGTGTCTGTACATGATTGTGACTGTACATGATTGTTACTGTACATGATTGTGTCTGTACATGATTGTGACTGTACATGATTGTTACTGTACATGATTGTTTCTGAACATGATTGTTACTGAACATGATTGTTACTGAACACGATTGTGACTGTACATGATTGTTACTGCACATGATTATGGTAAGTTTACAAAGATATGAGCAAGTATTTTTTACTGCAGGCGCCATGTCATGCAACCCATCATTCGGTGGAATCGGTAAGGGACACTTGATGAAGGAAATCGATGCACTGGATGGAGTCTGTGCCAGGATATGTGGTGAGAAAACTTAATCGATTTCATTGAATTAATTTGAAGTAATCATAAATTGTCCCTTCTAAAATCCAGCTGGGTAAGAGCAGAGTGCCTAGTGCTTCATCTTTATGCAAAGACAATGGTTGAAAATTATGCAAAGATGATATGTGCACAAATAATTTATGAAACTGCATGGTTATGTTTTGATACAATTCTAGCAACTGAAGTTGTCTCCCTTTCCCAATGTTTTAAGATAAATCAATCTCCATTTGTTCTGGACTTGTACATGTTTTTTCCAGATATTTCTGGTCTCCAGTATAAAATACTCAACAGACGGAAAGGTCCCGCAGTTTGGGTAAGTGTGTTGTGTACATAAGCTACTGTTGTGTCTCCCCCAGTGGTTGCTGAACTCATCTTATCTTCCCACTTTGTCTCTGTTGCATATGGGCCATATTTCAAAATACTTGCAAAATCCACTAGGGGTAAAATTCACAGTAGGGGATGAAATGGGGTTCAGGGGGTTCCCCCCACTCCTTTTGCATATACATTTTATGGAGTCCCCCTATAAATTCGGAGTGGTTAGCGTGTTCGGCTTCGGATCAAGAGGTCCGTGGTTCGAATCCCGCCAGGAGCTCGTCAATTTTGTCTGCAGTAGAGAATTGTTCTACACGCAGTAAGGTTTGGTGCAATGCTGCACTGAATTTCAGCGTAGTAACACCCATGGTTTGCTAGTTCCAGCCGATGCTCGCAGGTTTCACCGCAAAGCATAGCCACATGGCGTTGCGGGCTTTCTCCCTGTCATAATACTAGCAGCCGCGATATAAGTGAAATACTCTTGAAAGCGGCGTTAAACCCCAATTCACTTCACCTCACCTATAAATTCCTGGTGGTTACTCAACTCAAACATTATCTTCCCATTTAAACCCTGTTACAATGTGCCCAATATTTCACAATTCTGATTAAAAAAATCTCCTTTGTAAAAATTTGCGTTACAGAATCAGTGCGTTTCAGTTTTTGGGGATGGATATGCAAGTTGAGTGAAATAACAGCACAAACCATATTTTGGCACATATCAAAGCCAAATAAAATCGAATGAAAAATACTAAATGTCCCTTTATAATATTTTATGTAATGACAATACTATGCTCATACCATCTTGAGTGGAATATGTCTTATATCATTCTGCTCCATCAGCATATTTGTATCCACTATCCTACTACATACCCTGATTCCCTGAGCCCAATAACTCTCATTTTAACAATAAATAACCAGCCAATGAAAGAGCAATATTGGTACTACCGCGATGTGAGGACCCGTGAGCAATCATCAACGTTCAAATCAAGACATTTCATTGGCTAAAAAATTACATGCTTTATATAGTGATGTGTGAGGCCTAAAAAAAAAAAAATGTTTCTTGTCTTTTCAGGCTGACAAAAATGATGCAATGACGCGCTTTTTTTTTTACGATGTTTTTTTTTTTGGAATGAAGAGATAAAACAAAAAAAATTATACAATTAATTATATCAATAAAGCACAAACCCTCTGAAATATGTGTTCTATTCCAAATAGTCAATAATCTCACCCCTACACTCCATCTCAACAGAAACGAGTGCCATTTTCTAGGTTTTCTGAGGCTAAACAAGTATAGTTATCTGTGTCTTTTTCATATAAACTATAAAAAAAAACTCTTAAATATGTGTTACTAAACTATTCCAAAGAGTCAATACTCACCCCTACACTCTTAACAGAAACAAGTGCCATTTTCTATGTCCAAAGTTTTCTGAGGCTAAACAATTACAGTTATCTGCCCCTTACTTTTGTCAAAACCTAGAAAAAAAACCCTGAGGCGTGGGTTTGAAATTTACGCGGGCGGAAACCAGACACAAATTCTTTTTTTTTTGGGCCTAACCAGCCTATAGCAATTTAAACCACCCAAATAGTCAATAAGCTCACCCCTACACTCCATCTTAACAGAAACACGTGACATTTTCTATGTCCAATGTTTTCTGAGGCTAAACAATTACAGTTATCTGCCCCTTACTTTTGTCAAAACCTAGAAAAAAAAACCTGAGGCGTGGGTTTGAAACTTACGCGGGTGGAAACCAGAAACAAATGCTTTTTTTTTTGTGGGCCTAACCAGCCTATAGCAAAACGAGAGTACTTGGACTCAGGGAATCAGGGTATTGTAGTAGGGTAGCGGTTAAAATACACCAATAGTGCATGATGGCTTCGATTAGAAATCGACAATTTCTGTTGACACTTCAGGGTCCTAGAGCACAGATAGACAGAGATCTGTACAAGCATCACATGCAGAGAGAGATTGCAGGGACAGAGAATCTGACCGTTTTAGCGGCGCCAGTGGAGGATCTCATCCTAAGTTCCACAGAGTGTCAGTCCACTATGCAGAAATGTCATGGAGTAGTTCTTGGTAAGTGATTAACCAGTTAAAGGAGAAAAGAGTTTTATTGAGTTACAACTTTTATATTGCAGGATTGCGACCTTTCAGTGTAGATATACACCGTTATCAAGAAAATCATACGCAGTATCGTTTATTTTGTAAATTTTGAATTTTAGATTTGGTATTTTGTATTAAAACAAAGCAACCTCCAATTACGACCTTTCATTTTATGTTTAAAAACTATGTTTTTATGTAAAATAATGCTAATTATGATTTACAGGAAATGGACAAAAGATCTATGGAAAGAGTGTTGTCATGACAACTGGAACATTTCTGCGAGGCTGCATCAACATCGGCATGTCTGTGCGTCCCGCTGGCAGGATGGGTGATGAACCCGCGGTGGGACTTGCTAAATCTCTTGAAGAAGCAGGCTTCAAACTCGGGAGGCTTAAAACAGGTATAACTATTTGGAAAGATGAGGAAACTTAAAATGATCTTTACCGAGTTTGTAGTCATAGTTAATTCAACCTCATCAGATTCAGGATACACATATTAAAATAGGCGAGTTCAGGTCTAATTTGCATTCAAATGTTTTCAAAAAGAAGGTTGGGGTCATATAACATTAATATTGATGGATAATCCACAAAGAAACAAATAATTTATCATTAGACTGGTATTTCTATTAAAAAGTTAAAAATATACTGTGTTTTGCATTTCACATAATCCAAAAATCAAGATGGCGGACACTGTTCATAGAACCATCCCTTTAACACTCTGACCATTCATAGTCCTTTTTACAAGATAGGATTATCATTAACAAACTGCATTTCATAAAACGCAAATTTCCTTTTCGTTTTTGTTCGTAAACAGGCACACCCCCTCGACTGGACGGTCGGACAATTGACTGGTCTCGTACCACCCCGATACCTGGAGACGACCCCCCCTCCCCCTTCTCCTTCCTTAACGAGCAGGTGTGGATACAGGTGAGAGAACTTGGAGTGATGATGTTCTGATAATTTTCATAAAGACATGTTAAATATATGAGGAACAATTGCTTTCTCCTGAATCATGAGAGAGTTGTTGATTACAGAGTTACTTCCCTTTGATCATATTTCCCAGAAACCTTTCAGCTTGGTATGGTTAGATTTTGCAAGTTTCTCATATCTTCAGTTATGATTTTAATTTCATAATTGTAAAGAACATTTAATAAGAATGTGGTAATTTTTAAATCACATTTTATTTATTATAATGATATTGAGTATACCTATATCTTATACTTATAAAGTTACATACTTTTACTTATATATATTTATTGTGTGTGCTAGTTATGTGCTGGTGTATCCCATGAATTTGATTTAGATCAGATTAAGATCTTCTGAAAAATTTACAACACGGAAATGACTAAAAATGTTATTCTTATGTCGAAAAATTAAATCTTCAAAATTTCTAGAAGGTTTTTATCAATTGATGAAATTATAGAAAATTTGATGTGTTGTCACTACATTTTTAGTGTAGTACAGATGTAGGCTACATGTGAACAATTTCAAAATCTGTAAAAAGAATGGCCTCAAATAGATAGGTCTTTTTCTATTCCGATTCATTTTATTTTGCTCTACTTGAACCTCTGCAATTGCTCTTTTCATTCAAAGAATAAAATAAGGCCCATTTGTTACTTTATGTCTCAGCTTCCCCCACAAGGCATAACTTGTGCCAGTCCCTAATTTGAGCCTTGCTGCATTTCGTCAACTTTTCTGTGCCTGAGATTTCTGATTGCACTATCAAGTCCAGGTGTAGAAAAACTGACGAAATTCAGAAGATGTCACTAACAGTTCCCTAGTTTGAAGTTGAAGAACAAACTTCTGGTCCCAAATATTTAACTTGTATTTGTTCTTTGTAGGCTGAAGATCAGATGGACTGTCATCTTACTCTCACAACTGAAGCCGTGGAAACCGTTGTCATGGAAACCATGCATTTAAATAAACATGTACAGGAAGAGATCACAGGGCCAAGGTAGGTGAAACTTTATTAATTTTCAGTTTTATATAAATTTTGCATGTTGACAGAAAACTAGGGCTAATGCCCCCATTTCACTACAAGCCGAATTTTTACGAATAGCCACGAATAGGTGATTGTATAAATTCGTAAACATTCGGCAAGATTTGTGAACAGCAATTTCACTTGTACTTGTAGATTTTCTGATGAAACCCTATGAAACAGATATGAATTATTTACGAATTGTTCACGAATTATGTTCGAATTGTGTGTAATAATTAAGAAACAGTTGTGAATACACTACGAATTTTCGTCCTTAATTCGGGACATTTGTAAATGATTCGTAGATGATTTGAAATAATTCGGGATGAGACCATAAAAATTATCAACCACAAATTTCCAAGAACTGTTTACGAACGTGTTACGAACTACACATATTAGTTACAGATAGTTTACGAAGCAACTACGAATTAAAAATAGGGGCATAAGTCGTGGTCGGTGACACCAACAGATGTCAGACTTCGTGGTTGAGTGGATGCACTTGCTAGATTAACAACAAGTGTTGTGCTATTTTACTTTTATTGTACATTATAAGTTGTATGCTTCTCTCAAGGGTACTGTCTTGGTAAGGAGCTGTTTGTTCCAATGGTAGGGTACAGGGTGAAGGTCATGGGGTACATAAAGAAAAATGCATTGACCCTCAGCCAATTAAAAAATATTGTTTTACTGTAATTATATAAAACATAGTGTTTTTTAATGATCAGTTTTGTTTTTGATTATGTTAAAAGAAATAATTTACATGCTACAGTTTTGCATAGTTGAAAAAAACCCAATCCTTTTAATCATACTATTGAACCTTGTTTGTTGAATGGATAATGATGTTGGCTAACAATTCAAAGATTTTCTATTTGTATCCATCAATCTCATTCAATGCCGTTAACGTTGTCTATGATTGAGTTTAGAAAATCATCAAGTATGAGGAATTCTTTGAATCACGGTCAGGGGTTGAAAAATACCATTGCCAGACGCCTGGGCCAAGTAAACTTTGGCAGTTGGGCAAGTAAATCAACAACATTGACATGTCCGTGGACAAGTGAAATTTTAAAGAGCCATATATAATTGTTTTCAGCTAGAATTAACTACAAATTCATTTGAGATGTTGCTATTTATTTCATAACACGAAAACAAGACACTTTCCGTGTCGTTTATATTGAAAACAAACTGGAGTGACCTCCCTTATTAGATAGCTCAGGCGAGAACCCCCGAAAGATAATCTATTCAATACTGTTGAGTACTGGATGTTCATTGGATGAAAAATATAGGTCAACTACTTCGGCAGATAGCGTGACTATACAAAGTAATTTCATTGGTTAATTTTCCGGTTATTATCATCGGGTATCTTCGCAATCCCATTGAGAAATAAACATTCGCTGATCTGTCAAGTTACACAGAAACGGAAGAAAGATGTTTTATATTGCTTTCTAAAATAGTTATAACATAGTTATTAGACAAATCTTTATGTAAAATTAATATTAATAAATATGTTACAATCAGTAAATGTATGCCGACGTCATTTGATATTTTAACAATTTGAAAGTTTGAAAGTTTTTTAAATACGATGCAAATTACGAATAAATCAACTTTTTACATTCACATTCAAATACTATATGATATCTGATTCATATTTTATGCAATATTATTTTTTATTTCCGATATTGTATTTGTCATGTATACGCAGTATATCATTTTGAGCTATACTTGATTTACTATAATATTCTAATAACATTCTGCTTATGATTTAGTTTTCATTTTCATAAATATTACCCATGCAAGAACAGTCAATATATTTTCATGTCTTGTTATAAAATAAACATACATTATTCTTAAGTTACTTATATAATAATTTATAAGTTTGCAACTCGATGTTTAGATAGACCTTTATAATTTATTTTTTCTCTGTTCAGGTGTGTTGCCAAACATGCATGCTTATGATAAATTATTATACAAGCCAGTAATGTTTTCAATATTTACAAAATGAAAAACAAACACACAATTTGGTTTATTTTCATAATTAATTGTGATTGACAAATAAGATGATCTTGAATATTTCTAACTCTAGATGAAAGCAACCTCTTGGGTGCTTGAAAAGATCAAAAGAAATTTAATAAAGGTGCACTATGATAAGACGACATGAAAATGATCTGGTGACAAATTATAATCAAAGTTAATCTTGCTGAATCAATTGATAACAAACTTTTAATAAACACAACAATATGTAGCCAGTAAATCACAAATTCATGCCTTAAAATTGACTTTATTATTTCAATTTGTCATTACATTTAATAACATTTCACAATTTAAAGAATATAGAAATATGCCCTTGACCTAGTAATTTTACCATAATTCTTTAATCATGTTATGTCATCTAAATTTTGACAAGTAAAACTTCATTCGGGCAAGTGAAAGTGCTATTCAGACATGTCCATTGACAAGTAAACTTAAAAAAAAATGTTCAACTCCTGACATTGGGTAGTAAAGTAGATATCTTACAATGAATTCTGGCATTGGAATTAAGACAATAGAGTCAGACCTCATTTAACCAGACCATCCACACTGTAGTATTTCAAATCTTCTCTTTGTATTAACAAATGATGATTCTACCATGACATTTAAAAATCCTTGTTTTTGATTGGTTCATTTTATGGTTGAACGGAGGTTCGAACACGATTTCTGTGAACGGCGATTTACCGCGTTTGGATAGATAGTGATGTAAGATTCTAAGCCAAGCTATGTCATTGAAATGAACATGCGTAAATCAGTTATCTTCACTTTACGGTTTCCATCATGTGTTCCTTCTACGCAATATAATCTGTGTACCTGTTTTGGAAAGTTATTCTAAGTTGGACCGATGTTTTAAACAGTGAAACCACTGTAGTCGATGAAGACCGCGATAAGCCGTGAACGAACCGGTTTCGGTTCGGTTACAATGACGTCATAAGCTCTATCAGTTATGACGTCACAGGAATGGTCCCGTCTATTTGACAAGTGGTGGAGGAAAGCTTTCAAGGCGGAGATTTACAAATCTGTATCTTCTATTTGATTAAAAGCTATGTTTTCACTTAATTATCATATTTTAATAAGAATGAATTGTTAATCTTACTAGTTAGTAAATTTTTACCGTATCGAAAAGAACGGAAATGTGATGCGTCATACCTGAAGAAAAATGGGTTTAACCGATTACAGCATCACTCAGTTCACTTCCGCAGTGTCAAAGAAACACGTTTAAAATACGCTGATAACTCGTCATGGTAGAATGGAGATAAACCTACTGTGTTTTTAACTTTTTGTGAGTCTAACGTAGATTCGATACCTTTTTTATTACTCGAAGCCTTACGCTGACGCGTTCAGCTCCGAATGATAAAAAGCGGTATCGAATCTACGTTAGACCCACAAAAAGTTAAAAACACAGTAGGTTTATCTCCTAATTCGCTTAACCACACACCTCAGCTGTAACCAAATCGTATGGAGAAACAGGGTTTGACTGTATGATGTCTATCAGTGGCTTATCTCGGGGGCGGGGTGTGAGTCGGTGGGTTCCGGGAATTCGAAATCCTCCGCATGCTTTTGAACATTTTGTATGTTAATTTGATGAACTCTAAGGATAACCCTCCATCTGAAAATTTCGGGACCTGCCTTTGCCGACTAAAACAATTTAACTCTTGGCAGATGCAGAAGGGGTGAGGTGAGGTGAGAGTTCCAATCATGCTTCAAAGACAGGGTGCAAAACGAATGCACCCTGTATTGTTACCTTATCGTAAGGAGAGTTGAATCTGGCAGAACCTTTCTTGAAGTAATTTTCGATGACAAATAATCTGTTTGTAGAATTTTAAAAAATTTGTTTCTTCTTTGTTCCAGTACGCAGGTGTAGTGATATTAGGCATTATACAAATGCATGATAAAAGATTACAAAAATAAAATAGGTTTCACTATTTACATGAACAAAGGTTTTTAATTTAATTAGTTTTCCAATAAAAAATATGGTTTTGAAATGAGCTTGATCTTGTGTTATTGTTTTCGTATCATTTCACCTTTTTAGTTGTAATTATTTTGATTATTTCAAAATGAGTTGCTAATTAATGAGAGAATTAGTCTTTTTCGAATTATTACAATACAGAAAAGTTTATGTTTTTTCATGTTATAATATATTGAAATATATATGGTCATATTTCGTTTTTTCTCTAACAACTCCTGAATCCTTGAGAAATGCCATAAGTAAAACATGTTTGCTAGGTATTCCTTTCTTAACTTACTTTATGAATAATAACTTATTACTTAGTATTAGAGTAAAAAAAAACATTTTGGATATTAACGTCCCAATCTTCGACCCTTCTGAGTACAATTCAGTATTTTCACAGATATAACTGCGTCTAGCACAATGGATTTGAAATCTCTAAGTGAAACCTTAAATAACTTCAAACATTTCCAACTTCAGAGAATATGACAAAGGAACTAAAAAACATCATACATCAACATTTCTAAAAATTCTCCCCAATTACTGAATTGAGTAACAGCTTCCTTCGTATACGTAAATGTCTTATCGAGATGTCACTACAAATAGATCTTGTTTCAAACTGCCCGTGTACAAGGGTATTACAGCACTTGTTAAATGACATTGGGAATATGCAGTGACATTCAGGATTCCACACCGAGTGTTTTATCTTGTCACTGACAAATTACGCCAGGTGCGGGAATAATTCGCGCCAGTGTCGGACGACTTCATTACAGCCAATCAGGTTGAGTGCACTCTGTAGGCTTTTGATACCGATCTAATGATCGTGGTTTTTTTCTCTCCCGACTGTTTGTTTTGATTATGAGATAGAACAAGGAAACAACAAGCTTACCTTAGTTGTTGTAATCAATTTTATGTTGTTCGTCTACCGTTTGTTGTTGTAACATCAATAAAAGGAGTGGAATTGGTACAAAAATATGGACTCGAGTACCCACCTATAAGTATACATGATATCTTATACAGAGTTTCAGAAGATTTGAATATAAATTGACATTGGCCTCAACATAAAAAATAAACAGTTTATATGAAGAAACATTAAACCATTGTTTATCCAGCAGTTAAGTAATGCATTAAGTAATACTGCATTATTATATGACAAGCAATGAAATACTGGGATTTATCAGTGAAATATTTTTTATCAAGCTACAGTGAAGATATATTATTTTTTCACTGTGACCAGTGACTGATATAATATAACAACCGAAAAGTTAAAGTTCAAGATTTGGACGTCATAAAACAATGATATGACATAACTAAATATTGTTACTGTGGTGACAGGCTCTTTTTTGGGCCGCTCAACAGGAAAACAACCTTGTTCTGATTTTATCACATGGACAACATCATATGATAAATAGAATATTTGTCAATTCTTGACAAATACCATAACATGGTATTAGTAAAGAAAAACAGAAATCCTCTATTTATTAGATACCAAGTTTCTTCCTTTCCCAAGAGACGTTACCTCTGTTCCAATTCGACCATTTTCTCGTGCAAGCCAAAGAAAATTCTGATTGGTTAATTACCATCAAATAAAGTTGTGCAATCAAACATTTCATCTGTTCACATAACCGTTTGAAAGGTTTTTATTCCTCAACATGTTGACACCCTCAATGTAAGACAAGTTTTCAATAGAAATAAAGAGGGTATTTTGTGTTGCAAACTATCATTGATTGACCCAGACTCTACAGAGGTAATGTGGGAAGAAATGACTTGTGTAACTCTGTGGGGACGTGTTTCCAACCGTATACATATATCCAGCCCAGGCTTTTCGGCACAGCCTTAAAGGGGCCATGCATTCTGTCGGCAAAATCTGCCATCTTGGATTTTGAGTATTACGTGAAATGAAAACATGCATTATTGTACCTTATTTTACAACTTTTTAATAAAAAAAGTTATACACTGATAGAAAGTTCACATAGTAACACATAACGTGTCATAAAACTTATAAACAATTTGCTAAGACGTTTTGCACACTCACAACGGAGATGAATGGCTTCAGTTCTCATTATTTTTATTTGCGCTTGTCTTTATTAGGTTATGATATATAGATCCATCAATAAAATATTATATTTTAATTTGACTGTGTTTTAATCATGTATTAGTAGCATATTTGTGTAAACACGAATCTCCCCTAGAATTATGTTTCCACAAAAAATACCCTGACAGAACCTCCTTTTAACGGTGCATCCATTGTGTTTCATAAAATTTTATTTGGCTTTAATACATGCCAACATACGATATGTGCTGATTTCAGTTTTAATAATTTCACTCAACTTGCATGTTCATCTCCAATCGCCAAATATATAAAAATTACTAGTTTCCAATTAAAATCGAGAAACATCATTATACTTGTGCAGAAACCGAAACTACACGTTCCATTTACATGCACAGTATTTATAAGACCTTTTATACATTTTCAAGTTTAAGTTTTCTTTTAGTCTGTTGTAAATAAGTTTAAAAAATTACATTTGACTAATTGACGCGCGCCACACGCGGTGTAATGTCCGGTTTTCGATCAGAAATCGATACCAATGAAGAAATCGATACTTCATATCGTCGGTATACTGAGTCGACTAAGATCAAAATGAAAATTTTCGGCAAAAGTCAGTACTCGATAACATAACACAATTTATAACGTTTAGCATATTGCCCCAACCAACACAATGGATGCGTACCTTTAAGTGTTCAAGGGGGCGGGATAGCGCAGTGGTTAGCGCGTTTGGCTTCGGATCAAGAGGTCTGGGGTTCGAATCCCGCCAGGGGCAAAGCAACTTTGTCTGTAGTAGAGAACTGTTCTACACGCAGTAAGGTTTCGGTGCAATGCTACACTGATTTCAGTGCAGTACCACCCATGGTTCGCTAGTTCCAGCCGATGCTCGCAGGTTTCACCGCAATACATAGCCACATGGCGTTGCAAGCTTTCTCCCTGCCATAATACTAGCAGCCACGATATAAGTGAAATACTCTTGAAAGCACCGTTAAACCCCACCTCACCTCACCTTAAGTGTTCAAAGGAAATGCTGTGGAAATGCAGTTTACCTCTCATAGACGTAACTTTTATTAGGATGAAGACGGTAGCTGCCAGTATTTGGTAAGAAAATCTAGTGTGTTGTATCTATAGTCGAGGAACTATCTCAAATCTCCGGCTATCAATCAGTGACTTTCAGCATTTCTACGTCTCAGTATTTCTTGTGTTTTCACTCTACTTTGGTTGCGTGTATCACTCAAGAAGCTTGTATATACCTGGGCCAAATGTTCAGGGAAAAAATCTAGATATTGGCTGGGGGGTATGAGTCTCTATCCGGTTTTAGTTGTTGCCAAAATAAGATTTTTTGTGGACGAGGGAATAAATTTTACATTCAATCAATGAGATTCATGTTAGAGAATTTTTGAATGTTTTTGGCTTATTTTTCTATCTTACTTTTTCAACTTTACATATTTTTTAATGATTATAATTTGCATTTGTATGCAACAATTTCAAACTATGACATTGACAATATTTCATCATTGTTGTTAATATTGTTTTAGGTAAATTTATTTAGTCCGTATTTCATCTTGGATGATGTAATGTTCCGTTTATTTTTCAAGACGGTTTCATCAATTGCCATGTTGTTAAATAATAGATCTTGCCATCAGGCATTTTTTAACTGCCGGGTTTTGATTTGATCTCGTTCAACTTTTTCACACATTGATATTTACTTTGAATCGATCTATCTTGTGCCATGTTATTCACACAATGGCTCACTTAAAAAATGTTTCGCATGCAAGCATATAATAAGTTCTTAGATTCTTTAGCGTTCTTAGGCAACAATTGTGTTCTTGTGCATTAGACAAAGTAAACAGAACACTGTATAACCAATTATACAATTATACTGATTTTTTACAGTAGCAAATCAGATTCAAGTATAACACAAGTTATGATATACTTTTTTTTATACAAACCATACGACATTGAAATTACAATAATGTTCCTATCACCTTATTCTCACATTATTTACAAGTTTAATTTTATTTTTATAAATATTTTATTATTTCAATATTATTTCATTATCATTATCTGTAACAAATTTTATATGCACATTTTGTACTATTAGAATGAAATGTAAAGCTAACATTTTTACAGAAATATACACATTTCATAACATGGCATGTTAATCTTCCGGAAAAAGGTGAAAGTTTTTTCAGTCATGTTGAATCTGATTTGTATGCAGGATGCGCGGTGACATGATATTTCTGATCTATCTTCCTATCCTGCTGAGAAACCAAGCATGATAAGATTTCTGCACTCGTATATTTCTTTAGATAGCTCTGTAAGATGTTACAGGGTTGCAAGACTTCCTGTTGATGGATGCTGGGAAATCCAAATCCCAATCACGTGTTTTGGGGGAAAAAACGGAATCGTTGGCGTCCGTCTGTTGAAATCTGTAAGAATGATTTTCAGTAACAGGAATCCTGTGGAGAAGAGAAATATATCGTATGTTTAAACATATTTGTATACATGTATATAATCATAAGTATAATAGACATACGTGTGGCGAAAATGAAAACGTATCCTCTATTTGTAAATCAGGATTATTTCTAGTATTATAGGCAGGATGTATGGCCCCTCTGTTATTCTTTGGTTTACGTTACAGTGTTCTATGGGCCTGTGGCCTGAAACTTGGAATATATTCTTCTTCTAGAAGTTTCCGTATGCATAAATATATTGTTGAAAAAATAAAAAACAGTAGTTTTTGTAGATATAATTTTGATGATGATTGGATGCTAAATTTGCGTTTCTACATATTCACTTTTCAACAGTGAAGTATAAGTATATAATTTTAAGTATTTACTATTGATATATTGTGTCTTTTGATAAATCCTTTGGATTATGGAGAGTACCATTTGATTATTTTGTGAACATTAAAATGAAAGTAAAATGGCACATAAAATGACACTCAAGTATGACGGTAAAGATATTTAGCATAGGCTCTTTTTGTGAAAATGAAAATGTATTTTATATATAGTAATGTTGAAAATAAAAGATTAACAGTAACGATGTTATGTCATTGATACATTTTGTTGCTATACATTCAAAATAAAAATTCATCGTATAATAAGTATTGATATATTATGCTGTTGTTAAAAAATGTTGCTTACTTTTATTGCTGTATTGAATCAGTATTTTATTATACCCCCGACCAATGGTTGGGGTTATCTTGTAATACCAATGATTCTTCTGTCCGTCCGTCCTTCCGTATGTTCTTCTGTCCATCCAAATTATTTTTTGTCCGATCGATTACAAAAATATACATCTCATCCTTTTCAAATTCGGCAGATGTCTTCTTCACCACTAGCAGAGGCGCAGTGCGAACTGTAAACTGAATTGGTGATTTTTTTAATTTTTGGTGAATTTTTTCTTTTTAAAATTTTTAACAAATATTCTGAGAAATTTTTGTTCGAGCCATTACAGAAAAATTATTCATCTCATCCTTTTTAAATTCGGCACATTTCTTCTTTACCACTAAGAGAGGTGCAGTGCGAAATTTACACTGAATTGGTGAATTTTTGAATTTTTGGCGATGTTTTTTAATTCACCACTTATCTTTTGTTAGAAATGTAAGCCAAATAAAAGGTAACACAAAAAATTTGAGTCGGTTTCATTTGCCCCATCAGTTCAGTTCCTTCCTTCTTGTCAGGAGACAGTTTAATCATGATAAATCTTGGAAATGTTTATTTCTTCTCATAAAACACATCGTTATAATCTTTTAAACAAAAATAGCAGATTATTTTAAAAAGTTAACATTTCAGAATGTCCCTTCAACATGTGAACTGTCAGTGTAGAATTGATTTCAACAAATTTGAGCTTTATGTTTATTTCAATGGTTATATCAACTCTTTGAAAAAAATTGAAATAGAATTTAGAATGTATGTAAAGTAAACTTTTCAGATTATCATCTCGACTTCAGAACTGTCAGTGAAGAACTGGTGTGATTTGGTGATCAACTCTTTGAAAAAAATTGAAATAGAATTTAGAATGTATGTAAAGTAAACTTTTCAGATTATCATCTCGACTTCAGAACTGTCAGTGAAGAACTGGTGTGATTTGGTGATTTCAGTCTGTAAAATACTTTTAGAATTTTTTCATCATAAAAAGCTGTATTTGTGCATACAGGTAATGTTTTTTATCAAAATATTGAATGATTTTTAATCATTTAAAAGTAAGAGTTAGGACAAGGGCGTATATCATCCAAACAGAGATAACAAACACAAGTGCAGGGAGACTATGAAGATTTCAATTGTCATATCAAATAAATAAAGAAGTTGATCATCCATAGATATTTGTGTCTTCTCTATAATATCATCTTCTAGAGTGCCTTTCAAACAGTTCATAGAAACTTCAGAGTTGTCAGTTCAGAATAAGACCAATCAAAGTTTGGAAATATCGTTTCATGTATCTCTATATATGTAGCAGCAGTTTTTTTGTTGGAAGACAAATCTATTTTGACTTTATCAATATGCACTGCCTTAAGACTTGTCAACTTCAGACTTGTCAACTTCAGACTTGTCAAACTTCAGACTTGTCAACTTCACACTTTTCAACTTCAGACTTGTTAAACTACAGACTTGTCAACTTCAGACTTTTCAACTTCAGACTTGTCAACCTAACACTTGTCAACCTCAGACTTGTCAACTTCAGACTTGTCAACCTCAGACTTGTAAAACTTCAGACTTGTCAACCTCAGACTTGTTAAACTTCAGACTTGTCAACCTCAGACTTGTAAAACTTCCGACTTGTCAACCTCAGACTTGTTAAACTTCAAACTTGTCAAACTTCCGACTTGTCAACTTCAAACTTGTCAAAATTCAGACTTTTCAACTTCAGACTTGTAAATCTTCAGACTTGTCAACTTCAGACTTGTCAACCTCAGACTTGTAAAACTTCAGACTTGTCAACCTCAGACTTGTCAACTTCAGACTTGTCAACTTTAGACCTGTCAAACTTCAGACTTGTCAACTTCAGACTTGTTGTTCAGACAAATTCAATCATTTGATAGGTCTACAGGTTGAGGCGTTTATTTGGAAGTCAAAAGCTTTATCTATATATTTCAGAGTTATTTCAGGATGTGAAAAGCTTTATCTGTGTACTGATATAGGAATGTAGGTAATGTATTAATATTCGGAACCAGGGGGTGCTTCCTCGGATTCCGGAGATTCTCCGGCTATCAACAGGTTGTAAAAACTGGACACATTATCAGATGTTTGTCAGGGCATATTTGAAAATTGCTTGTAAATTGGTTTTATGAGTAAAACACATGCTAGGAGCATACTGATCTGTCAGTGTCATAAACATCTGGAGTTAGAAGGGGGGTTAGAAGGGGGAACGGACTGGGAGAAGGGGGTTAGAAGAGGGGTGGGGGTGGGTCGAGGGACTGGGAGAGGGGCAGAAGAGGGGTGTGGGTGGGTTGAGGGACCGGGAGAGGGGGTTAATCATTATAAGCGGACAGGAGGGGTGGGGGGTTTGGATATTCCTGCACAAAAGCTGTGTATGAAATAAGATCCTTTATACAGTCTAGTTTTAATCAAACCAGGAGTGGGGAATTTGTTTAGGGTGTCAGGAAGGTATGTGGCGTAGTATTATTTTGGCTCTTTTATCTGAATTATTGTAAGAGGAACAAGGTACTGCAGTTGATTTCGATCAAAAGGTCCTGGGTTTGAATCTCGCCATGGGCTCAGCAACTGTGTTGCTGTACAGAACTGATCAACGGTTCTACATTTGAAATGAAATTCTTCTTTTAAATATATTGCTGTCCCACCAGGAATAGTCAACCTGACGCTCGGACACATTGCCAAAACGGCATTGTAACCTTTTTCCCTGCAATCGTACCAACCGTTATGATTTAAATTAAAAACTTTTGGAAGTGTCATTAGAGAAGGGTTTTAATCAGATTATCCCCAGTTTGTTTTTGTCCTTTATGTGAATTGAGAAAAATGCTGTATTTTTACTTATATACAACTTGTAAATAATGAACCATATATTGATAAAATAGTTACAAATAATAAATCGTTACATTATTTAACAATATCTTGTTATGCCGTAGCAATATTTTCAACACTCACAGTGCCTATGAATCACTTTACTGCTTTATTTTTATACCCCTGCTACAACGTAGTACCGGTATAATAAAGTATATAAGTATAATAAAGAAGTTGACTATCCATAAAAGATGTTCTTCTTCCTTAGTTACAGGCAATCACAATTACTGTTTTCTCCTGGAAAATTAGCAAGAAATTGATAAACTCTTTCAAAACTTCCACACAAATGTATTTCAATCAAGATTTCATCTGTTATTTATCTGATGTGTAAGAATGTCAATTATAATTTGTCTTCTATTAGATAAAAAAAACAAATGCTTGAAGAATCAGATTAAATCACATTTTATAAAGTATAATGAATCTAATTTTTCAAATTTTTACATTATACTCAGCAATTTCCTTTGAACGACTACAGAATAAAAATATTAATTGGTCGCTTTCCTTACAAGCTTAGAAATCTTTCTTTGATGTCTCGTGATTTACATATTTATTTCCCTTCCGACCAATATAATACAGATGTGGAAGCAGTTGAGGAATGTGACTTTGGGAAGTGGTACTTCGCCGCTGTCGGGTTCAAATTAAACAATCTAGTTTGCAGACATCTTCAGGAGAAGTGATTGAAAAAACTCTGCGCAGTGTCATGTTTTTCTCCAGGCAGGTAAAACACACACCAGGCAATACTAAGCTCCTCACAGAGAAGGCAAACTTGCCTCTGTCTCATTGTCTTCCATATTGGAATACATAAACACATGTTAAACAACGCCAAAATTCAATGACTTTCTGACACAGCGTTTTGCAATGGATGTTGTCTTTTTCTCACTCTTTATTTTACCTTCGTGAACTAAGCTTTGCACATTTGTTTTGTAAGAGTTTGTCAGTATGCCAAGGGACTGAAGAAATTCTTTAGCTATATATAGCTTCACCAACCTCCCAGTGCTAGCTTGGAGTCATGGAATAAGCGTGTTCGGTGGTTTTGTGCTATATACACCCACCATTGTGTTAAAGTCACGTTTCTTCTAGAAAATTGCAACCTCGATTGTACAAAGATATTGATCAATGGAAATGCTTAAGTTTAATAAACTGTTTGCACTTCATGTCTTTGCTTCTAATATGTACATTATTTAATCAATATATTGCAACGTGAGAATTATTCATCCCATTTTGAAATTATAGTTTCGCAGTGAATTAATGAAAGATGAAAGAAAAATAATTTATGATATTCATGTTATGTAAATTGTGTGTTTATCATTGTAGTATTATTTTGTTTTTTTATTTAAAATTTATAAAAATAAAGATTCTTAAAGAAAAAAATCATTAAAAGAAACTATTAAAATGGAACTTTTTAATTTTTGTAGTAAAATGTCATCCATGAAGTGTAATATTGCAGTAGAAAATAAGCAAATTAAGTCATAAAGTATAATTAAATAGAAATAGACTATCATGTCTAATATTTTTCAAAATGGCCGCTCATTTCATCTGCTGAGACAAACAATATGTTACCTGAATCAATAGGCAACATGTTACCTCCACCTCTGTGTAAGTTGTATTGAAAGGCATATTGGGCAGAAAAATATAATATTTGTCTCCAAATCAGATTTCTAACACTCTTTTAGTCGATTATGCATTTTCTTACTATATATAGAACAGGCAAGACATGAAACGTATAGTGCTAAAATGATCTATTATTTTTAAAAAGTAAGAGAGTACCAATTGTTTTAATACTCAGTTGGTAGAGTCTAGAAGACCGGGGTTCGATTCCCGGTCGTGTCATACCAAAAGACATTAAAAGTTGGGAGTTGTTGCTTCCTTGCTTGACACACGATCAGCATTATAAGGATAGAACAACGCTTTAACTTGCGCTGCACTGTGGCTGGCGTGTGCACAAACTGAATTTCCAATGCACATTGTATTTCGGACAATAAAGTGTTATTATTATTATTACCAGTTTTAAAAGTGTTTTTAGTTTCATATCTATGTTATATTCATTTTCTTAAAATATCAAATAAATTCAAAATATGTGCAAAGGGGATCTATAGCAAATCTTACAAAGGATGATGATCTTGACTTGAATTATGTTTTCATTAACTATTTATGATGCTTTTAGTGTGAAAAATTCAAAGAGACATTATGAGGGGGGTGAAAAGTCCCTTCTTTAAATTTCAGAAGTACCTGTAAATAAATCTTACACAAAGATGTGAGGTGAGATGTGGTTTAACGCCTCTTTCAAGAGTATTTCACTTATATTGCGGCTGATAGTATTATGGCAGGGAGAAAGCCTTCAACGCCATGTGGCTATGCTTTGCGGGGAAACCTGCGAGCATCGGCTGGAACTAGCGAACCAGGGGTGATACTGCACTGAAATTCAGTGTAGCATTGCACCCAAACCTTAGAACAGTTCTCTACTGCAGACAAATTTGCTGTGCCCCTGGCGTGATTAGAACCCCGGACCTCTTGATCCGAAGCCGAACGCGCTAACTTATTGCACTATCCCGCCCCCCTTACACAAAGAACAAATACATCTTGTTTCATTATAAGACATAAGAGCATTTAGAAGTGGAATACATAAGTAAGCTAGATGTCCTTGTTACACCCCACATTCCACCTTGTTACACCCCACATTCCACCTTTATACACTCCACATTCCACCTTGTTACACCCCACATTCCACCTTGTTACACCCCACATTCCACCTTGTTACACCCCACATTCCACCTTGTTACACTCCACATTCCACCTTGTTACACTCCACATTCCACCTTGTTACACCCCACATTCCACCTTGTTACACCCCACATTCCACCTTGTTACACCCCACATTCCACCTGATGAGCATGTACATCGAAATATCATGTATGTTCACAATAAAGAAAGTGTTATCAAGAAAACTTATTTTTAATATAAGAAGTATTATTAATTTGCATTGTATAAATCTTGGCAAATATTATTTTTCCGAGAAAACACCTTATACATGGTTGAATCAATATTATTTTCCGCATCTTTGTATATTCTGTTTTACCTTCAGATCTGTTGGTTACTGTTTGAAAACATTATCGTAACTGACCATTTTTGGATAAAAAACATTTCATGTTGAGTTGACAAAGGCGCCTGCCGTCGCTTTTCAACGTGGTGTTCGGTGTTAAGTTCAAATCCACTTGTGACCTAGTTTGAAAGTCAACTTTGTGTGTCGGCCTTTTCAGTATTGTCTCTTATATATTATAAGCAACCCTATGCACGTAATAGAACCAACAATTTCATTTGTAAATGAACAGATGGTGGCTACACAAATACATGCAGACATCTATTTGTGGGTATGCCAACGTGAAATATATCTGAAAAATCTTTGACTGTGTGTCCCAGTCTACCCAATGAAATGGGTAACTGGTAAGAACTATCAAGTGATGTAAGTTCATGCTTATATGATCCTCGGGGAGTTTAATTTCATAAAAGTTGTGTGATGTAAGTTTGTTTGTTTGTTTGTTTGTTTGTTTGTTTGTTTGTTTGTATGTATGTATGTATGTATGTATGTATTACGTATGTATGTATGTATTTCTGTCTGTATGTGTGTATGTATGTATGTATGTATGTATTACGTATGTATGTATGTATTTCTGTCTGTATGTGTGTATGTATGTATGTATGTATGTATGTATGTATGTATTTCTGTCTGTATGTATGTATGTATGTATGTATGTATGTATGACTGTATGTATGTATGTATGTATGTATGTATGTATGTATGTATTACGTATGTATGTATGTATGTATGTATGTATGTATGTATTACGTATGTATGTATGTATGTATGTATTACGTATGTATGTATGTATGTATGTATGTATGTATGTATGTATGTATGTATTACGTATGTATGTATGTATGTATGTATGTATGTATGTATGTATTACGTATGTATGTATGTATGTATGTATGTATGTATGTATGTATGTATGTATGTATGTATGTATGTATGTATTACGTATGTATGTATGTATGTATGTATGTATGTATGTATGTATTACGTATGTATGTATGTATGTATGTATGTATGTATGTATTACGTATGTATGTATGTATGTATGTATGTATGTATGTATTACGTATGTATGTATGTATGTATGTATGTATTATGTATTACGTATGTATGTATGTATGTATGTATGTATGTATGTATGTATGTATTACGTATGTATGTATGTATGTATGTATGTATGTATGTATTACGTATGTATGTATGTATGTATGTATGTATTATGTATTACGTATGTATGTATGTATGTATGTATGTATGTATGTATGTATGTATGTATGTATGTATGTATTACGTATGTATGTATGTATGTATGTATGTATGTATGTATTACGTATGTATGTATGTATTATGTATGTATGTATGTATGTATGTATGTATTAGGTATGTATGTATGTATGTATGTACCGGTATGCATGTATGTATGTATGTATGTATGTATGTATCTATCTATTATGTATGTATGTATGTATGCATACATACATGCATGTTTGTATGTTTGTGTTGTAAAATTTGTAATTTGTAAAAAAATTTAACATGTTGATGTTTAGATGAATCATGATGAAATATCAAATAAATACATATTATGAAAATACAAAAATATTTCCAAAATAAATAAAAGAAACTCAAAGTAGGTGTAAGAAATTTTAATAGCATAATCACAGGCCAAAATTCAGTATGTAAGTTCATACCAAAGTCAATAGGGCGATTCAACTCATGGATTTGTTTTCAAACTTAAGTACTTGAAAGCTCCTTTTGAATAACTGAAAATCATTGGATGGTGAATCTATAATTGAAAATATAGGGGATGAACACTTAATAAACATTTCATATTAATTCTCAACCATGCAACATAAAATGATCAATATCTATATGAAATATGAAATACATATTTTTGAGGATCAGGTATATTTTAATAAAAATCATGATATGACATGAGATAGTATGACTGTCATTCAAGAAGTGAATTATAATCCAAATTATTTACATGTAATTTTATCAAAACATTTTTAACTTCTTCAAAGAATAATCTTCTTTTCTTAACAAGGCAACATATAGTAAAGGTATAAATAATCCCCAAAAAATTTGTTTCAAAATAAATGATAGCAATGTTTTCTTAATCATTTTATCGACTCAAATAAATGTCAATCTCATAATGATAAGTGATGACGCAGTGAAAATACTATTTTTGATAAATAAAGTTTTACTTTCTTTTCTATTCTAAAAAAAATGCAGTTCTAATAATGAAACACTATAAAAGATATATGATCAACAAATATAACATAAATACTGTTTCAGAACATATTTGAATAAACATACAGTCAAGCCGCGATAGTCCGGCCACCAATAATCCAAATCTCGCAGTGTCCGAACACTAGCAAGCTGTAACCAAACTAATCTCTGTATAAACTCATTAAATGTTGATTCATTAATCCGTTGATTCCGTTTCCGAATCCGAACGGCAATTAGCTGTAACGGATTAGTTAATTACAACTATTACTGTTTCATTAATCCGTTGGTATATCAAAATCGTTCGGGTAATCCCCTTGACAAGCAATCATCACCCCTGATTGGATCGGTAAACTTCAATGACAGTTCATTGACACGGGAGTTGAGCGTGTCAGTAGTTTGTGATTTTAATAAATTGTAATGTCTTACATTGTTTGTCAGTAGTTTGTAATTGTTATGAGTTGAAATTTCTCATTTTGTGTGATAGTTTTAAATATCCAGCGTGTCAAACTCATTTGATATTCGAAATACGTTTTCGTCTGTCGTGAGATTCAAAGGTAATCAACTCCATCTTGCTTGGTTCATCTCAGTAGTTCGAACATTTCACTATCCGAACGTTTTTGATGAATAGGGGAAGCGTTCTGATTATCGAGGCCTGACTGTATATATTATTACCCAAACAAGTGTGTCATTCGATTTTTGTGTAAATTTTCTTATAACTTGATTGCAAGCAAGAGCTATGCATATATTTTCAGTTTCGGAAAGTCATTGGATAAACTTGCAAATATAGTACCGGTAATTTCTTTCTCGTTATTCACGCAAATTCTGGCATTACGAACATGGTAATCGTCACGACCTCACCAGTTACGCCACGCTCAATAATCACATGACCTCACAAGAAATTACCGGAACTTATCATTATTATTGAATCGTTTCTGCATCAGCTAGTTGGCTTGGGTACTTATCCTCTTTTCCCTCTCTCTCAAAAGGTCCACGAATTAAGCGAAATTATGCTAAACAATGGTTGCCAGCCAAAAGTGATATATGCACATATGCATATCTGAAATATGACACAACCTATGTTTACCATATAGATAAATATCTGTATATACATTTCTGAAAGATATTGCTTATATTCTTTGAAATCTTGAAACAGTCATACAAACCAAAATATCAATTATTTTTTAATATTCCACACAGTGAAATGAATATGCTGGGGAAATAAGAAACACGAACTAGAATTTATCTCAAGAAAATGTACAGAGATGTCTTTTCAATTGTGATATACAAACATGATATACAAAGATGAAATTCTAATATATATTTCATTTTTACGATAGACCTGCTATACAAAACAAAGTCCTAGTCATTTTTCAATTTGAATAATTACAAATTTGATATTAAATTTAAAAACTATACTTTTTCTTTTCAATATAGCTTTCATAGATAACATTCACACAATCATTATATATATTTCTTTTAAAAAACATCACTTTACAATTCATAAAACTTTGTAAACAGATAAATGTTATTTTTCAAAATTATAATCAATTTCAAATGTTAATTTTAAAAACTAAATGAATATTAATCAAAGAAAAATGTTTGAAAATGGATGAACAAGTTTGCCTGCATTACAGGCGACAAATAGCTTACGCTCATTACAAACAATACAACTTCCAAGTGTAAAAATATGTTCATAGAAGGTCTTCAAAATCGTAACATTCACACATAGTATATTTTAATTTACATACATATACATCTCATTATCAACTGGCACATTTCTAAAAACGAGAATTGGCTCTAATACGAAAGGTCTACATTTGAACTATGATTTACGTAAGGATAATGATTATAACGATTTAACGATCAAATCACATTTTAATTTTTAATTTCAAGCAGTTAATTCAATAAAAATTTCAGTGATGGGACTCATAGTCCATAGTACATTTGGCCCTTTGATAGTCCCAAATTCAATAAATTTCTTTTTATTGTGAGTATAATTCTTGACAAATAATTCAAAACCCCAATTACAAATTGTAATATGAAAATCCAAAATTTTTAGTCTTATTATATTTGTTCCACAAAGTGCCAATCAAGTAATGCTATAGACAATGTTTGACCATGATGTACAAAAATCAAATAAAAACGTGAAGTATCCCAAACATATATAGCTGACAAATGCCTCTTGCTCATGAGATCCAAAAGCCAGGATCCAGCCCGGCAAAGGATCCTAGAACGGCAAGATGGTATAAAAATATTGAACTAGGATAAATTCAATATCAAATTCTTCCTAGTGATTCACGAATTCAAGCACTCGGTCAAGTTTGTCGTCAAGTTTGTACAAATCACAAAGCAGCTTATATAAAGTCAAGGACAACGCGATGCTTGAATGTATCTGTAGTTTGGTGTAGGTCTCTCCAAGGAGAAAACTTTGTGGTACCCTCTGGTACCACTGGGTAGTACCCTCTGGTACCACTATAGGTAGTACCCTCTGGTACAGCTAGGTACAATGTTGTGCGTTTGGATTTTTTGTTGTCATGGTAATGACTTTTTTTGTAATGATGGCAGTTGCTTGTTGTCATGGCGATAACATTAACTAGTTGCCATGGTGATGGTGTTACTTGCGGCCATGGCCATGACCTTCTTGCTGACATTGCAATGACAATTGCTGGTTGTCATGGTGATGTCAGATGTTGTTGACTTGGTGATGTCAGAACCATTTCCTTTTGCCATGGTGTTGAAAGTTGCTTGTTGTCAAGACCTGTATGGTTGTCATGGCAATATGCCATTTCTGATTATGAATATTTCTAATAGTAAGACAGTTACTAACCTAAGAATTATCTGTTGCCATATCCCATTAAACGTCTCGCATCAATTAACTTAACTTTTCAGAAAATTAAGGATAAATATAGAATCTATGTAAACGTCCTTACGTTGATAAAGCCCTCAGAATGGGACTTCTGGGAAAAATCTCATAACCAGCATAGCGCCAATACTGTGAAGGGCAACCTATCTTATTCCGTAAACTAAAGATAGAATCTCACAATCTGTCCTTAAAAGAAGAATGTTGAGGCTTTTATCAGAGAAGCAACAAGCAAGGACTATCTCCTGGGATGTTTGATATATCCTTTTGTTTAGTAAAGTATCTGCTAAAGCAAATAATCTCAAACTTTTGTATATTTCTCTCTTTCGGTCCATTCCAGTGCAAGTGACATGGCCATATGCCAGTCATATTAGCAGGAAACACCTGCAAACAGCTGTGCATTCTGGGAAGCGTATGCATTCAGAATTCCATCATTTGGAACATACCAATACATCTTTTGTATCTTTGTTTGTGTCCATATCTTATGGTTGAAAATACATTTCTTAGAGTTTGACATTTATATCTATTGCTGATCTAAAAAAAAGTTAATAAAGACTTTGAATTGAATTCAGATTTTCAGTTAACAAAAACATTTTGTTTATAATTTTCTGAACTATCTGATAAATATCTTCAGTATCAAAGCAAGTTAAGTTTCATTGTTCTGTGATGATTTCTGATAGCAATTTCTCAAAGGCATAACATCAGATGTTATCTTTTGACCATTTTCACTTCTATTTACACTAACAAATGTCTCTTGGAAGTTGAGATCAGAAGGTTGTCCGTTTTTTTTGACAAAAACATTTCAGTCTTCACAGAGGCAACACAGTTCCATCAACATCAAAAACAAACACCTCACCCATCAATATTTCTTCCCTGAAAAAATATTTCCCATTCATAAAAACACCCACATGAAAACAAAGCCCCATGAGCATCAGAGATTCATCTGAGGAACTTGGTTCAGGAAACACCTCTGGCTAAAACAATTTGTCACGGTAAATGCCAAGTTGTATAGTCATTCATCGTTCAGGTTTAGCATTTGTCTGTCAGTCTCTCTGTCTGTCTGTCAGTATCTTTGTCTGTTGTCTAAGATGTATTAATCAGAAACTTTCTAAATTATAAGCTGTCTTAATTCTTCATATAACCTACCTAAAGTCGATGAAATAAATAGATGAATAAATGTGGTCTTAAACCACCCCCCTGCAGTACACTTTAGAAGTTGCAGTTTAGAATAATCCAGAGGGCAAGCTTTTATTTTTTTCCTTACCAACCTTTTCAGTGTAAATACATCATGCACAAAGTCACCAAGCTAAATCATTCTTGAAGTCTGGTCTATGTAGTAATTCACTGAATCCAACATAAGTTCATGAAAAAACAAAACATATTATGGACTGCCTTTAACATGCTTGTTCTTGTTGAATAAGATTTGAGAGCAAGATCTTTAGTGAGAATCAGTCAGTATTCTGTTTAAGATTTGTTTATTTTAGGTTTCCTAATTGAGTGCCGCAGAGAAAGAATTGATAAAATACAAATTTGCTGTATAAACTTCTCCTGATGGTATTCTTCTCATAATATTTTTCAAAATAAACCTTCATCAACAAAACATTACATAGAGTCTCCACTGTGAAACCTGAATATTTTGCAATAGTTTATTCCAAAAATATGAAATATTAATGAAATGTATTTATGAGTTTTCATCATCTTTCAATATTTGTAACAAATCAACAACAAGGTAAACCTTCTGATAAACCATTCTCTATTCCAAAGTGAAGACTCAGAATTGTTATGCATTAAAGGTTTGCAATTATCATGGTTGAAATTTTAGTAGAATTATAAACTAAAACCTTCTGACTGACACCAGTAATTCTGCAGATGAGACTCCTCCAATAGGTACTCCATCATGGTCCTGAATTCATTAACAAATCAACAATCACAAGCCTCCGGAAGGTGTCTGAATATGACACATCATGTGTCGGACTGTCCCACGGAATAAGCAGGTGTTGAGTAGAAACACAGCACACCGGGGATCACGAAAAGAGATCAAATCCCATGCAAAAGGGCCAACATCCCTTAAAAGTCACAATGGTTTGTGGTTGTCTGTTTATCCAAGGAAAAGGTTCACAAGTATAAAGATCCGGAACCAGATCTTCAAACTAAGACCACATGTTAGACCTTCAGAACCATCAAGGTATCCTTAGAGACAGGTTGCCTGATGGTTGATACTCACTGACTAATCATAACCAAAGGTTTGATTCTGATGCAAAAGATGACAGTATCCTTTGGCGAAGACTTCTTAGGATACATTGATCCTGTGTTTGGACTTTCACTAAGTGCCTCACAACCTCAAGTTAGCTCCATAGGCTCTGATATCCTTGGACAAAGATTTCCATACTAGAATGCAGGGAGCCTTTGGTTGAACTTGCACAGGCTACACCATTCAAAGAATAGCAACAACCATCTTCTTTCCAAGCTTTGTCACAAGATGCCCAGAAAGAGGTGGTAGCATATCTTCTCAGAGCTTTGTCAGAGCTTCATGAGACACAGGATTCTTCTGAAGTTCTTGAGGATTCACTCAAAGATCAAAGAACATCTCAAAATTCATTCTTTTTTTTTGAGGAATTTGCTCAAAACAGTTCTCAGATGCCTTAAAATTGCTTCATCACTTCAACACTGCACCTCCATAGGGAGCCCACTATCCGACATCCCCTTCTCATCACGAGCAAGTGTCGAAGAGGGAGTCATACTTCTTTGTTCCAGCTCCTCCTGTTCGTACCTGCAGTGACGGCACTGAATTCGGCGCTCCATCGTTGACGACCGGTCCATGGGATTGTTTGGATCCATTGGAAGGCGGTGATCCAGATTTGGATCCCCAGGAACACGATGATCCATAGCCAGATGGTGATCCATGGACAAATGCTGCTCTGGATAGTGATCTGGTACAGAGTCCATGTTGGAAGAGTTTGGACGCGAAGGCTGACGGTGTCTGGACATTAGATAAGCAATTTGTTCACGATTGTAACGCTGGTAATGATCACAGTAGACAAAACGGGCCAAAAGGTTCAACTTTCGATCAAACAGAATGTACAGCATGGGCTCCAAAGCACCTTGAGACCAGGCAATAAAACTAAATGTCTGATAAACTTTTGGTGAAACGTTAAATCCAACGTCTATAAGAATCAAGAGAAAAAGAGGGTACCAACACACAACAAACATTATTGCAGTCATCACAAATATTTTAGCTCGATGTGTCGACTCGGCCACAAGTTCCCGTATGGAGCTGGCAGTCATCTTGGGTTCATCCATAATAGTAATGGACGTTCTCACTAGCATTGAAACTCTATTGGGCTGGTTTAACTGAATCTCCTTATAAAACTTGCACAGAAAATGGGCAGCACAAATCAAGGCCAGGGAGATGATGAGAATCCACATGACATTTGCTATATATCCTGATGGTGATCCAAGCTTAAAGGAACAGTTGCCGATTTCCTTGTTGAACTCGAAGTATCCTCCAATCAACGTGGGACCAAGGTGGAGAGTAGTGCTTGCAATGTAAACAGTAAGAATTCCAAATATTATACAGCACAGCGTCCCACGAGAAGTTCCGCCGATGTTCGTTTCTCCGAACGTATACGCTTCCGTGCAGATCATGGCAACGAGATTGAAAGCAGATGCTGTGATAATCACAATGTACAAGGAAGCCTCCATCTTACACATGCTAGGTTCCCCAATCAAAAACAAATTTCTTCCGAATGGAATGCAAAACATTGATTTTAGGAAGTTCAGAAAGCAGCAATGGATCAAAAACGCGCTCGTCATCTTTCGTAATGTCCGCCGCACCAAAATGCAGATGACGACAACAAGATTGAGAAGCATCCCGACGACCGCTACGAAGTAAAGGTAGTACGCCTCCTGATGTTGAGTGGTACTGCCTGCCATGTTGGATTCCGTTGTGGTGTTGACGTGCGATGTGCTGAGGGTTGGGACCACATACTCCCCTGTGTTACGTAAATCGTTTGTGTCGGACAACATTCGGACAGTGAGGTTGGTGATAATCATGGTGATAGCCTTCACATCTGCACCTGATCCTGATAATCATCATGAATCACTCACCTGTAACAGAGAAAAAACATTTAATGAAACAGTGAAGTAAAATAACAAATAACTTATTTCAAACACTGACACATTTTTAAGAAAATTATTTTTTTTTTAAAATGTTAGTATATTACAATTGGTTTCATAGGATTATGTGAGAATGCAGGTAACATATTTTAGTCTGAATAATCTTAATTAGTTCCAAGATTGCATTAACATGAAGGGTTAAAACTATTGGTTTGGTTTGATTAGAGCCAGTAAATTTCTTTCAATATGGTTCCATGATAAATTCTGGATTACTGACTTAAATCTGGAATAATTCCAGAAATAAATTCATCAGTGAAAGCTTGTCACTAATTGAATAAGCAGTTTATTCGAATGTAAGGAAGTCATTCGTGAAAAATGTTATGGCATATGTTGAAAATATGAAATATAATTTAATTTTAATAGTCTTAATAAGATAACTGAGGGTATAAGGTCAGAGAGGTGAGAAGGAGTACATATTATTTAATGTGTTAGTTTTCACCTGAGAGATCATGAATAATATAATGCCTGACGAGCTACAGAGCCAACAGCTTTTTATTTTTTCTGATATTTTGCTTATTTTTAAAATAACATTATATGTACATCATATTTCAAAACTTAATTAAATTTTCTTTATTACAATGAAATATGATCAGCATTAAATTCAAGCATTTTTCTGATTTTGTGCTCATTTTATTTTATATGTAATATTACCTGCTAAATCATTTCCTACATAATGAAAGTAAAATTATGTGTAAATTTCATTATTTTGTTCAATAAGAACAAAATTTAACTTAACTTACAAGTCATTGCATGTTCCAAGTTTTTTTATAAAATATTTAGATCTTATTAATGCTTCAAAAACTTTTAATAAAATTACACTACTAAATTAAAAAAAATTTAAAAGGCAATAATCTCATGTCACTTTAAAAATCTCGCCTATGTCCAATGCCCTCACATTCTCAAATATTCTAATACAAGGTTAAAAATAGAGCAAAATCCAATTTATCAAATGTTCTTTTCTGCCTCTAATGCATTCAACTGACAAAGTACAGGGTATACAATATGCAATATATTCTCTGGCGCTACAATGCTGGTTTTAAACATAGACCAGCAACGGCCAATCAAATGACAGACTTAATGTCTCGTCTTGTGGCCGAAGGTCCTGGGAGATTTTATACAGAGCTCTAATCAATAGTTTTGTATCTTATTTTATACAGAGCTATATAATCAATAGTTTCGTATCTTGTAGCTCCATAGAGCCATCTGTGTTAATTCTCTGAGATATTTTAGTCAATAGGCATTGAAATATTGACATTTCGTTTTTTATCAAAATCATTTCCTTGATGGTATGCGATGTCCACCGACAAAGCCAAGTTCTCTGACCTTTTCGCATGGGGCAGATTTCAAGTAAATAATCGGTCTAATGGCAAATTTAAATTTTGAATAGCCAAAGATCATAAAAGAAAAATGGCTTTGTTCACAAAATGGTTATTTAACATGCGATCTTGAAATAAATTTTACGTGTAAGTTTTTACCATTGGTTTTTCAGAAACATGGAATTTTGAAACTAGTTTCACAGATTATACCGGTACCGGTAACCCAGTTGCAATTCTAACAAGAATTTCTAACAAGTTTGAAATTAAAGAAAATTCATTTGCATAGAAATAACCTTTCTTTTCTCTTCATGAATGTCTGGATTTTTCAGAATTTTAAATAATTTTAATCAAAGGACTGATATGCATCATTGATTAATCAGTTTTTAGGCTATTAAGCCTTCACAATATCTTGATTACTCAGATTGAATTGAATTATAATGATTTAACGTATTACTCAAAATTATTGTGTACAAAATATAGAAAATCTCAGTCAATTCTTCTGATATCAAATATATCAACAAGAGTTGGTAAAAGTTATAAATGTATGGGTTTCCAAAAGTATTTTTACTTTTATCAACAAGTGTTGATATATTTGATATCAGAAGATGTGAGGGTGAAATTCCATTCATTATTCAATGAATCATTTACATCTCTGGCACAGCACTGTTGTGACTTCGACATCATCAACTCTAAGACTTCATACCATCTTTTGATGTCATAGCATTGTGATGTCATAGCATTGTGATGTCATGCAGCTGATGATGCAAGCTCATTGTGCAAAATCTACTGTCAAAATGATATATCCTATTAGATAAATATAGAATACAAAACGATGTCCCGTTTGATAACATGTTTATGAAATGAGTGGATGGTTCGGTATTTTAACGAGCGAAAGCAAGTTAAATACCGATGCCATTCACGAGTTTCATAAACATGTTATCAAACGGGACCGAGTTTAGTATTTTATTTATTACTCAATGATGTAAATAGCACTGAATTGCAAGAAAATCGTTTTAAGTGACGTTTACTTGCAAATAGGTGACCCGCTATTGCAGTCGCGCAGCTTACATTGTGACGTCAACCAAAAACGACTGTGACGTCACGCGCCGATTGTGACGTTACGGCAGCACGCGGTGGTATCACACATGTGTGTAACCAACTCATTGTTATCTAATGAGTGATCTCACCACGGTTGAGTAATAATGCTTGATCTCACACAATTTTGGATGATAAACTCCAAATAATATTTGAAATACATGTAGATGGGCGATCTTAATTTGCCCACTTAATTGCCCATTGCCCATTGCCATTTTGCCATCTGCCATTAGCCACATGCCTTTTACATGCATAAATCCACCTACGGTCTAAGATGTACTCATTGGGAAATAATCAAACTGACACTTTGTTTAACGCTGTAAAATATCACAACCTTACCATCAGAGTAAAACCATATTTATTTTCATTTGATGAGGCAAACTGTTTCACAGAAGCATAAGGACCATGAATACAATTGAAAGATTTGATTGAAAATCTCTTCTCCGGAAACCATGATTTATTTGTTATCATTCTCCATAGCAACTGCATCACCGAAGCATACAGACCATGGGGTGATATACAAGGAAGATCTGAAGATTGCAATTTGGACTTGAAATAAAAATCTATTTTCTGGAAAACCATGATTTATGTTGTGTTCAGAGGCAGAAGCATATGTGACATAGATGAAGTTTAATACCCATATGGATGAAAATAACTAAGTTAATATTATTGATATGAGCACATGTGCACATATCACACTTGCATAGCAACCATTGTTTCACCGCGACTTCCCGTATTTTGTCGTCTTAAAACGATTGTTCGTGACGTCACTGCAGCTTGCCGTCACAAGAGAAGTGGGTCATTTCCTGGCTTATTTTAATGCGATTCAAATGGAATAAAATAGGTAATAAAGAAATTATTTCACTCGAAAGTGTGTCATATGGCTTTTACGAAACAATGATTTAATGTTGATAATTCAATGAGGCAACTGCATCACAAAAGCATACAGACCATGGATGATATACATGGAAGATCTGAAGATATGGACTGAAAATCTATTCCCGGAAACCATGATATATTTATTATCATTCCTTGAAGCAGCTCTTTCACAGAAGCATATGGACCATGAAGGATCAAATTATTGGGTGAAAAAACGTTCTTTTATAATAAACGCAAGAGCACAATCTTCGACACCTGCAGTACACTTGTGGGTTGGAGAGTATTTACATAGAAATCACAAAACTCCTTGCACAGAAGAATAAGCTTTCACTCCAAGTGCTTTCTGCATGCAACAAAGTGTATTTTGACTTTCCTCAATTATAAACAGAAATTACTTGGTCTGACTCATTACATGACTGTTGAAAGTATTCCTGTATATGGACCTAGCTTAAAGGGAAAGTTCTATCACCGGTTCCTTGGAAACATCTGCCATCTTGGTTTCTTGGCATTACATGAAATGAAAACATGCTATATTTAACCCAATTTTACAATTTTGTAATAATAAAACCTATACAATGATAGAATATTTACATAGTAACACATAACATATAAAAACTAATAAAGAATATGCTGTAAGGCCGTAGCAAAGTTTTCCCCAACTCTGCGCCGATGAATGTATGGGCTTCAGTTCTCATTGTTTTTATTTTTTAACAAATGTCTGGTTTTCTAATCAAGTTGTGAAATGTAAAGTCATCATAATATTAACTTCATTGATGTCTTTCAATTTAACTGTTTTAATCATGTATTAATAGCATGTATATGTGTAAACAGGAATATCCTGTCGAATTTCATTTTCCACAAAAAATACCCCGATAGAACCCTCCTTTTAAAGGGAAGGTTCTGTCGGAATATCCACCATTTTGTTTTTGTTCATTCTTTAGTAAGTGGTTATAACTAATTATTCAATTTGTTCATTAGTTATAAAAAAAACTTCTTTTGTTGGTTAAATTATTTCAAATCTGTTGTCATATTGATAAAAAAAAATTGTTCTTTATTCAGTTATTTCATGATATTTGTTACAAATGATAAATATTCTTTTATGAAGACGTTTAACTTTTTGCACCAATACTCTTCAGTTACTTTGTATTATTTTGTTGCAAATGATAAAAACTCTTTTTCTTAAGGTGTTTAACATTTTGGCACCAATGCTGTATATATATTTTACCCCATGATTAGAATTTCAGTGTAGATAACTTTTAATTGACATCAGTGAAGGTTACACGTAATTAAATCATCTCACAAGTTTCTCAGCATCTCCTTACATTCGTATACAACACCTATGATGTTTTTATCTACTTCCACGATTAAAATGTAAATTGAAATGACAATCTTACATATAAATCACATTGCATGTTTCATAGCATCCTTTTACATTCATATAAAACATTTTGCTCAAATTAAGATTTAAGGTAAAATGTCTTTCAACGGACATGCAACATATAAACTTTAAAGCATCAAAGCCATCTCTTTTATCCGAATGCTTGTAAATCACTTAAATGGGTCTTTTTTGCATTTGAATTTATTTTCAGAGCAATTGAATCTGTCTGTGGTGCTTTCCTATAGATCTAAATTAAGTGAAACGTAAAGTTAAGATATACAACTATTTTTAACAAGCCGTTCAAAAATATGAGCCAGATTGTTTAAATTATTCTAAATCTCTCAATGGTATTTCCTGAAACATTTGTCTGGACCCATATTTACAAAGCTCTCTTAGCGCCAAGAGTGCCATACTTTAACATTGACTTCAACTATCTTAGCACTAAGACAGCTTCGAAAATATGGTTTATAGACAAGGATGAGGATGAGATAGCAGACTGGATAGACA
The DNA here is from genome assembly GCA_936450465.1 of Gibbula magus. NCBI lineage: Eukaryota > Metazoa > Mollusca > Gastropoda > Trochida > Trochidae > Gibbula > Gibbula magus. The sequence continues at coordinate 55,079,979 of OW388295.1, forward strand.
TGAGCTAAACTAAGAAACAAAAATAGAGCCATTGGCTCTGTAGCTCATCAGGTATTACATTATTCATTATATATGAGGTGAAGACTAAAAGAAAATAAATAAATAGTTAAGGGGGTAAAACAGCTCATTGCACGACCCAATTATCCTTAGTCATTGAAAATGGTATCAACTATAGAACAAAATTTTAGCCATTTTAGTTTGAACACCTTTTAATAATTTGAGGATGAGAAATAGATCTACGTTGCTTAACAGTACCATAACCATTCGATTTAGAACTCTATTTATTGATTGAGGTGGATTGTTTTGCAATTGGTAACATTTCTTTTTCATTTTACGAGATCTCTTTCTTTTCTTTAGGTGAAATATATAGTCCTATTCACCCTCCCATGGTTGTGCTTGTTTAAAGGGGCAGTAGCACTTTTTTTGCAAATTTTATTTTTTCAAATTTCTTATTTATAATGATAGTTTGTGCCATTTAAATTTATTTTAGAGGGTATAACATCTTATCACACAAACCAATTATCCGTAGTGGTAATAACAATGTTGCGTATAAAGCAAAACTTGCATGGCGGCCATTTTATTGTGAACGCATTTTATTATTTCAAATGACAAAAATTATTCCAATGGCTTTTCTTAGCCATGTACACTCATTTATAACTTGATTTTATAAAAAGAAAAGGGTATTTTACGATTGGTGAAATTATTTTTCAAATACATTTCATCGACTTATTTGAGCGAAAAAAACGTGCTACTGCCCCTTTAACATATTGTTTCTATTCACTCTGTATAGCCAGTACATATGTTATACCTTAGGCTTCAATATCACAGTAGGTATCTTGTTACATATATTCCTATATTGAATTAAGGCACAGCTGTCTGTGGTTCGACATCTGGGAGAAAGGTGAAAACTGTTTTGAAGACACCTATCGATTTTGTTTGCAAAACATACCTTTGAAATGTAATGAAACTAATGGAAAAAAATTGTTTTGAACACTTTGTTTGTAATGGAGTTTTTTTTTTTCTAATTTTAATTTAGGCATCAGGAAGAGCATGTTTAATATAAAATTAAAAAACAAAAAAACATGTTTTAAAAGAAATCTTTTTCAAACGATTCTCAAAGGTTTTGTTGAAGGCCGGGTTGTTTTTTTGCAGTAATGCCCCATATTTCATCAAAGAAAGAAAAGGTATATTCTTTCCTTGCTGTAGGATAGGTTACCTCATTGTACAGATTCTTTACTGTTTTGAAACCTGTAATGATCTCGCGTTGAATTACATAACCCCCCCCCCTAAATAAAAAATCTCACAAAATCGTTTCTGAACTTTATTTGTTTATAAACTTATATGTTGATAAAACCTTGTTTTTTTGGTGGTATGTAGATCAAAATTATACAAGCATTTTACTTATTGGGCTGAATGATAAGACCACTGTGAATATAAGCACCCCCTTGGGTGCAGTCAAATAGTTGTTAAGGTAAGTAGAAAGTTCAAATGAAATTTCATTATCGGCCAGAAATTATTGTGACAAATGCAAGATTTTACTATTACCGTATTCTATCGGGTATAAGACCAGGGGGCCAGGCAAACAAACATCTTGAAATCATGGGGGTGGGCTTTTAGATGGGAGAGACCCCAACTCAGATGAAAATTCATACCAACTGTCAGACAGTCATAATAAGTTTTATGTAGGTTTTTTATACTTAACTTAAAATAATATAATAGATTTATGTAATGTATGACCATGGAACATCTGACAAAGTTGGGGGTGGGCTATAACCTGAGAATATTACAGTAACCCCAACCAGTACAACCCCTGAAAAGTGGGGGTGGTCTAAGGCTCGAGAGTGGTCTTATACCTGATTTTGAAAATTTAATGATATATTGTTTATAGTAATTACATTACAAAAAATGCAATGTTTCAGTTTTCATTTAGAAGTTGTTATCCCTATATAGTTATAATTTTAATCATGTTGGTTATCCGTGAGTTGTTATCCAAATACAAAATATCCTTCTTATTACTTCTCAGCTGTAGTGTATTTCCCAGCCTGCCTGTTTGTGTAGCACATGCCTAATCCATATCAGCCCACTGGTCGTCAATAGCACATTGTATACAGCACTCGTATTGCATGCCCCCTTGTACATTTCTGTTCATAGTACGCTGTTTTCACTTTGTAGCTGTGAATTGAACCCAAGGGTTTAGTTAATGCTGCTTACAGTTAGAGTGTATCATATATACATGAAAACATAATATTCTTTGGTTTGTTTATATCCGTTTTATCTCCTTATTGTGAAAACAGTCTCTAAGCATGCAACTTTGTTGTGACAGTTTTTATCAATATGGTTATGATACTGGGTTTGTGGGCATGTATTTACAGTCCATATGATTTTCACATAAAACTTGCAATTCCACCTGATGAAGGAGTGTGCATATACTCTGATATGTTGTATGTACACCATATAAAGGTTTTTATCAGAAAATCTTGTTTTCTTATGTATTTCACTTAAAAAATTTCAATGTATAAACAAATTATTTTCATTTGTTTGTGAGTTATTTGGAAACATTGCGATAAATATTTTAATAGTTTCCTACTATATGTTAATAATAGTGTACTGTACATAAAAAGCTAAAATACGGGCAAATTTTAAAGTCAAAAACGATTTTCAAAGATTCAAATTTCTATTGAGTTGTGAACCACTGTACTCGTTTTTAGCTTAGACTCATCCAATATAAGTAGAAAATAATGGATAAGTCCTCCAAATTCGTTTAATAAACCCTCATCAAAGAATAAAGCATATAACAAACAGTTTAAAATATCAACTTACTTATAAAAATAAAGTTATCAAAACAATATTTCTAAAACCTTTTACCTGTCACTTGTGATTATGATCGTTTTAGAGAAAGTTACCTAAATCAATTTAAGTTAAATCCTCAAAGTGGATATTTCTAATTTCTGCACATAGCCATAAATTCATAACATATTTATAATGTCCAAGATATTCATGAATAATCACAAATATTCAATAGAAAGTTACCTATATCTCAAACAAAATCCTCAAATTACTACTAAAGAATTAAACCACACAAAGAAGAAATAATCAATATTAAGTTATTGAAACCAATACAAATACAAATGATCTCAAAGATCTTAATGCAGAAAATTCATAATTTATGTTAGTGCAGAGTCACTTATGACTGCAAATATTGAATACTTCAAAAGCAAAAAAATCTCCCAACACATGTTATGAACACAAATATTGAATATTACCTTACGTAAATCAATAAAAGAAAAAGTCCTCAAAAAGACGAAAATTCACAACATCTTATGCCTTAGTCATTCATAACTACAAAACTTGAATATTACCAGTAAAAGTAAAAATCCTTCAAAAGCAGAAAACTCGCAAAACACATGTTATGTCTTAGTCACTCATGACCACAAATATTGAATATTAACTTACATAAACCAATAAAAGTAAAAATACCAAAAAGCAAAAGATTCACGTCATGTTATGCCTTAGTCACTCATGACTACAAATATTGAATATTACCAATAAAAGTAAAAATCCTCCAAAAGCAGAAAATTCACAAAACACTTATAGTCATTCATGACCACAAATATAGAATAATATTATTATAAAAAAATATTATAAAAACCAATAAAAGTAAAAATACCAAAAGGCAAAAAATTCACGACACATGTTATGACTTTGTCACTCATGACCACAAATATTGAACATTAACTTACCTAAACCAATATAAGTAAAAATCCTCCAAATGGAGAAGTTCTAAATCCTCCTCAAAACATGGAAACACATAACACAAGTGCTATATACGAGTCACGTCTATTGCACTGGTAGCAGTGCAAGTTATATCCAATTCTTGATCTTCAATGCATTTCCCCAGTACATAACACACAAATGTTATAAGCGAGTCACGTATATTGCACTGGTAGTGTTGTAAGTTGTATATCCCCTCTGATGTATCAGGCTATATCCCGGTCACATGGTAACACATAGCCGCCAATCAAACGTACATATGCTGTTGTCCTATTGTGCTGGCTATAGAGCAGCTGGAACAAGCCTGCACTGTAGACAAAAGCATTTCTGACAAGTTAGTACCTATCACATGAAACTACAAGTCGTCTGTACTCTATTGTTGAGGGCTTAGGATTTTCTTTCCATCGCATTCTGCTAAATACCAGAGTGTTTCGCCACAAAACCTCATTGGCAGCCAGCACAAAGCTCCAATTTGTTAAAATCTCCCAAGGTTAGATGTTTTTACTGACTTTATGGTCTTTGAGGAGATTTACTTCTTTGTAGAATTTTTTGTACTTTTGTGCTTTATTTACAGTACTTGTTACCTGGTATTTGAAGAAAAATAAAATGTGTTTTTGTATATTGATTCTTATGATAATGGTAGTTTAATATTTTGGGCATTTCTACATTTAAGATAATTTCACTTTTTTGTCATTTTGTGATTTAATATCTTATGATATTGATAGTTTAATATTTTTTGCGCATTTGGGCTATGCATTTAACATATTTTCACTTTTTTGTCATTTTGTGATTTAATATTTATAGTACTTATTATCTTTAATTATGAGAGAAAATTAAAAAGGTGTTTTTGCATATTGATTCTCATGCAATATTGATAGTTTAATATTTTTATTTTTATATTTAATTTTTTTGGGCTTCTGATATTTTTTATTATACAGTCAGGCCTCGATAATCCGAACGCTTCCGTTTTTCATAAAAAAACGTTCGGATAGTGAAATGTTCAGACTACTGAGTACTGAGGACTACTATAGAGATTAGTTTGGTTACATCTTCCTACCGTTCGGAAACTGCGAGATTCGGTGGCCCGATTATCGCGGCTTAACTGTAAACAGATTTCTTTTAACAAAATTGTATTTTGAAGGAATTTTTGCATATATGGTATGAACTACACAAATGTGATATATATGTTAGTTTTCTTACGATTATGCACTGATGAATATTGAGTTTAAATCATAAATTGCAAATAAAACACTTCTTCCAAAATTAATATTTGAGAGTTGAACAAAGATATAAAGAAATTTTCATATACAGGTATATGTCATATACCCATTATCTCAAATATATATTGAATTTTTTTTCTTAAGTTCTAATATACAAATAGATTTATTTTGGCATGGTTTCATGATAAAAAAAAATTAACATATTTATATAGCTAAGGAATTCGGTATAATGTTATACATTGTTGAGTTTTTCCAGCTTAAAAGAAAAAAGATGTAGATTGAGATAAGATTGTCTACAAAGGAGAATTGTTATGCTGTCTATCGTTATAGAACTGTATACAGCAATTTTTCACGTACGTGGTATAGGTAAAAATATTTTCATGGTATTATATTTTGTTATACAGGTTTCACATTTCTGCTTGAATATTCCTCAGGTAACGGTAGATAAGTAGGTAAAATGGCATTAGCACATATCATATCTGCAGTTATATGGTAGTACTTTGTAGCATGTTTTTGCATATTATTTTTTCTCAAATTTGCCATTTATTATTTATGTTTAGACAATATATAGTTATGTTAGTGGGTAAAACATTTCATTACATGACCCGACGAGCAGTATCCATAGAAAATGGTTATCCTTATTAGAAAATATATAAAACGATATTTCGTGGAACTAGTCAGTACTAGAGGTACATTTTCAGGTCTTATGGGATTTGAGAGTTCAAACAGCAACATGGTTGATAGGGGTGACTATTGACCCAAAGAGACTATTGCGATAGCGATAGTCTGTTGCCAATTACTATTGCGATAGCAATAGACTATTGTAACGTAACTCACTATTGCAAAAACTATTGCGATTGTTTTTTTGGTACAGATACGCAATAATCAGCTAGATTTCTTATAGGTTTTAGTAGAAATGTTTAATTGATATAAAAGTAAAGTAATCATAAATGAAAAGACTTTTTGTCATTTTGCTATTTCCTATCTCTAGTTCTTCCCTTTTGACATTCTAAAATGAAAAATCTTTAATTAAATGCAGTGAGGCTTGTGTAAATCATTGATAATTAAGGGAAATTTAATAGTTTCGATAGTATCGATTAGGGCTGGGACGGGTAACCCGGATACCCGGGACGGGTGGGTACTGAGTAGGACCCGGGTACCCATCACATTACCCGGACCCGTTTTTATCATGTGACTAATCATAAAACAGTTTAATAATTTGCTATTCTTTCATTTCAAGATTACAATGTATTTGAAGATTCTAACATATTATTAAAATGATCAATTATCATTCGTAATAAATTTGATTGAAATATCTATACTTTAGGTTTTTAGCCCCATGTTTCAGCCAACCAGTTGAATAAAGTAGTACAAAATCTTACAATTAGATGTTGGAGATCGACAAAACGGGTATCCGGGTAGGGTAGGGTAACAGATGGTCGGGTACCCGGGTAGGAAATATCTACCCGTCCCAGCCCTAGTATCGATAGTTAACCTTACTATTGCGATAGCGATAGTGTTTTTGTATATACTATCGATATAGTACTATTGCCAAGCCAACTATTGCAATGCATTGATAGTTCGATGTATTGTCACACCCCCATAGTGGTTGACTATTCCATCATTTTACCATATTCAAAACTCTACTTTCAGTGTTTAGGTAAAGTCTATTGGAAAGGGACTGAAGCAAAATCATGTACATTCGTTTTAGTGCTCTTTTTATTGATTCAGTAGTATTATTTATAGTCATTGGTTACACTTATTTACCTCTTTGTAAGAGTACAGTCAGGCCTCGATAATCCGAACGCTTCCGTTTTTCATCAAAAACGTTTCGGATAGTGAAATGTTCGGACTACTGAGTACTGAGGACTACTATAGAGATTAGTTTGGTTACATCTTCCTACCGTTCGGAAACTGCGAGATTCGGATTATCGGTGGCCGGATTATCGTGGCTTGACTGTACTTTATTTCAGTAAGAACAGCGTGCTACAGCACCTTTAACATATTTAACTCTGAACTCCCTAGATGAAAAATGGTTTCTTTGCATATATGTTTTGATATAGATTGCAGATAGAAATTCCATATATTTTGTTTGTACATTCATGGATACTTTAAATTTAGGAAACTTGGTAAAAGGTTTCTTGGTATACATTTTGATATAGATTGTAGATGTAAGTTTCATATATTTTGCTTTTATACTCTCAGGTAGTTTAGACTTTGTGGTAAAAAGTTTCTTGGCATATACTTTAATATAGATGGTAAATATAGGTTTCACTAACTATGGCTGTATACGCCCCACGGAGTTGAGAATCTTTGGTAAAAAATTTTGTGGCATATATTTTAATATAAAGTTTCATGATTGGGGTTTTTAGATTATGAGTTTTTAACAGTGTATAACCTATATAAATGAAATTTGATTAATTTAGGTCTTAATTAATAAGCCCTTTTGTTTTTTTCGAAGTCCATTTCCATTAAATATATAAATATCCAAATCTTTTTGATTACATATTTCTAAAAACAATATTTGTATATTGCAAATTTGTATCTGATTCTAGTTTAAATGAAAGTGTGGAATTGATTGAAATGTACAAGTGAAATGTACAAGTGAAATGTACAAGTGAAATGTACAAGTGAAATGTACAAGCGAAATGAAGAGATATCAAGTCAGCTGGTATTACAAAATCAATATCAGCTAGTCCACAGTTAGTGAATATTCACTAGGAGTGCAAGGTACGTGGTTATTGGGTCAAGAAACTGTATAAAGAGAGAAAAATTGCTTCAAAACAATAATATCGATTATTTCTTTGGTTCTATAACTTACTTATGAAATTCCATTCATGTAGACTGACTTCAAATCTGTGTTTGCAATATTTTAATGATATATACTGTTTTATGATATATTTCCTTAGTAGTCATTAAGTTATGAGAGTTAGATCATGTAGACTGACTTCAAATCTGTGTTTACAATATTTTAATGATATTTACTGTTTTATGATATATTTCCTTAGTAGTCATTAAGTTATGAAAGTTAGATCATGTAGAATGACTACAAGTCTGTATTTACAATATTTTCATGATAGATAATTATACCCCCGTTACAAAGTAAGCGGGGGTATATAGCGGTCATTCCGTCCGTCCTTCCGTCCGTTCTTCCGTCCGGTCAATTTTCTCAAAAACCGTCAAAGCTACATCAACCAAACTTAGTACAGATGTTAACCATGTTCTTCCGATCGCGCACAGACAATTTTCAATTTTCTGAGATTGATATTTTTTGTCGTTTCCATGGAAACGTCACTTTTTGGACTTAGTTTTATTGTGTTCAATGGGGACAAGTTTTCTCGGATACTGTTCAACCTAGGTGAATGAAATTTTGGTTGTGAGTACTCATGACCATACTCTTTATCGAGTTCGAAAACCAGTTCCGAAATATTATTTTTTACAGAGTTATGGCCCTTGAAACCGAAATTGAACTTCGTACCAGAAGAACTGTGATGCTCCAATGGGGACAAGTTTTCTCAGAAACTATTACATCTAGGTGAATGAAATTTAATATGGAGGTAGTCCAGATGATACTCTTCATTGAGTTCGAAAACCAGTTCCGAAATATTATTTTTTACGGAGTTATGGCCCTTGAATCCGAAATTGAACTTCGTACCAGAAGAATTGTGATGCTCCAATGGGGACAAGTTTTCTCAGAAAGTATTACATCTAGGTGAATGAAATTTAATATGGAGGTAGTCCAGATGATACTCTTTATCGAGTTCGAAAACCAGTTCCGAAATATTATTTTTTATGGAGTTATGGCCCTTGAATCCGAAATTGAACTTAGTACCAAAAGATCTGTGATGCTCCAATGGGGACAAGTTTTCTCAGAAACTATTACATCTAGGTGAATGAAATTTAATATGGAGGTAGTCCAGATGATACTCTTCATTGAGTTCGAAAACCAGTTCCGAAATATTATTTTTTACAGAGTTATGGCCCTTGAATCCGAAATTGAACTTAGAACCAAAAGAACTGTGATGCTCCAATGGGGACAAGTTTTCTCGGAAACTATTACATCTAGGTGAATGAAATTTTACATGTAGGTAGTCCAGATGATACTCTTTATCGAGTTCACAGTCCAGTTCCGCAATATTATTTCAAAGCCCTTGAATCTGTAATTGAACTTGGTACAAATTACCGGTGTGATGCCCTAATGGGAAAAATTAAGTTACCTGAAAAATATTACATCTGGGTGAATTAAATTTTGTAATAACAGTCAGTTCCTAAAATTATTTTGGACAATATTATGATGCTTGAAGCTTTTTTCTAAACATAGTAACCTTCACATCTATAATTTTCAATGGACGGATAGCGGATGACGGGGGTATGTGAGCCATGCTCACTTTTTTCTTGTTTTTTTTATATTTCAGTTTCCATCTTTGATAGATGTATACAACTTGTTTTAAATAATTCTGTGAAAGGTGATGTTTCACCTTTGATTCTAATATCGATGCATGATTTACTTGACGACAAAAAAAAGTCTAATGAAAGAAGGTGTGTGTTGTTCACAAAACTATTTTCCTATTTCTTACCACATTGAAGTCAAAAGTCGCAATTTCAAGTAAAATAATGCTTTAGGAGATTTTGAGCCAGGCAAGCAATTTTCATATGATTATCTTTGTATGCAAATACAATGGTTATTCTGAAATTTAAAAATATATGCTTTGGTAAAAATTTAGTTTTGATCTGAGAAAGCTCTTTGATATTCCGATTCTTCAATTTTAGAGCATTTTCATTATTGATTGAATGCATATTTGATTTTCATTTAATTCTAGTTTAGCCCAGATCTTAATTTTGATAGAGACCTATCTGTGGTCTCTGTGATCTGAAGAACCAATGATACCATTGCTGCTATTCGATCTGAAATCTAGATTTTTGTTTTCCTTCAAATTTCTTCTTGATTTTAAAGAAAATCAGGACAAAGTAAAGGTTTAAGATTCATGGTGTTTAACTCTCCATGATCGATGGAGTAGGCTTGAAACATTTAACAAATTTTTTTACACCTTGTTTGAATATTAGGTTTTCTACTGATTCATATCCGAATTTTTTACATTTTATTGGCTTAATAAATAACACAACTGTGTGGCCATTTTACAGGAATCTTTACTCATAACATAGGGAATAACCAATTGTTAGCCACTGGCTAAAGATAGGTTTATTTGAAATTTGCGAAAGCTGTAGGTACAGGTTTAAACGATAAGTATTTAGTGGAGAATAGTTTAGTTGTTAACGGTTAAAGGCCCAGGTTTGAATCCCAGTGGAGAAACCAAATATTTGTTACCATGGGTCTCATACTGTATTGTCTCCCTGGGCAAAACACTTCATCTACATTGCACTCAGTCAACCCAGCTGTTTAAATGGGTACCAGTACAGTAAGTATGAACCTATAGGGTCTCGCAGAGCGCTTAGAAGCGGCACTGAAAGTACAATTCCTTCAGAGTAATAATATAAATTTGGAAACATCATATACAGATGGACTATTATTATTATTAAGCGCTGAGTGATTACGAAATTTATACATAAGATTTTTCTTTCTAACCCACTAACTTGTCGTAGTAAATAAAATGAAACATACATTCCAACTCCAGAACAGCAATCAATTTATAACCCAATTTGCCAGATGTTCCATGGTCATACATTATATAGATCTATAATATTACTTTAAGTTAAGTGTCAAAAACCTACATAAAACCTATATCTGAGTTGGGGTCTCTCCCGGCTAAAAGCCCACCCCTATGTTTTCAAGATGTTTGTTTGCCTGCATGGAATACGGTATGAGAGAACAAATGTATAGGCGCCACCAGTTGTGAAAGACATGCTGTGGTCCCAAAACATTCCTAGATAGCTTTTCTTTAAAGGTCCATCCATTGTGTTGTTGGGGTCACATATATCAAATGTTATAAATGGTGTTACTTTATCGAGAAGTACCCACTGTTACCGAAAACTATCATTTTGATGATAGTCGACTTAGTATATTGACGATATGAAGGTAAAAGTAGTGCTTTATGATCGAAAACAGGACAATGCACCGCATGTGGCGTGCGCCAATGTACCGAACGTAATTTTGGAATCTTATTTAAAACAGACAAAATAACAAATTTGGGTTGATAATGTTGAATAGGTCATATAACTACAGTTCATGTAAACGGAACGTGCAGTTTCGGTTTCTGCACATACAAAATGATGTTACTCGATTTTAATTGGAAACTAGTTATAATGATATATTAGGCGATTGGGTAAGAATATGCAAGCTGAGTGAATGTATTTGTATTATAAACAGCACATATGGTGAGTTGGAGCTTATTAAAGCCTAATATTTTTTTATGAAGCACAATTAATTTTATGGATGTACCTTAAAATTTAGCTAGTCTCCAATCCTGATCGAATTATTTACTTAACGAGCCTTCAGAATGATTTGACAAACATAAATAATGTAGCAGCTAAACTGCTAAAATTTTGGCTAACAATCCCTGTCAATCAGTTCTAAAACAAATTCTTATGGTTCTGTTAAGATCCATTTCCCATCATAAATTTTTTAGAAATTGTTCACAGTAAAATGGCCATTAGCATTTTTACGTTTAATAACTGACACCATTTTCTATGACTACAGATAATTGGGTCAAGTTTTACCCTCTTAAGTAAAAATATACTGCATAAACGTGAACCATGAATGGCAAATCTGAACAAATAAAAAATGTTCAACAGTGCCTTTAAAAAAGTTGAATGTCAATGATTAATGTCATTAATGTCCACCTGATGAACATGTACTCCGAAATGTCATGTATTTTAACATTAAAGAAGTTTTTATCCAGAAAATCTTCTTGTTCTTATGTATACCACTTCTAAATGCCCTTCAAAGACCTGATTAATGTCATGTAATGTATATCCTACAAGAGATGAAAAACCGGATTAAGTGGGTTATTGAATTAAGTTTCAGAATTCAATATAAAAATGTTTTTCATTAAGCACCAAAGTGATTAAAGGTTAAAGTTAGTGCTAAGCAAATGAAGATGCTTCAAGAGATCATTTAATCACTTTTTAGCATGCAGAGTTGACTTAAAAATCAATTTAAAACTATTCTAATTGGAGTATTGATCTTGAAAGATTTAAATCGTAATTCACCTCAAATTTCTTGTGATCTATTCTTCGGAATAAAAATGGTAGGAAAGATATAGAATCACTTTTTTGCAAAATAATGCATATACTGGGATATGAACAGGTTCTGTAGATTCCTCTCCTGAGAACACCTTTTATCCTACCTTATGTAAGAAAGCGATCCCTGATTGGTCCACGTGACCATTAACAAATATCAATAAACACCATCATACAAATCATATAAATCTTCCCGAGGGTGATAAATGTTTTATGTCCTGCAACATGAATAAAGCATGAATCCACGTCAATCATTCCATGTCACGTAACACAAGTTAAAGGTCATAGTTTGTCGATAAATCAGTTGTTTTCTGTCAAAATTTTTCTTTGTTTTTTTTAATGATATTTTGAGACATGCAGTAAGATAAATACGTTATAGCATTCAGTTTCTTTGGGTGACATCATAATTTATCAGACCCTTGTTAGTGTTTTTTTTAATGGTCATCGTTTTCAAAGTATTCAGAATCATTCGTTAACACATTCCTTATGTTACGGGAACCAACGAAAGTATGGCAGTTTGACATTACTTGCTCCTAGATTTTCACACCAAAAGCATTTGTTGGAGGTCTTTTGCTTGGCTACCTGAAATATGTCAGAACTTACGAGTCTGTGGGCTATCAGGTTTATTTGCGAGGAAACCAACTAAATTTGTGCCCTGGTAGATGTACTATGTTGTAACTTTTTCCTCGGCAAACAGTCAATCGCAATCACTAACTTCAGTTAAAGACCCACAAACCCCGACCATATCACTTTTCGGTGTTTATTCAAGCATATTTCCAGATTACTTCAGTTAAGAAATAGAATAGTATTCATATTAATAAATATGACATATTTTATTCACACAATACATTTTCGTTAATTGATACATAATTTACTCATTTGATAATCCTTTAAGCAATTATTCATCCATATTTTAAGTTTAATATTTTAAGTTATTCATACTTAAGGTATCATGATATCACTAATAATTTTTCCAACCATAAAGATGTTATATACATTATATTAAATAACTTTCACTGTCTCTAAAAGAAATGGTTATATGTAAAAATACCTGAATAATAAACAACAGAACAGAAAAAGGTACATAAAGGTGAAAAATGGAAGACCCGATTAGTCATGAAGAAATAATTAGACGTCAACCCTAGACAAAGCTGATTCAGTCGTAATCCGTTAATACGGTGCAAAGCTTGATTACTGGTTCGTATTATGGATTGTAAGCATTTTTAACACACGGCAACCTTATACATTTACAAGGTTGTGTCTGCTTGGTGTAAAAAGTGTATATTATTATCCCCCGCCACGAAGTGGAAGGGGGTTATAGGTTCAAGCTCCGTCCGTGCGTCTGGCTGTCCGTCCGAGATAAAGGGGACAGCTTTTTTCAGAAACTGTTTAAGATAGGATAACCAAATTTTTGATGACTATGTCTTCTTGTTTGAGAATGAAGGTGTTGTTGATGACGCCATTTTATAACCTTGTTCATGTGTTATTGATTCTTACTTTAATTTTTCATTCATCATTTTTCATTCATCATTTTTTATTCATCATTTTATTTCTTATTCATCTTTTCATTTTGTCATTCATTTATTCATCTGAGTTCATTGACTTATTTGATTATTTGTTTACTGATTCCTTATTCATTAAATATTTTCTTTGGTATATTCATTCATTTCATCCTTTCATAATTTTTTCTTTCATTCATTGCATGATGCATATCTGAAGGTTTTGTAACTACAAGATCAGGCTGAATTTGATCGCTTAATCACATATTTCATCTAAGAGAAATGAAATGAACATAGAAATAATATCAATGAAAGAAGAGATATTTACAAATGTATTCAAATTCATTCGTTTGTTATTTGTTTTTCTTCTTTTAACTGTACATTTGATTGTCCATTATGTTCTCCATACTTTCTTCCTTTGATTGTTTATTTGTTCTTTCGTTCATTGATGCAAAGCTTATTCAGTCAGAATTTGATAATAATCCTTATTATATGTTTAAGCGATGGATTATGTCCAGTGTCTTAAGACTGTGCTGTAAGCTAGGCTTTGTCAGCTTGGAATATTTCGTATCATTTGTAGGTATACTCAGTCCAAAATTCATAGCTGAGAAAATTCAAGTACAGTATTGCTGGGCAGTGGTGAGGTGAGGTGATATGGGGTTTAATGCCACTTTCATGAGTAATTCACTTATATCACGGCTGCTAGTATTATTACAGGGAGAAAGCCAGCAACATGTGGCTATGCATTGCGGTGAAACCTGCGAGCAACGGCTGGAACTAACAAACCATGGGTTACCCTTTATCTTGGCGTAAAAATGACATGATATGAAGTGCGTGAGTAAGGCAAGTTACCGATTATTTATCCCGTCCCATGAGATGTGAAGCAGATAGCATGTACGGGCAATGCAAACCTGAGGCAATACAAACCTGAGGCAATGCAAACCTGAGGCAATGCATACACGTGGGTGATAATTAGGCCCCTAAGGAGATTAGGCTTCGGGGCGAAGCCCGACAAAATTGGCCCTTTGTAAAACTAATTATCGATGTGGTACGGGTCAACAATACACACGCGATTTGGTGTGATTTTTGCTGGACATTTTGACCGGACAAAGACTTGTTATTAATAATAATAATAATAATAATAATAATAACACTTTATTGTCCGCAATACAATGTACATTGGAAATTTGATTTGTGCATTCTGCACCCGGCAGCCACAGTGCAGCGCCAGTTCATGCGTTGTTCTGTCCTTATAATGCTGAGTGTCAAGCAAGGCAGCAACAACTCCCATCTTTTAACGTCTTTTGGTATGACGCGACCGGGAATCGAACCCCGGTCTTCCGGGTGATGAGCGGACACTCTACCAACTGAGCTACATCCCCGGCTAACTGCGAGACATAATAAAGAGGTTTTATTTATAATTTTAAGTTTAGTGTCCGTGACCCGGTATGAGGCCCCTAGGAATTGTTTATGGCCGTCCCCGGACCATGCCAGGGTTCGCAAGTTAAGGGTTAAGGGTCAACAATGCACATGCAATTTGGTGTTGTTTATGGCCATCCCCGGACCATGCCGGGCTAGCAAGTTAAGGGTTAAGGAAAGAAGAACAGACGTACAGATGTACAGATGAAAGAGGAAATGGTCTTGTTTGTCTATGTATGCTGTTTATGATATTTTTAAATGAGTATTTTTTATCAATGCACCTGAAGGAATAAAACACGAATTTTCATAAAAATGTCCAAGTGGCATGTCTCAATGAGATGGAAAAAAATGCATGTTATTTTATATATCATAACCATATTTATTATGGTTTTGGGGACATTCATTCATGGTGGATTTATTATTCATTCATTTACCATTATCAATTATTCATTGTATTCTAATTAAGGTAATTAAGTTAAGTCCTGGTCATCTTCAAATCTGAAGGACAAACTATATATATATAACTTACAGTGTTAAAGGGGCAGTAGCACGTTCTTTTTCTTCAAATTTTATTTTTTTCAAATTTCACATTTATAACAATGGTTTATGTCATTTTTATTTTGATGGTTAAACATCTTATTAAACAAACCTATTACCCGTAGTGGTAATAACGATGTTTTGCATATAAAAAAAAATTTGCATAGCAGCCATTTTATTGTGAACACATTTTATTATTACAAATGACGAAAACTATTCCCATGGCTTTACCGAACCATGTACACTCATTTTTAACTTGATTTTCCGAAGAGAGAAAGGTGTTTTACTATTACTGACATTAGAATGTCACTTGTAAATTGTTATGTGCATGTATCACAAAAGAAATAAAAATTTTTTTTTTTAAATTAATTAACTTATTTGAGCAAGAAAAAAAAGTGCTACTGCCCCTTTAAGGTATCTTGTATCACAGTTATGTTCCAAAGTTAAGAACAGGCAGTCAGCAGTTGCTAAAATCTAAGTTCTGTGTTTATCTCCCACTTAACATTAAGTTTAACATTGAGGTTAACAGTTGCTACTCGACCTTAGATCCCGTTTCACAAGCTTGCTGATTAAGACAGATTGCTAACCTGAAATTAAAGGATCTAATAGTTTCCAGGTCTAGACTTACCTAAGGCTCTGGTATGATTAATTGCAAATGAATGATTAAGACTTGTTGTTTTGTTGTTGAATTAACGTATTAACTATTTTATAGGGGCAGTAGCACATTTATTCGCTCAAATAAGTCGATGAAATGTATTTGAAAAATAATTTCACCAATAGTGAAAGCCCCTTCTCTCTTCGGAAAATCAAATTAAACATGAGTGTACATGGCTCAGTAAAGCCATGGGAATTGTTTTGGTCATTCAAAATAATAAAATGTGTTTACAATAAAATGGCCGCCATGCAATATTTGCTTTATATGCAACGTCGTTTCAACCACTAAAGATAATTTGTTTGTGTAATACAATGTTTTACCCTCTAAAGTAAATATTAATGACATAAACTATCATTATAAATGGGAAATTTACAAAAATACAATTTGCAAAAAACAAGTTACTGCCCCTTTAAAGGGTGGTTAATATCAGGATATTTATACACAAAAACAATATGATGGATACTAACTTTAACAATCTAGACCTACTTCAGTGTCTAGAAATTTTAAAGTAAAAGATTCTATACAATTATGTATTTTAAAGCTCTTTATGAATAGCTGAATTTTTTTAGTTAAAGATTGTATACATTTATGCTTTTTTGGGTATTAGTGCGCAAAAAAAAGATGTAACAATCTAGACTAAATTCAGTGCCTAGAAAAATTGAGCTAAAGATTAAACGATTATGCATTTGAATGCTTTTAATGAAAAGGTGAGAAAACCTGAAAAAAAATTGTATTGTAAAAGTGATATTCACATATAAATATGAAACATTAATCCAAAATAAACTAGTCTTTTCTTCTACTTTTCATAATGAAACCTTTCATGTTAAGGTAAAATTATTGATTGAGGATGTTATAACTAATAAATGTGATTTGTTTTCCCCCCATTTTATTGACTTCATGACTGCATGACATTCTGATATTATTTAATATTTTAGATATAAACTGAAATAATCAATTGCTGTCTTGAAGACAGTCTATTCTTTCCATTCTGCAGAGCGAAGTAAAGCTTCTCTTTGTTTGATGCATAGATGGGATAGATAAAGTTAATTACCCTGGGCAAGTGCTTAGGATCTAGCTTCACTTGCAGGCCTCTACATCGACATTGACTTGATAGCAATAGTTATTATCATCATTATCATCATCATCGTCATCGTCATCATCATCATTATCATCATTACTGTCATCATCATCATCGTCATCATCATCATCATCATCATCATCATCATCATCATCACTATCATTATCAATATCAATGTAATCATCATCATCATCATCATCATCATCATCATCATCATCATCACCCTCACTATCATTATCAATATCAATGTAATCATCATCACCATCATCATCAGCATCATCATCATCATCATCATCATTACCATCATTACTGTTGTCATCATCATCTTCATCACCACCCTCACTATCATTATCAATATCAATGTAATCATCATCATCATCACCATCACCATCACCATCATCATCATCATCATCATCATCATCATTACCATCATTACTGTTGTCATCATCATCATCATCACCCTCACTATCATTATCAATATCAATGTAATCATCATCACATTATCATCATCATCACCATCATCATCATCATCATCATCATCATCATCATTATCAATATCAATGTAACCATCATAATCATGAGTAATTTTCATCAACATCATCATCCTCATCATTAACATAATCAATATTGTAACATGATTTCGGTGTATCCTTGATTCTGATTGGTTGATTTGCCTATGTTGAATGACAATGAATACCCGCAAATTACTTGGGGCGAATCACCGCGAACATATACATCGTGTTCACAAGATCCGGCCCGACTCAAAATTTTATTTTTCTATTTCTCTTAATATGTGCACCTTACTCAAATTTGACAGGTGGCATTGTCATTTTCTAACTTGTGTATAGCAGTATAGGTAACAAATAACTCTCAAAATTATTTGATTTCAAATAAATAAAATGTTTTCAACTAGTAAGATTTGTCCAAGTTTGACGCCTTCTTCCATGCGGTTGTGTTTAACAAATGCCGTTGCCATGACATGACGTCATAGTGATCAACCGTTTTGACGTCACAATGTCACTGTGTTGATGTCGTAGATAAATGTTTATCGCCATCTAAAAGGATACGTGAATATTGTGAAGTGAACATAGTTGAGTGACACTGTTTGAGCTTATGTGTAAATTGTTCCTAATGTACATATTACGCCGAGTATTTTCATTTGTTTTTACCTATTACAAAAATGGAACAGTCGCAAAGTCTTTTCCACTCAGAGATAGGTACGCAAAAAGAGAGTTCGTTTCAAAACGCCTGATAACTAACGGTCATGTTACAATATCGATAAATAGTTGCGTTTGTAAAATTTCCGGGATTCATTGCTATTCAACACCCGCAAATTTCAGCGTTTAAAACCTCCGGCTAACGCCGTCGGTTTTAAACTAAATTTGCGGGTGTTGAATACCAATGAATCCCTGAAATTTTACAAACGCAACTATTTATCTTATATTGGATTATGTTATTCTGTAAAGAGACCCTAGACCCATTTTACAAATAAATAAGATTTCAAAAAGTGATACGTAAATAAAATATTACAGCATAACCTCATTCCCTGTATCTATCAATATCATCAACATTTACAGTTTCAAATATTAAATAATTCACGAGACAAATATACCACATGTACATAATATATCAGACTTGAAATGTTTATGTACATCTTACTATAACTGAAGTTAAAAAGAATCTTATCAACCGTTGAATAATTCATGTGATTAACATGATTTGTACATCATTTATTCATGTCATAACTCACCAAATATCATCACATATGTCCTTATCATAGTTTATATATCTGTAACTCATCACTTCTCATCACATTATCTTTCCTCTCATTCATATTATGTCTTCACTATCATCACATAAAAACCTTCATCACTCAAATCTGACTTTAGTTGAGAAGAAAATATTGTTCAGAGACTAAGTGGCACCATGCTTCCAAACTAAAAATAATGTGCAGAACTTCCTGTATTAAAGTTGATAAAGATAGTTACTTTTTAAAAATAAATGTTGTCTATTTTATGAATAGAATTTTTAAGAATTTGATAACAATTTATAAGTTGAGCTATTTTTTCTGTATTAAAGTATGTTCAAACAATTTAAATGAAAACTTTAAATGAATTTATAATTTGATATTAATTATACCATTATATTTCAGAGTAAATTAAAGGATTCAACCTTTACCTTGATTGCCATTCCATCAGTTGGTTTATTGAATTGCTTCTTTGAATGTTGCTTATGACATTTGATTTTTTATCTGCAGTTCTTTGAAAAATCCTGGATAGCTCATATAGCCAATCTTGATCACTGATCATGTGTGATTCCTGAAAATTGGCCTTTTAGAATTATTGGGCACTTTTTTTAAAGAAAGTAAAGGGTTATTAACCCTTAACATGCAGGTCCCGGAATTATCCGGGCGGGCTATAAGCGATTCCGAGGTGTCTGTATACGGATCCCGGATCGCTTACTTAGAATAATTCACGGCTGTCTATGTACTGTGCTATCTGCCATACCGGGTCCCGAGTCGATTGTTTCCGCGACTCGCTGCATGAGAATGGCTGTATTTATGCCTCTCAGCCCGCAATGAGAATAAAACTTTCTTCAGTGTCTGGTCAGAACGTCCAGCAAAATTCACACCAATTTGCGTGTGCATTGTTGACCCGTAACGCATCGATAATTAGCTTTACAAAAGGCCAATTTTGTCCTGCTTCGCTCCGATGGCTACACTGCCCGGCGGCTAATTAGCACCTAAGTGTCTGCACTGCCCCGGGGTGAGATAGGCCCGTACAGGCTTATCTGTCTCGCATCCCGCCACATGGGCAGATAGCCTATGCTTATCTGTCTCGCATCTCGCCACATGGGCAGATAGCTTCTAATTACGGGAAGATATTGCGATAAGCTACCTTTTTTTATACCAAAATAAAGAGGAAAGAATGGCCTTTATTCCCATATAAAAATCGCAATTGCGCTAACATAACTGAAAATACAGCAATCGCACAGAGATAGCCGACTTTCGCACTTTTGAATTTTGATACATGTGGCGCATTTACCCCAACATGCCTCGGCGCTCTATTTCTAAGAAACTACTTGGGATATTTTCATAATTTTTTATCAGTATATAGATAAAAGAATTGTCTTCAATTCCATATAAAATACGTGTATTTTCGGCAATAACTTTTGATGCGCCAGGTGTCGCGCAGAAGGTGATATTCGGCTTTGAATAAGTGGCGCTCTTAGCATATACCATCATTACGGGCTTTATAACTTGTGAACCGCAAGTCCGATTTTTATAATTTTTACATCATTGTAAAGAGAAAAACATTGTCTTCAATTCCATGTATAATGCGCATGTTTTCGGGAAGAACTCTGCATGCGCAAAGCGCCGCGCCAAAAGGTATAATTTTCGCACTTCATAACTTTTGAACCGCAAGTCCGATTTTTATAATTTTTACATCATTGTAAAGAGAAAAACATTGTCTTTAATTCCAGATATAATGCGCATGTTTTTGGGAAGAACTATGCATGCGCGAAGAGCCGCAATATTGATGTACGCATAAGTGAAGAAGTATGATAATATATAACTAAAATACTGTTCTTTTGATACGCAAATATAGAGCTTTATAAACGATGAACAACTGTCATGACGGAATTTTGTTTCCAGTTTTGGAAAAAAAATATAACATAAAAGTGAAAATATATTTGAGTACGGGACCCGCCGCTCGGGGAAAAGCCTTTTCGTGGGAATATTTTCTCAGGAAAATATTTCACTTTTCGGAGTTTCTAAAAATGCGTGAACATTTTTGTTACTGATGCCATTTGCGAAAGGTTTTTATTTCTAAAATTCAAATGCGAGGGCGCACCTTTCCAAACCATTTGAATTGAATTTATTATTTTATCTTTTACATTATTGAATAAAAGACGTTTCATTCAATAAGATTTGAAGAATTATTTATATGTGTAGCGGACTGAACTGAGCAGATGGAGAATTTGATTCCTCACCACTTTTATTACCAAAGTTCTTTTGTATCACAATTACTTTTTTAGGTATTAGTTTTTTCGTGAGCAGGGGAATTTCCGACGGGATTCGCCATGACATAATGAGAAAAAATTCCCATGAACATGGGCGTGGTCCGTCATCTTTGGGACCGACCCACAAGTATAAATATCTACCGGGGGGTGCGCGGACCCCCCCGCTTTTGGTCGCCACCCCCCAAACTTTTTGTGCAAATTATTATTTTTTTTCTACTTTGAAATAAAGGTTCGTGTCATTCCGAGGTATGAAGGTTTCTGCTATATATGTCGAGAGGGCATGGGAACCCATTCCCAATAGAATCCGGGGTTCGTCCCATAGGATTGTTCCTCGGAGTCTCTCGTTCTCAAAAGAGAACATGGGAAACCTGTCCCGCGATTGAATCCGGGGTCCGCCGCGGAAGACGGGGACGGGAATTCCCGGAGAGCATGGGAGTATGCTCCCATGGGTCCGGGCTCCGCCTCGAGAGACCGCTCCTTGGATGCTCTGCTTCTCGAAAAGAGAAGTCATTCGGCAACTGACAACCCGAGCTTCCCTGACATAGTAGTTTATTTTCCGGGCCTCGCGCCCGGTGCTACACGTCGCCGAGGAAATCAGAAAATGGTCCGTTTGACATATGCGTCGGAAAAATCTGCGCGATGTCAGAAGCCGTCGGCGCCGTCGGCGCTTGCGGCGCAGTCGTCCTAGATGCGCCGGGAGGTTCTGAAACTGGCAAATGAACGTCCATGAAGCTCACATTCATTATCTCTGTATGTTTATTGTCTCTAATCACATGTTATATGTTGCATACATCTAACGCATTTTCAATCATTTACAGGTTGAAGCAGAATGCTGCGCGGACGTGGACGCAAGGCCCTGCGACGGCCTAGGACGTTGCATACTAGGACACGCAGCTTTGAAGCCGTTTCAAGCGACGACGACTTCATCAACGAGATCCATGCTGATGAAGCCTCTGATATGGAGTCAACTGACAGTGATGGTAGCAGTGGTTTAGACAGTGATGATGCATATGATCGGGACACTGTAATAGATAGTGAACATGGTGACACAGATGCTCTGAGTGATATAGAGACAGAGATTGCCAGAAAGATTCTAGCCGCCGGTAATTCCACCGAAGAAGACTTTAGTGGTTTTGAGGAGGAGTTTGCCGAAATACCACAATATAATCATGATCATTCACAGACGTTTGATGAGTGGGTGGATGGTCCGCGGCCACGTGTAAACTTGCCTTTCACTGGTCAAACTGGGTTGCGCCAGTTCATAGAACTTCCTGAGAACCCTGAACCTATTGACTTTTTCAATTTGTTTATACATAATGATGACTATGAGGATATGGCAACGGAAACCAATAGATATTTCAAACAAGCAATGGAGGACAAAATTCTAAGACCCCGTTCAAGAATGCAACAGTGGCAAGACACTAATGCAGAAGAGATGAAGGTATTTGTAGCCATGACAATTGCCATGTCATTGGTTGTGCAGAGAAACTTTGCTGATTACTGGTCAACAAGTGATGTTACCTCAACGCCTTTCTTCGCCAAGTGCATGCCCCGAGACAGGTTTTGGCTTCTTATAACCTACCTACACTTGGCTGACAACAGGAGGATGCCGGGCCGTAACACCCCGTGCTTTTCACCAATAAATAAACTGGGACACTTGTATAACCGGATAGTTCACCGTTTTTCAAGAGTGTATAAACCGCATCAAAACATTTCAGTCGACGAGGGCATGGTGCCCTGGAAAGGTAACTTATCTTTCAAAGTTTATCTTCCCGACAAGCCTAAGAAGTATGGGATAAAGGCTTTCATGTTGTGTGACTCGCACAACGGATACGTTTGCAAGTTCAAACTCTACACTGGAAAAACGAATGAACCGGTTTCTGAAGGTGGCAAAACTTATGATGTAGTCATGGACTTGGTGAACGACTACGTTGGACAGGGGCATCACATCTTTATGGACAACTACTATTCGTCCACAAATCTGTACATAAATTTGTGGGAGCGGGGAATAGGTGCCACGGGGACGTTGAGAGCCAATCGAAAGGGACTTCCTGATTCAGTCAAGAAACCTAAAAAGAAAGCCAAGCAAGGGGACATGACAGTTTCTCACAACCATGGCCTACTCGTTCTTCGCTACGAAGATAGAAAATCAGTGCTTCTCATGTCTACTGTTGAAGATACACAACTTGAACAAACAGGGAAGAAGAACCGGGCAACAGGGGAACCAGTTCTCAAGCCGCGCATTGTAACAACGTACAACAAGTACATGGGAGGTGTTGATCGGGCCGACCAGATGTTGTCGTACACGCCGTTCCGAGTGAAGACCCTGAAGTGGTGGAAACGGGTTTGGTTTCACGTTCTCAACGTTGCCATGTTGAACTCTTACATCGTTTATAAAGAATACAGCAAAGATAAACCTCTAAAAACAAGTCGGGAATACAGGAAGGCTTTGGCGCAACATATAGTAACATTTGCGGACAAGGAACAAGTTCCATCACTTTGCAGACGTCCCCGTGGTCGGCCGAGCACGAGCGACGAGAGTGTCACTCGTCTTCATGGACGTCACTTTCCGACGAAGATTGAGCCTGTCGGAAGGAAGAAAAACGTCACAAGGATGTGTGTGGTATGCTCTAAGGCAAAACGCGCCGTCCTCGCAAAACAGATTGAAGAAGGCAATGGGCCAGCAAGGAAGAAAAAACGAGTAGGCAGAGAGTCTTCTTATGAATGTACAGATTGTAATGTTTCTCTGTGCGCCGCACCATGCTTCAAACTGTACCACACCGCCACTGACTATTCCAGGGCTTACATCACTGCCACGGAAAAAGAAAGAAATGAAGAAGGGAATGAAGAAGAAGAAAATTGAAAGTAAAGAGAGCCGAAGTGTGGACAACCAGTATATACACATTATATACATACCTTGTTAGGTCCCTAAAGCTGTTCTGCGCACAACCGCAGGTAAATATTGTGTATATTTGTACGTAAATGCATTGTAATTTCATTGTAATACATGTCATTGCAAATAAAATATTTTTTATTTTATCAAAGAGACAGAGAAAGTGAATGCGAGCTTTCATTGGAAGTTCAGCCAGAACCGCATCATAAAAAACACCCATAAATGCTGAACCGGGTGGCCGATTTTCATAAAACTTACATGGGGTAAAGAGGAAAGATTCGGCTTTGATTCAATATAAAATTTATACATGCGCACGAAAAACTAAAGTTGCGGCACGTGCCCCGATATGCGCGATAGTCAAAAAGTTGCCTCAAAGTACCGAGGGTACCTTCATTTGGCCCGCTATAGCTTCCGAACGAAGTTGCGCATTTTTTTTCTTTTTACATCATCGTAAAGAGCAATAAATTGTCTTCAATTCCATGTATCATATGTATATGCGCAGCGAAAAATAAACATGCGGCAAATGATGCGCCAGATGTCGCAAAAAGTTAGTTTTTCAAAAATGAATTTTCTAAGTACTGGGGGTGCCTTCCTTACGCTCTTCATATATTGCGAACCATTTGACGTATTCCAATAATTTTTATATCATTGTAAAGAGGAATAAATTGTCTTCAAGTACATACGTGTTTCGCATGCGCGCGAAATAATTTACGATTTTATAAAGCTGGAAATAAAGACAAACTTTACACCGCGCAACATGTATTGCGTTCGCCGCGGTGATTAGTGTATGCTGTGCTCATTAGTACCCATTAGTTCCACGCGCGCTTGGCTCTGGCACCCTCGAGGAGGTCTCGAGGAGGTCTCGAGGAGGTAACGGTACTGTAATTAGCACAGTCCCGGGGGGACCAAGCAGTGCCAGTAACTTGGTGCGCGTCGGGACCATTCACGTGGTACTGTCGGGGTAGCGTCACTCTCCTTTGGTTGGTTATATTTTCTGAACCATAAGTCGTATTCTAATAATTTTTACGTCATTGTAAAGAGGAATAAACTATCTACAAGCACATATAAATTTCGCAATATGCGCGCTCAGGAGTTTTGATTTCATGAAGCTGGAAATAAAGACAAACTTTAGATGACAATAGAATTATAACCAAAAGTCGCATTCTAATATTTTTTATATCATTGTAAAGACAAACATCTGGTCGCGCGCTCCAAATTCATGATGTTATAAGGCCCGAATTAAAGACAATCTTTACAAAGTAATAGAAAAGTAAAGAAAAATCGTAAAAAAATAATTCAAAGATGCGGGTATAAAGCAACCATTTGTGTACGGGTACCGCGACTTGAATTTGTATTCAACGCCCGTATATAGCCCGTATTCGCCATGTAGATGCGGTATATTTCGTAAAAACGGTACCGGAATCGCCGCCTGGAAATTCCGCCAGCAGAGCTCGTTAGTGCCTAAGCTCAAACTACTGCTGCGAGCTGCGAGCCTGTAAATTCCGCCACAGGGGCTAAAAAGGGTAAAATATATATACGCAACGTAAGGGTTAACCTTCTACATATGTATGTCTAAAAAAGTGAAAATTTACACTGAAGAACAATAAGTGACATGCAGTTATTAAACTAAAACTGTTAAACATGTTCCTCCCATACAGTGGCACCTGTCACACACAATTTCAGAGAAAAAAAATTGTCAGCTTACTCTGTAAGTTAACAAAAATACAATTTTAGAGAACTAAAGAATATGAATTTTTTTTTAAAAAAAACACAAACAAATCTTTGATATTTAACAATTGAATATATTGATCTAAAGAAAATATATATTGGTGCCATCTATATGTGATAGATCATTTATTTGATGAAATATGGTAAATGCACTAGAAACCTACCAGTGCAAAAATGTTTGTCGACCCAATCCTTCCTTCCTACTCTATTAGATTCTCAAGTAAAGAAACAACTTTGGGATCCCTTGACAATGAACCAAAAAATATGTGCTCAATATTTGAATAAACTTCTTCCTCCAAAGTACAAGAAAAATGCATTAGATAAGTGTTTTTTCGTACCAGCTTGCGTTTTGTAGTGTATCGGTGGTTGACGGCAAGTTGTTTATTTTTTTACTAAAAATTATCCAGCTGGTGTTATTTGGATTACTCTGTATCAAGATTATCATAACAACTTCTTTAATTATCGGTTACGTCAATATTTTTCTTGTTTCTTGTTTTTAGTTAAGTGCAAAACGTAAATGATGTTTAATATGAAAGATCATTGATGGAATAGGAAATGTTTACGAAATGCAAGAGAGACAATGATCTTACTCTTGGTTTTGTAACTTATATCATAAATTTATATTATATGTATACTTAACTAAAATTTTCTATGAACTATTACTAAATAATGACTGTAATGTGATTTTAACGTTTTTACGATTTCAATTTCACGTGTATGTATACTTGCAAGTTTGTCAAGCCCAGATGAATAAAGACCTAGACTGTGTTAAAAGCTCTTATTTTATACACAGTCAGGGAGGAGGGCCTTTATACAGACTAATAGAATCAGAAATTTTATGCATTATTACAGAATTTTCTCTACTGGAAATTATTCTGTTTATTGTCAAATGAAAATTAACAACCCTTAACAAGTTAAATGCTTTAAAGCTATATCAGTGATTTACAAATACTGTCTTTAACTTGGAAAAACTAAAAAAAGTGCATAAATTATTTTCCACCTCAATCTTGGTATGAAAATAAGCAAAAACAGCCTAAAAAACACTACTGCATAGAAAGCTTGAAAAGTTGGAATAAATCAAAATATATTTATTAATCACTCAACAAATAGTCTCGCATCGATGCACATAAAAGACCGAACATATCAACAACAAAGAAAGTTCAAAGTAAAGATGCACTGATCAAGTGCTTGTTTTTCATCCATCCAAGGAAAATAACCCCCCAAAAAGAATAACTTGAAAGTTAAAAGGTTAAGACAATCCACGACTTTTTTCATCCTTGCATAAAAAACTACACATACTAAAACAGAAGAAGTCAAAAGGTTAAAACACTTAAAAACTAATATTTAACCTATACATTACAAAATATACCAGGAAAACTTGGACGAGTCAAAAGGTTGAAATACTTAAAAACTACTATTTCACCAGTATAACAACAAAAATACCTGAAACATTGAGCAGGTCAAAAAGTTAAGACACTTAAAAACTAGTATTTCACTTTTCCTTGCATAAATCAACATAAATATAAAATTGAACAAGTCAAGAGGTTAAGACACTTAAAAACTAATAGTTCATCCAGGTATAACAACAAACAATCGTATTTATAATTGTGGTTGCACGTGGTCCTGTGCATAGCTCGGTAGACCGCTATAGGTAAAGTTCAGCAACAATGGGCGCGGCTTCCGGCATGGGTGGGTTACCTGTTTCATTGCTGAATTAACTGACAGTTTGAAGGGTGACTCCCTGCCCCACACTGAGACATGAGTGGAAAGACTTATGGTGTCACCCTGGGTAAGTGACTTTATTCAACACGTGCCTCTGACTTTATTCTCTGTTCATGCACCCAGCTGTAAGTGGGTACCTGGGTATGGAGGGGGTGACCTCCACAACGTGGAGATTTGTGCGCTATATACAAAATATCCATTATTGTTATTATTATTTAATTGATCACATGCTTATTAAGACATTGCCTTTGATAATATATCTCAATCTCAGTCCCAAGTTACTGCTTTATCAGAGTGAAATTGACATGAGATATACATCAAAGTGTTGCTATCAGTGATGTACTTCTACAGATGGTCAAATCATGGTCAAGGGAATAGGTGAGGGGTCAAAACATAAGTCTGGCGGTAAGTGGGAGGGGAGTGAAAAGTATGGGTGAAAGCCAGTGATAATGAACATCAAAGAATTTCTATGCCACTAAGGATGGTCAGACAGCTGGTCAAGTCAGGAGGGAGGGGGAGGGTCAGAGCATTGGTATGTGGGGAGGAGGGGTCAGTGGTGGGGGGGAGAATTAGTAACAATAGGTACTCAAGACACAAGAAAATGGTTTATTGCACATCAGAGAGCTTTTAACAGTGATGTATCCAGCAGACGGTCATACATGTGGTCAAAAGAAATGGGGGAGTGTCCGAGCATTGGTCAGCAAGAAGGGGGTTGGTAATAGGTACTTAAGACACAGGTAAGAAAATGGTGAAATGCACATCAGAGAGCTTTTAACAGTGGTCAGACAGTTGGTCAAGGCAGGGGTCAAAGTACTCGACAAGAGTACTGGTCAAGAGAGGGGTCAGATCTTTGACCAGACAAGGTGATAAGGCAACTCCAAACATCACTCATCTGACAGACCAAGAACAGACAGAGATTCCTGATAGTTCGTTAGAGGTCCATCAGGTGTCACAGTCAATCTCTCCAACATTTCAGTGGTGGATCCAGAGACCCCTTCCCCCCCCCCCCCTTCTCCCCCCCCCCCTCTCCCTCTCCCTCTCTCCCCCTCTCCCCCTCTCCCTCCCTCCCTCCCTCCCCCTCTCCCTCCCCCTCTCTCCCCTCCCCTCTCCCTCTCCCTCCCCCTCCCCTCTCCTCCCTTCCGCCTCTCCCTCCCTCCCCTCCCTACCTCTCCCTCCCCCTCCCTGTTATTTTGTACACAGTCATGGGGCAGAACTATTGGGGGTGCACCAGGTAGGGAACCCAGAAAAAAATATGTTCCTTATTTAGGCTTGTTCTTAAAGGATAGATGAAATGCATTTTTCTCAAGAATGACAGATGATTACCTCTATGTATATTGTATATCGGAATCAATTGAGCATAAAATCGGGACAATATACACTTGCAATTGATAATTAAGACGATTTTAATTCACCCATTTTAACACTATCGCAATTTGTTCCGCGAATCCTTTTGAAAATGCTCACTGAGGCGTGACTGTGATAAGCGACAGGCGGGGCGGCTAGATAGCTACTCCGCCGGTGTCTCATTAATTAATTAATGATGATTATCACTGCCGTTAAATGAATTTATGAGGTGTATTACATCGCCAAAAAGACATGTTTATGTAATAATTGTGTAATTGTCATCTGCGGAATTACCTAGTTGGATATCTAAACATTCGATATATGGGAAATTTAAGTTGGTTTATTGAAGGTATCTTTGTGAAATTAACAATCAAAATGTTGCGAAATTACGTTGAATTGTGACTATCGCTGAAAATCAAATTCCTCCACATAAGTCACAGAAGTCATCCCTTCACGTGTCACACCCCCGCAGACTTTCATTCTGGTCGCCGGGGCTAAATCAGGCGGTTTTTTAAAAAGCAGTATATAAGTAATTTATGGACCGATTTCAGAAATTTAAAATCGAGCAATTGTCAAATTGACATCCCATTTTAATGAATCCGATTTGGACCATATGTCATTTCATCTATCCTTTAAGAATGTGAACCCCAAATCCCCCTCATCACACCCCCTCTGGATCCTCCACAGTTCATGCTAGTAGTATATATCTAGGCTACAAAATCTGTCCAACAGGAAAACTAAAATTTAGATTCTCCAACTTCTCAGACTTACTTTGTCTCCTATTAAAATTTCATGCTGGATACTACAAACTCTCGAAATCCAGCAAAACTGATTCTAGACTTTCAAACTTCTCTAGACTTATTTCGTCTCCTTATACTTGTGAGTGCTGGTGACTACACACTAGCAAACTCCATCAAGCAAACTTCTGAGAAACTTGGACTCGTCAAACTTTTGTAGACTAAGACCCCATAAATATTGTTCATGCTAGGGAAAGAATTGTTCAATAAGCAAACTAAAATCTAAGAATTCCCAAACTAGACTTAATTTATCTCTTTAGTGTATTTAGCTAGAGACAGACCATAAAGTCTGTTCAACAGCCTTGTGCTCGACAAACTTGAGAACAATCTAAAATTATAACTATCCTGATTCAGGGCCTCATCATAAATATAGAGGCCCTGTAACCAGGATGGTTATCATTTTGGTTTTTCTTGAGTTTGTCGAGCAGTACAACCCAACTACCTGAGCGAGAGCCAATTCTCCTATTATACAAATACAGCTTTCTTTGAGGTTGCAGTAGCTTAATACCCTTAATCAGGTAATTCCGAGTCTATTAGGTCTGCTCGGAGCACAAATGACCACACACGTTAACGTTCACGTCCGCACTGATCAGTTATCCTTGATACAGACTAACATAAGTAAAGATATCTTTTTCCTGGAGATCAGAGAAAAAGAGTTTATCTGCCCCTGTGGTTAAACATTGTGTGGAATTAGGTTACCATCTAGTTGTGAATCTTTCTGGAACCCGGGAGATCAATTGAAATGAAATTACTGGCACTCTTAAAGGGAGGGTTCTATCAAAGTAATTTTTTATGGAAATGAAAACAATGAGAACTGGAGCCATTCATCGGCGCTGCGAGTTGGAAAAATTTTGCCACGGCATAACAACAAGTTGTTTAGTAGTTTATTACATGTGTTACTGGGTGAATATTCTATCATTGTATATGTTTTATTTTTAAAAATTGCAAAATTTGGTAAAATAGCATTTAATGTAAAGAAACCAAGATGGCGGGTGCTGCCGATAGATTGGTGATGAACTTTCCCTTTAAGCTTGCTAGCTGAAGACGACTACCGGATTACTCAGTGTGTGATTTCACCTGTCCTGGTTTACCTGTTTTACCCTGTAGACAGGTAAATCTGTCTTGTCAGTGCACATGCACCAAGAACTGCAGGCTAACCCTTTTGCAGGATTTATACCTGTCAGTGCACAAGTACCAAGAAATGCAGTAAATACTGTTCTACCTTGTATATACATATACTTGAAAAGACTGATATACTGATCGAAATGAGTTCATCGTATTGTATTAAAGAAGATTGATCCAGTCAAACCCATCTGATGTTTACTATTTTCTATATATATATATATATATATATATATATATATATATATATTATATATTACAGTGTATTTTATCAGGTATATCTCATGAGCCAAAACCTGGCTTTTGTTTTGTTAATGATGTATGATGGTAGATTCAGTGATGTGAGAATGGTTTAGCAAGCAAAAACTCTTAACCTGTGGAGGTATATCTATAGTTCAGATATATCTATAATTCAGGTATATATATAGCTCATATATATCTATAATTAATGTCTATAGTTAATGTCTATAGTTCAGGTCTATCTATATTTCAGGTCTATCTATATTTCAGGTCTATGTATATTTCAGGTCTATCTATATTTCAGGTATATCTATATTTCAGGTCTATGTATATTTCAGGTCTATCTATATTTCAGGTCTATGTATATTTCAGGTATAGCTATAGTTTAGGTATATATACAGTTCAGGTCTATCTATATTTCAAGTATATCTATGTTTCAAGTCTATCTATAGTTAAGGTTTATATATAGTTCAGCTCTATCTATAGTTCAGCTCTATATATATATATAATGATTTTTCACGAAGTAAACTTGGACCTGAACTTTTAATTTTGGGGGAAAATATATGTGGCATATGAAATTATCAACTAAGAAGTAAAAATACATTTTCCAATCAGAGGGAAATATGATATTGAGATTAGTGACTAAAAAGCCTGTTAACATATGCCACCACAAATCTGTCAACAAATGAACAAAAATAAACAAAGGAAAAAAGTCATAAATGCAAAGATGAAATATATGCTGCCAACAAATGTCCGTCATTTCTGTTGGCCAAGATGTTAATTTCTAGACCTTCTCAGTTACCGGTGAGAAAAAACTCATAAAAAACAGCGTGGCAGACAGTAGAGGATAGAGTGTTTTAACAGTCAGACAGGGAGATGCACTCTGTCCCTGATGAAAAGGTTATAGATCAGATTTTGCCTTTGTTAACCTCTATGTTGGGACCTGCTATGCTGAGAGTCACTAAAGTCATATACAGACACTTGCTCTTTTAATAATCTTAACGGGTAGGTGTCATGCTACATGGTCACATTCGGATTCATTAAAATGGGATTTCAAATGGGAAAAATGCATTACAAGTGAACTTTAATAACCTCTAAGATTATTGTGAGATTGTTCCTGGAAGTGCAATTCTGGATGACCATAAATAATAAAAAATGGATATTTATTCTCAAAATATGTCAAGAGTGAAGATAAACCTTGGTATACATGACTGACCCATTCTAATTATGAGGGAAACTTATATATTGTATTACTGCTTAAGGAGTGTTACCAATGTCAAGGGACATAATGCATGACATCATAAAAATTATGCATACCAATATAAAGTAAAGATACATAAAAAGTGATGTCTATCATTATATTCTTGGCATTTTAGTGCAGCCAGGATTTCATACTATACTGGTAGATTTTTTTACGCAGATTTTCATGTATTTTATAGTAAAAATTTAAGGAGTAAATCATCTACCACAAAGATTAAAAGGAGGGTTCTATGGGGTATTTTTTGTGGAAACGAAATTCGAGAGGATATTCCCGTTTATACATTATGCTATAAAAAATACTATCAAGACAAAGTGAAATTGAAACATTATTAATGAAGTAAATACTTTGATTATTTTACATTTCACAATTTGATAAATACAAGCGCATATTTGTTGAAAAATACAAACAATGATAATTGAAGCCATTCATCGGCGCTGCGAGTGGGGAAAACTTCGCTGCGGCCTAACAGCATATTGTTTATAAGTTTTATGATATGTTATGTGTTACTATGTGAAAATTCTATCAGTATATATGTTTTATTATTACAAAAGATTAAAATTGGATTAAATATAGCATGTTTTCATTTCACGAATTTCCAAGAATCCAATATGGCGGATGCTGCCGATAGATCGGTGATAGAACTTTCCCATTAAGTTGTTATCCAGAAAAATCTTCCTGTATACCACTTCTAAATGCCATTCAAAGACAAGATTAAGTTTGATAACAATTTCAGAGCTTAATTAAATAAATACCCTAATGAACTAAAGTTCAACTTTTGCAATAGTTAAATGTAAGTTTGGTAAATAATTATTCCCAGTGAACTTCTACGAGATTAATATATTAAGCAATTCTTGATCAACACACACACACAGTGAATGCCTAAATAAAAAAAAAAGAATTCACAGTTTAATTGTATCTTTCATATCATTAACCTTTATGAACTGAAATATGAAAAATATAACATGCTTTTAATATTTTTTATGTTTATGAAATATTTGAAGTAACGATAATGTATTGGCTCCTTAAATAGCAAAAGAAACCCTCTAAAGAACATTGCAGAGGTACCATCGTCAAAATTCCTTTACTCACTCATACTATTCTTTTACAAATAATTGTATACCTGCTCATTAATTAGCTGTTTACCTGAGCGTTGAAGTCGTTATTTACCTTCCACCTTATGTTGCTATTTCTTTTTAAACGAACAACTTGACGATTTCTCACTAGAATGTCAAATACTTTGGAGTGGCGCCAAGCTATTTTAAACATTTCCTGGTTTTGACTGAGGATCGAGGTCTGTTATTGGATAACATGACCTAAACACAATGGTTGCTTTATAGTTGTACATCTGTAATTTGTGTGGGATTGTAATTTGATGAAAATTTTAAAGTAATTTTTAGCAAAATATTGATTATTGAAATAAATGTACAGATCATTAGTAAGTAACTTTTGAAATTGGAGAAGCAACTTTTGATAACGCATCTACATATGAAAGTGTTTATTCAATTAACATATTTTCGTAGAATATTGAGAATAGATTAACAATAAATCGATATAAAATGAAAAGTAAAAAATTACTTGATAGTTTGAATCATCAAACATGTATATAGATTATATAAACTCATCTTCTTGCCTTATAAAGAAATATTTTCCAAATTTGTTCTAAAGATCAATTCTGCATGAGGTGGGGGGGGGGGGGGAGGTCAGGAGGGACGAGCATGCATGGGCAGGTATGGACGGAAAAAAATGGGATGCCCTCTCCCCGCTTTTCAAAATCCTGAAATATATTCCAAAAGGTATCAAAATCTGGTGTTTCACAACTTTCTTCTAACATTCATATCATAAACTAGGTTCTCTGATGTTTGTTGATCTTTATCGTTGCCACAGTGAGTATAAATAGTAAATATAAGCCTGAAAAATAATCATTACATACATTGATAAGTATTTGTTGATTTTTGAATGAGTCTACAATTTTTTTAACCGAATTACATGAGCATCTGTCAAAGCTGACATATCAGGCCTAATAGTTAAAGAGAAAGAACATCACCCTGTAAAACTCCACTGTTTATGATGTTGCTATGCGAACAGCCAGACATAGCAACTAAAGACATTTTTATCTGAACAGTTTGCACCCAATTGGGTTTCATATCTGCTCCAACAGATTGCAAAAGCAAATTTTGAATTGGTGTAAATTGGTTTTCAATGGTGTAAACTGGCACTCCATCATCATGTTTAAATTGGATGTATGTTTGAGGTTGTTTGTGACAGTTTGATTCATTGCAATATCATCACTTTTTTTTTTCAACATAAAATGATATTGATATATATTTTGCCTTGTGTTTCAATTAACATAAAAATATTATCACATTTAGTCTATTTTCTTTCCTTTCTGTCATATATATTATAATTATTATAACCAACATAAGCAGCACAAATATGTTACAAACGTTAGCTTCCAAAATTAAAAATTTGACCATTTTTTTATTATAATTATTAGAAGTAACATCAGCAGTAAAAATTAGTGCAAACTTATTTTATAAAAGTTAGTCTTTAAGAATAAAAGTTAGAAAGTTGTATATCGTAATTATTACAAACAACATACACATATAGAGTTTAGTACAAACATATTTTACAAACGTTAGACTCCAATTTTAAAATTTTAAACTCATTGTCAAGGATCTTCTCCATTTCAAGATATTTTCAAGATACCGTAGCAAAGTTTTCCCCATTCGCAGCACCGATGAATGGCTTAAATTCAGTTCTCATTGTTTCTATTTTTCAACAAATGTGTGCTTGTCTTTATCAAGTTGTGAAATATAAAGTCATTAAAATATTTCCTTCATTGATATATTTCAATTTGTGTTTTAATCATGCATTAATATTTGTGAACAGGAATATTCTCTAGAATATCGTTTCCACAAAAAAAAACCCGACAGAACCCTCCCTTTAACATTTTAGAATCTTAATACTTGATATACTGTTTTATTATTGAACCCAATGCCCTTCCTCTCAACATTTT